>CM075807.1:14956634-15556634 GCA_037975025.1 Excoecaria agallocha
TTCTTGCGACTAAAAAGCTTCATAATATATTATGCGTGTCCATATATATAATCATAGTAATTCATTCTTTTCGGATTCTCATATTTCCTCACATTATGAATCAAGCTACTCATCATAACATAGTTGAATCAATTATCAAACATGAACTTATCTAACTCATTAATAATTCTTAACGGCATACCTTGTTACCATCTATCGTGAGTAGCTTTCACACATCATCATAGCCCACATCAATACATAATCACTTGAAACAAAGCTCATGCATTTATGGTCCATATAATAAAATAAATAGGTTCATCTGTAGCTTAAGGTCATCACTTCTTCATATTTAATTCCTCGATTAACTTTAATAGCCTATCAAGTTCTAGATAACACGTTATACACTCTAACGTAATCACATATATACTTCAATCATCTTACTTGTATTTTTCATCTTATAACATTTATACTTAGGTAAGTTATGTGAGATTATTTTATCTTAATTGTTGGCACACTACTGATGGGCATATGCTAATTATAATATAGTATAGACATGAGCGAACAGGCGAGCATGTTATGACATATATATCAATGCTGATCATTACTTCTACTTATGACCTTGAGTGTAATCAAGCTCTTATAGTTTCATAATTTAATGCAAATTATGATGTCCCATTTCTTTTAACTCGGACATGTAACCTTGTACCTATTCTCTTATTATCACTAGGCTATGTTCTTGTATTCTCATGTCATTGTAAAGGAATATCAATATGAAATATTTTTGGGCAAAGCCAATCACATGTGTATAATCATTATAATACAATCAATTAAAAGTAAACACTTTCATGTATTCCAATGTTAGTGTTCATTTACTACCTTTATTCTCATATATCGCTTCATTTAATCATATTTAGTGTCATAACTTATCTTTATTTTATGGTTAAGATGCTTTTAATTTACTTAAAAAGGTTTAGACTAGCTTTGGTGACACAAAAGGGCTTAAAAATTATGTTTGGATGAAGTAGGGAAGTGTCACAAGTCGTGAGGAGTGTCACTACTCATGAAAGAGAGTAAACTTCATGACTCGTGCACTTGTTTATGAGTAACATATGTCACGAGTCGTGAATAGTCATAGGCAATTTTCTGAGCTCGACTTGTGAGCAGTTTTTGACATATCAAATGGCATTTTCAACAAAAATGTAAAAACTTGTTCCATTAAGTTTCTAGTATCTAAAACATCAAAAATCACCTTGATATCATTTCTATATTTTCAGATATTTACAAAACACTGAGATCTGCTCCTAGTGACTAGGCAGCAAACTGATATGAATTCATGCTGAAATATGACCTATTTAGAGACAGATTCAGGATTTGGTTTCTTCATATGAAATGTAGGTATGGAAGTCTATTTTCCAATGCAACAATAATCCTTCAATTTGGAGTTCTCTAGCTCAACTTATAAGAAAAAAAAAGTCCAAATAGGTCATGAAGAAATCACACACGTGGCCATGTGTTTCAAATAGGAAACTACACACGTGGCCATGTGTTTCTAAGAGGAAACACACACGTGGCCACATGTTTCCAAGAGGAAACACACATGTGGCCACGTGTTTCCAAGAGGAAACACACATGTGGTCGTGTGTTTTACGAACAAAGGGATACGTGGCCATGTGTTTTATGAACAAAGGGGTGCATGGCCATGTGTAAGAAGAAAAGAGCAGTACATGGCCATGGGTGAGAAGGAGAAAAGCATCACGTGGCCACGGGTGGGAAAAGATGAATACATCATGTGGCCGTACACATCAAGGAGAAATATGGTGAGTGGCCACGCATGGGAAGAAATGAAGGAAACCTAGAACCCCGATTATAAATAACAAGAATTAAACCCTAAATTTCACTTCCCCAATTGTTTACATGATCCTTTAGGTTACTAATCATGTTATAATCCTAAACACCTATTAGATTAAATCCTTAATCTCATTATCAAAGCATAACAAAATGCTAGGGAAAACATGCACAGTAACCATCCAAAAATAATGAATCCCATACCTAACATTGAAGCCTCCCTCACTTTATTTGATCCATCCCTTTTTCTCTTGATTCCTTTCTTCTCCTTGTACATGGAGATAACATACATGATATATCATCTCTCTATACATCCTTAGTTCCATTAAATCAAACATAAAAAAGAGATCCAAGAGAGGAAAAAATTACCTTCTTAAGGTTAAAACACCAAAACCCTAGGTTTCGCTTCTTCAATTCGTAACCAGAGAGAGAGAGAGAGAGCTCCCTTGCCTTAGCCGATCCCCACAACCAAAACCCCAAGGGTTCCTTCTTTAAGAAGCTAAATACAAGAGTTAGTGGGGTAAATATCTCCCAAAGAGAAAATTCCAAATTGGCCTTATATATTTTAACCCCTTACACTTATTTTCTTCACATTCAACTCCAAAACTTCTTATCTAATTCAATTGCATCCTTCCTCACTATTTTAGCTACACTCCAATACACATATGCATAATTACCAAGATACTTTTAATGTGACTTAACTTCAATAATACCAAATAATCACATTTTGCCTTATTAAACCTTAATCCTAATTAAATTACTAAATCCTGTTGGGGCCATGATTGGGTCCTCACACAAACACTAGATATTAATGAACGATATCAAATACTTGAGACATAATAGTCTCGAGTCGTTTAGTACCCATAGTTATCGAAACACTAGACACCTTTCTATGTCAACAGAAGCAACTGCAATCACTGTCCCCTTATAGGCATGCCTATCTATCCACTACTATCTAAAATTTAGGCTCAATAAGTCTTTTATCACTCAAGAATATCACATCCAATGCATTTTAAATCATAGAGTTTATACATAAAAGAACATGCAACAATATCTTTATATGATACATAATTAATTACACTTAAGATACACTTTAAACATAGCTATCACTTGTTGTATAACATGTAACACTAGACATATCATTTTAGACCATCATTATTCTTAATTCCATGTTTAATATGTTCTAATTAGGTTCAAGAGTGTCTAAGTAGGTTTTGGTAATGTTTTGAGCACTGAAAATTCACTTTTGTTCCATATAGGGGCACCTCGATAGAGGCAATCTTGCCCTCTACTAAAGAGATGGGTTATGTACTATTTTAGAACTCATCCCTTGATGGAAGGGAAGGTTCCCTAAGTATTGGGGGTATATCCCTCAATTAAGGGAGTTAATTTGGCCATAATATAGAAGTGAGCTACTCGATGAAGGGGAAAAGTCCCTCTAATGAGGTGACGCTCGACAGCTGATTCTGTCCGATTTTTTTTATCATCTTTTACACATAAAAGATGAATTTTCTAAGCAAAGTGGTCTTCTATAAACTTGTTCATATATGTCTCTAGTTTTGTTAACATTAAAACTTACTCAATTATAACTTCTAAATCTCAACTTATTAATGAAACATTATGGACTACTCTAGATGATAGGGTGGCAAAGGTAGTTCAAATCCAAGTATTGGGGGTATACCCAAAAATGAGAAATTATGAAATTACCTTTCACTTTTTACATTAATACTAATTACATCCAAATTGCATGATTAATGATTCTTTCATACCAAAACTCTTTCAACCTCTTCTTCCACTACATACTTATCCTACTAAGGTATGTTTTAGGGATTTATAGTGTATAAGGATTAAATTTAAGAGTGAAAATTAGAAATTATTAGTATATTAAAAATGAACAAAAATTTAAGAACAAAATAAAAAATTAAAAAAATATATGAAAGTGGATTTGGAGTAAAAAGGTTAGGGATCGAATTTTAAATTGGAAAAAAAATCAAAGAAACACTTGTGAAATTAGGGTAAAAACTAATGTTAAAAATTAAATTGAAAAATTAGGTGAAAAATAAACGGAATAATGAAAAATACAGATAATAAATTTTAATTTTAATAAAATAAATGATTTTAAGGTTTAAAATTAAAAAAAACATAACTCAGGTATTGAAAATATAAAAGTATGGTGAAACAAGTTTAAAAAGGAGAAATTAGGGATGGAATGATAATTTTGGCAAAGGTTGCAACTTTAGAGACCTAAATGTAAATTTGGCAAAAGATAGAGGCCTAAATGCAACAAAATTGACGAAAGATAAGACCATCAGGGATAAGAGTGTAAATCTCACCCTAAAATAAGTGTGATAATAAGGAATTGTGATATTGGTGTGAAAATATGGAATTATAGTAATTGGCATATTAGGTTAGTAAAATAAGTGAAATTGAGAAATTATTAAGTGAAATTTAGGCATTAAGTATAATAAAGAAATATTAAATAAGTTAACTGAAAAAAAAATTAATTATGTTGAATTACATATAGATTGTATGTTAAATTGAGCTAGAATTTTTGTATATAATAAATTAACATAAAACTTGGTGATTGAATCGAATTAAAATAATAATGATAGATATAATATCAAATGGGCATGAAAAGGAATAATTTAATATAATGAGTACACTAGAACTAAGTATCCACCCAGTAGGAGTGAAATATAACAAAGAAAAGAATAACAACAAAATTTATTACATAAGACTGGTCCAAATAATAAATAATGAATTCGAATAATATAATTGATATTAGGAAAAAAATAGAAGTACGAGGTGAGGTTAATCGTAATTTAAGCATAAATTTAAGGATGAGTAGACAAAGGTAAATACGAGTTAGATATATTCCATAATGGCAAATGATAACATATACATACCAAGGGTAGATTAGTAACCCAGTACAAGAAAAAGAAATATGAATGGCAGATTAACAATACGAATGAGGAAGTAATGAAATGAAAGGGAAATATAAGAATAAAGTCAAAAAGAATAAGAATAGTAAACTGATAAAGAAAACAAGGAAAATAGAATAAGATTAATATACGATAGTGAAAAATAAATATAAGTAAACTATGTTAGGAAAATTAAGGTACCTATACATGAATGGAAGTAAATAAAGGTAGGTAATAATACAAAATTAAAAAAGAGCGACGAGAAACATTGAGAAATTTAAAATAAAGAATTGATAATAGTTGGAGTAAAGGAAAAAGTCATAGAAAAGTAATGAATAAAATTTTTGTGTGCAAGTTTTTATGAAATTTATTAGATGGCTATCCACCACTAGGCATTTTATACTTAGTGCATAGTTATTTACTGTGCACAAGTACCTAAAAGAGTTAATAGGTGTTCGAAGGGACAGACGCTGGGCACTAAAATAATTTTATGTTTACATATGTGGTATGTATAAGTATGAGGAGTAAGTTATAAGGTTAGACTAAAAATATGTAATCTCATTCTTTTACGAACTAGATTATGTATGTATATTATAGCGGAATAATGCTTAAATTAAGTAGTGATAATTATTGTACAAAGGTGTTACATTTAGTAGTATTAGAACACGGTTTAGGAAGTCCTAAGATTAGAGGTAAAACAGTTCAAATGAAACGATTAAATATACATGCCACAAGAACAAATATTTTTATGGTTGAGTAGGTTTTAGAAAAGTATGGTAGAATTGCTCCTTCTATTGTAGAGTTGAGGAATAAATGGAAGCTACATTAGGACAAGGAAGTACAATGGAATAAAAGTATATTTAGTTATCTTGTGTGGATAAATTTTGAGGACGAAGTTTTTATTATTGGATGAAAAATTGTAACAGCCCAAAATTTCAGTTTTTGTGATTAATATTTTTTGTACCATAAATAGTAACATCATGGTGAATAGTAGCACCCAAAACCTATAAAAATATTTCTTTACCATTAGAAAGTACAAATTAAAATGAGTTTGGTGGTATAATCTGATATGAAATTGAGGTCAAATAAGCTTTCAAAATGGATAGTGAAAATTTTACCTAAACCGTATTAGGGTTTGACAAAAATTTGACCAGCTTAAAAATATTCTACGGACCTTAGAAAATTATTTCGATTACATGAAACCATTAGAAATAATCCTAAATATTTGGAAGTGAAAAATAATTTTTTTCGTAGATTTAAATTTTTGTGTTTTTCAACCAGTGAATTTTACCTCTAGGCTTGGAAATAATGCTAAAGGTCTTTGAAAAATTTTATGAACACATGGATTCACTTGAAATATTATGGGAGATTAATTGAAAGTGAAAATTTAATTATACAATGACGTCGAAAAATAAGTTTTCGGACAAATGAAAATTTACCTAATCGAAAAATAGTGTCAGATTGACCCAAAAATATTTTGTAGCCTAATAAATATTTTTCTATCATCATAGACCTATTTTTATAAGAAATTGAGCAAAAAGAAGTGCTAGAAAATTAATTAGTTAAAATATTGGTTAATTAGCTAAATTGGACCTAATTGGTTGGAACTAATTTGGCCCAATTGGCATGGATATAAAAGGGCCAAAACTAGAAAATTCTAGCAATTTCTCCCATCTTTCCTACTCTTCTTGCCATCCCACTCTTTCCTCAATTTCTCATTTTCTCTTAATTCTTTCAACTTAATTCCATCAAATTTCATGTCCTAAATAATTCTAAAACCTTAAATTCATCTACAACCATCTGAAGAACCTATTTTAAGTGGGAGAAGTGGATGGAATTGTGAAGAAAAGGTTTGGAGCAAAAATTCGAGTAAGTTAATCTAGTGAAATTTTAATGAGTTTAATGGATTTTTAGGTAGATTTGAGGTAGAGATTAATATTTTGAGTATATTTTGAATCACAAATGAATAAAATTAAGGAAATGACTCATGAAGGAATTCGGCTAAGGTAGGAATTCAAAGAAAATCAAGTGAAATCAAAGGGAAAAGGAAGGAAAAGTTGAAAAATAAAGAGTAAACAAGGAAAGAGCTTGGAAAATAGGTATGTGAATACCTAAACTAATTTATTTCTTATGGTAAAGGTTATGTAAGTTAGGACTTTTGTGTGTAATTTGAGATAAAAACTAAATTGATGATACATAAATGAAATTAAATGTTAAATAATGTGATTGATGAAATAAAATGCACGAAAGTATGATTAAAAGTATGAAAATAAAGTTGGAACCTATTATGTTATTTAGGATTATTATATGTAACATGTGTTTTAATTAAAATAGATGGTAAATAGATTAAATTAAGTGATTAATAATGTGATTTGTAAAGTTAAAGGCATGAAAACATGATTAACAAAAGAATGTTAGTATTGAAACCTATTATATAACCATAGGAACATAAGTGAAATAATGAAATAACCTAAGATAAATTAGTAAATTAATGAATTAACATGAAATAAATGATAATTAGTGTTGAAAATCTAGTCAATATGCATTATATACATTGATGTTTATCTCTAACCTTTGATAGAGGAATTAAATAAATTATGGGAAAATGGGATTCATACTTTTAATTCATCTACTAGAAAAAATTGTAGTTTACATGTAGCTTTGTTATGGACGATTAATGACTTTCCAGCATATGGAAATTTATCTGGATGGAGTACAAAAAGAAAGATGACTTGCCCATGTTGTAATAAAGAAACTTGCTCGATGAAGTTGTATAATAGTAAGAAATAATGTTATATGGATCATAGACGTTATCTTCCTTTGAATCACGAGTGGAGGAATGATAAACAATCATTTAATGGAACCAAAGAGTGGAGGTTACCGCCTAAACCATTGTATGGCTATGATATAATGGATCAAGTGGCTGATTTAGATGGGTTGTTGCTAACTAAGGATCCAATGAACAAGACTACGATATCACATGCAAGCAGAGGTGATAATTGGAACAAGAAGAGCATTTTTTTAATCTTTCATATTATAAGATGTTATTATTGAGGCACATTTTAGATGTGATGCACATTGAGAAAAATGTGTGCGAAAATATTTTGGGGACAATCTTAAATGTGAAAGGAAAAACCAGGGATAGCATAAACACTCGATTGGATTTGCAAGCAATGAATATCAGGAAGGAATTACATCCAATAAAGAGTGGTGATAATATGTGTTTCCCACTGCATGCTACACATTATCTATTCAAGAAAAGAAAAATTTTGCAGTTTTTTAAAGAATCTAAAAGTTTCGAATGGGTTTTCATCTAATATTTCTCAATGTGTCAACCTCAAAGATCGTAAAATTTCAAGCTTGAAGAGTCATGATTACCATGTCTTTCTACAACACTTACTCTCTTTTGCCTTGCGTGGTTTACTTTACAAATCTGTGTGTGAACCATCATCGAATTGTCATTTTTCTTCAATGTACTTAGAGAAAAATGTTTAAAAATAAATTAGTTAGAGCAAATAGAAGCCTAAATTCCTATTACTTTGTGCAAGTTAGAAAAAATCTTTCCCCCTTCATTTTTTGATATCATGGTGCACTTGTCAATTCATTTAGCTAATAAAGCTAAGATTGGTGGACCGGTGTAATATCGATGGATGTATCCAATAAAGTGATGGTTGTACTTTTTAAAGTCTTTTATCGGTAATAAAGCTTGCCCTGAAGGTTCTATTACAAAGGGATACTTGGCAAGTGAATGTATGACCTTATGTTCAAGGTACCTGCAAACAATGGAAACCAAGGTTCTATTATCATTGTCATTTGGACCCACCCAATATATGACAAGTTTCAATGGCTACATTGTTAATGGTTATAGATTTCATATTCAACAATATGATAAACATTTAAGGACACAAAATTGTGGAGTGGTGGTTGTTGGAGAGGTGGATAAAGATAATGGAAATATTGATTACTATGGAGATCTGATTGAGATTCTTGAATTACAATTTCTTGAAGGAAAAAGAGTGAATGTGTTTTGATGTAATTGGTTTGATGTGTATGACAAAGAAAAAGGTATAAAAATAGACGAATATGACTTCGTAAGCATTAACCGTCAACGAATATTAAAAACAAATGAACCTTTTGTCTTAGTAAATCAAGCATTGTATTTTATACTGATGATCATTCTAATAAAGGTTGGCATGTTGTGTGAAAAGTTATGCCTCGTGATTCCTTTGATATTGGACAAAAATGGAAGAGGATTTGGAGGAGGTTGACAATTTTGTTTATCAAGGTTTGATTTTCTCATATTCTTCTTATAATAATGCTTTTATATATCTATACTAACTGAATTTAGTATGATTGTGTGGGTATATTGCAACTAATTACAATTCAACTTTATTTGATGAAGTGTTAAACTGGATGGGATGTTTATATCTTTTTTTTATTAGGTTTGACATGAATCCATTGAAGTTTCAAAAGACTAGAATGGGAACCAAATCGACAATAGGCAAACAAACATTCATGCCACTAGGTGCTTTAGGAAAGGGACGAGGACAAAGCTTAAGATCTTTCACCTCTTCAAGAGTAATTGATCAAGGAATTTCAAATGTAACAAGAAAAAGTTCCCATACAACAGCTTCTAATCAAGATGAGCAACCACTTGTACCTCCTGGATTTCAATTGAATGAAGATGAGAATCCTTCCCCTCAAGTGGATGCAGAGATGCAAGACACAGAAACAAGTATTTTATTGATTCAAATTTAATTTCTTTTTATAATTAATTAATTATAAGTTTATATATGACTTAATTTATCATTTATAGGTCCAATAGAACTCGATGCTAAAAAAGTTTTTGGGGAGCATCATGAAGATTTTTCAAGGAATTTGCGTAGAATAATTTGAGATCGT
The DNA here is from genome assembly GCA_037975025.1 of Excoecaria agallocha. Lineage (NCBI taxonomy): Eukaryota > Viridiplantae > Streptophyta > Magnoliopsida > Malpighiales > Euphorbiaceae > Excoecaria > Excoecaria agallocha. The sequence goes on from CM075807.1 coordinate 14,966,282, forward strand.
AATATATGCCCTTAGAAAGTGCACTCACGGGGAGAAATTCCATAAGCAAAGATTGACCACATGTGGCAAGCTGTTATTGCAAAAAAATTATAGCATTATGTTTTTCAAATTTCTTTTTCATGCTTTAATTATTCCAATGATTTAAATATGTGTTCAAGTAATGCCAATTTTTTTTATTATAATGAATTTAGGATTTATTTGAGAGTGATGACATACTTGAGCAGCATGAGCATGTAGTTGAACATATAAGAGACTTATGGAACAACTGGAGAGGAGAGATGCATTTCAAGAATGTGAACTCTAGGCCATTTCATAAAGCTGTGAAAAATGTACCCAAAAATGTGGACAAGAATGATTGGGAATGGCTGGTCAAAGAGCATTATTTTAGTAAAAAGTTTTAGGTATTCCATGATCTATACTTTAGTTATGTTCTTTTTTTTTGTAGTCAAATCATAAATTAACATGTCATACTTTTAATGTAGGATAAAAGCAAACGAAACTCAATTAATAGGTCTAAGTTGAGTATGCCTCATCATATAGGTAGTAAGCCTTTTAGAGAGATTAGCTATCAACAGGTGATTTATAATCCTTGAAAATTATTTGGGAATTTATTATTAATTAAAAAAAAGGCTCATTTGACATGTTTATACTTATTTTGAAGGGAGGAAAAGATGGTAACCCTCCAAATTTGGCTACCATGTTTTTTGAGACTCGTAAAAAGGACAACAAACTTGTTGAAATTGCCACCAATGAAAGATATGTGTGTGATAAATTTTATTTTCATTATACTAACTTTTATTTGATATGTTCAATACATTCTAAATTATCATTTTATTTATAGACTCAAATCCAATAAGTGGTGCAATCAAAACCCTCTCTTCCTAACATAGAGGTAGCAGAAAAAGTCTTTAGACCTTAACAAAAAGTTCATGTTACTGGATTTGGGGGTGGCATAAGTGCAAGGCAGTTAAAAGGGCCCGATTCGTCGAAAGAGACATTGTTATCAAAGCTTAAGAAAACTGAAGAAGAAAATCAAGAATTGAAAAGAAAGCTTGATGCCTTTGATAGTAAATTTGCACAACTTGAAGTTGCAATCTTAAATCAGCAATCTAATGTTTATTCTGCATCACAATCTTCAAGTGAATCCCTAATAGACTACAAAATTTAGCAGGTACTTGCTTAAAATATATATGGTTTTGATGTACTATATCTAACATTTAACAGTTACTTTCTTAAACTTTGTCTCCTATGTTCTTAGGCTGTCTATTTTTGTCAAACTAGGTGGGTTCTTATGCTGAGAAACTATTCTTTCTTTTTTGCATTAAGATAGAGAAGTAACTGTCACTATAGGGTGTTATACAGTCCGTTTCTTGTAATGTTGGCTTTAATTTACATCTTAGATAGACAACAGTAAGATTGAGATTTCTATAGACTCTAGCATTTCATTGTTATAATTGTTGATTGTGATTATTTTTCTTTGGCTTTTACTTGAATTATTGGAAATAAGACTTAAGTGTTATTCAGGTTTCTTTAGAGTGAATTGAGATGAATGAACTGGTTTTATGTCTTCTATCGTCACATGGTTTTTGGCAACTTGCTAAGAATGCCTAAAATTTTGATCGGTAGACTTTATCTTAAAAAGTATTCTGCTTAAATCATGGATATTTTGCTGTCATCTTTGGGAAAATCCATTCAATTTAACTATAATAGTTTCACCTTCTCCTTTTATACCAAGTACAACTACCTGGCTGGTTTTATTGTTTCTATGGTTTGTTTTTTGTAATTTTGTGTTATACGGTGTTGGGCTAATGATGGTTGAGTGCACTCTTTTAGTCTTGAGTTAATTTGCTCTATGATAAGCACAAGAAATGTATATCATACGTCTAAGTTGTACCTTATTTTTTCATTGTTATTTATGTCATTGAACTTAATATTATTTTTTACATTTTCTTTGCAGTACCTATCATTTTTTTTTATATATTTTGAAGTCTATATACTATTACACTTATTAGAGATTTTGGATATTTAAGGTAAATGATATTTTAAATTGAAAGTATTCAATTATTTTGACATTTGATTTATTGCCTTTAATTTGTGCATGACTAGTAATCATAAATTTATGTTTTAAATTCTACAGGTTTTCTAAATGATAAACAAGGAGGGTATGAAGTTCATTATGCATTTTTATTCTGAAGATTCTAAGTCAACAGAAATTAGGATCTATAGGGACTATTTTTATTAACAAACTTTTATGAGACAAATATAATGTTAAAACAATTTTGAAATATTGGTATATTTTGTAATTGATATTTTACAATATATGAAAGGATTATTGATTATAATTTTGGATATGTGTGTGTAAATGATCTTTATAGATATTATTCAAAAAAAAATATTTTAATTATTTTAAAAATTTAATATTGGTGATCGAATTTATTTTTAGTGAAGAAAAATTCAGTTGCAAGAATATACCTTTAACGACCAAAATTTTCTTCGTTGAAATTGAACATAGTTAACGAGGGGAAAATATTCCGGTTGTGAATGATTTTAACAACCGGATATACGTGAACGACCGAAATGTTACCAGTTGTGGATCCTTTTAACGACTGGCATATACTTCAACGACCAAAATAAAATGGTTGTTAATTCTTTCAACAACTAGAATTGCCCTTCGTTGAAAGTTAACACCATCAGCGAGGGAAAAAGTCCGGTTGCTAAAACTCAAGATTCAATGACCGGATATGATTCTGTCGTTATATACAATAAGGACAGGATACAATATCTGCTCGTGTATACTTTTAACCTCATAACTTTTAACGATCAGGTGACGACTGGATTTTCCAGTCGTTATAAGTTTTTAACAACTGGATTTTGACTTTTAACGATCGGATTTACCTTATTAAAGGGCATTTTTCTTCTAGTGATGTAAGTTTTTCAAATTCATTTATATCAAAGAGAAGCTTAATATTTTTGTGAACAAGGTTCATAACTGAGTTGCCCTTGGTTGGGGCTACTGCTTTTAGAGTTTTACTTGACTGACCTCAATCACTTCAACAAAGGGTAATTAAAATATATAGAACGAAAGGACAAACCGCAAACTTTGAGTAACTAATATTGTTTCTGGGCAGAGCAATGCACTTATAAATCTCAATTGGATCTAAATATATAACAATACGTATATTTTCTCTCATGTATTACAAGATGATTGAAACATGTCAACTAACTAAATAATACAAAAGTCCAAAAACCATCAATATTGAATCTGTTGCATATCTCCTAATTAATATAATCTACAAACCAAAGCAATCGATCTATAAAACACCTTTTCTATGTCCACTTTGTATCATTAAAACGACAACAAGAAGACTAGAATCCATATTCTAAATTATGGGTGAAACAAAATTTATATATTGCTTCAACTATTTAAAAAAAAATGTATATATGGCAAGCATGCACCAAATTCATAAACAACTGCTGTCTTCACAAATGAAGATGATAGGAGGACCCATTTCGTAATTAAATAGATAAAAACATCTTAGTTGTAATTATATAATGACCTAGCTAGCTTGCTTTTAGACCCGACCATAACTCGGATTTGGATATAAAAAATATTAAAATGAACATGTAAGCCCAGCAAAAATCCGGCTTCTACTTGCGTTAATAATTAAGATATTATTCCCACACCAAGAAAATCTATGAATGAAACACCCTTTTTCTTGATTTCTTCTTCTGCTTGCTCTTGTCGAGAAACCATCGGCAATGTTTTCAGTGCATCAGAATTATCCACTAGTCTCACTAACCGGCTACCGATTTTGTTTCCGTAGCCATCACCACAACTTACATACCTTGAAGGATCAACTATTGGATCAGAATCATCTGAGATCTGAGATCCGTAAATAGTTTGGCATCCCTTTGTAGCATATGATGATGAAGAACTTGCTGAATAATTGACATAATCCATTCTTTTCCCATCAAAAAAATCAAGGCTTAATGACTCATTAGTGATGGATGAAGAAGCAATTGTCCAAGAATTTGATGAACTTGATAATTTACCTTGAAACCCTAATCTCTGAAAACATGTCCGAAACTTGCTACCAGTAGTACTAATTCTGTTGGATTCAGAAAGGAAAACCTGTAAGTTTCGCTTACCGTAGTTTGAAGACAAATGTTCACGCTTTCTTCTTGCCATAACAACATGGTAATGGTTCTTCACAGCGTTATCTGTTCTACCAGGAAAAAGCCTAGCAATTGAAGCCCATCTGTTTCCTTGCATCTCTTGAGCTTTAAGAAGCCTTTGTTCTTCTTCTTCTGTAAAGGGTTTTTTATTGATGTTAGGATCAAGTTGGTTGTACCATCTCAATCTGCAACTTTTTCCTGCAAATCAAGAAAAAGAAAAACATTTCTTAAAACATGAGCGACAGAGATGGGAAGAGAGAGAAAGAGAACATTTTATTAATTACCTGATCTACCCTGAAGATGCTCTGCGATGAAATTCCAATTCTGCGGACCGTATTGATCGACAAGTTGTCGGAGTTTCTCATCTTCACCTGGCCTCCAATGCCCTCTGTGGCAACTATTATTATTATTATCACTTTCACTGCTGCTACAACTTCTACCATTTTCCATGTAAAACTCAAATTCCTAAGTCTAGAGATAGAGCTAATTTTAACAGCATAAGCAACAAGGAAAGGAAAGAAGAAAATACTTAAAAGGAGCACAGAAGAGATGAGTATGGAAAGTGGGTTGGTTTTAGGGTTATAGATAACAAGTCGGTTTTGTTATTATATATATTATATATATACACACACGTGTATTCAAGACAAGTTTTCATATCAGGAGACTATTTTTTTTTTATTCTTTATATCTTAATTAAATTAATTAAAGTTTTTGAGTTCAAAAACCTGAACATTAAGCATTTTTAAAATTAGTAAAAATCACATTATCTCTATTTATGAATTTATTGAATCTATCTAGGGCAAATCGAATTAATCCAACAACAGTGAATGTATAATATATAAAATAGATAATATATATATATATATATATATATATAGAGAGAGAGAGAGAGAGAGAGAGACATATCGATTCTACACATATGAGTGAGTTATATGCTATCTGGTGTGTATATCCTAAAAGAATTAATTAAATTGCATTGGTTATATTATTTGCAAAATTAGAAAGTACTTTGCTTCAGAAGGAATAAATAAGGGAAATCATTTATTTTTTGCAAGAGAGAGTTGGTGGAATAACTTGATGTCGGTTTTGGCTTTTTGCGGTAAGGGTCTTCCACTTTGATTGAATATGTGGTAAGTTATTAATGTTCATCTTTGCTTAGTATCCATATGGAGACATTGAAGAGCTTCTAACAAATTTTATAAATGGCTTAATTACATTTCCAGCTGTGGCATATATACGATTTGTTTTCCTATATATGTACATATTTTATATGCATGAGATCATTTCAGCCGATACATTATCATTAGTTAATAACATGAAAATAAAGAGGAGGTAAAATTGCAGACCTATGCCCTTCAAATATATTATTTAGAAAAAAACTACCACTTAGATTATCTTTATTATTTTTTTCTTGTCAAATAGCTCCTATGACTACAGAAAGTGAATCAACTTGTTATCTTTTCATTATATATATATATATATATATATATATATATATGTGGTATTGTTTTTTTTTTACACTAAATCAACCATTTATTATCGAGTATTAATTTGGTACACTAATACACAGTGTGCATATGTGTACGGTCAAATCATATAAAGGTATAGGATTAGATCTCATTCGATTTGATGGTATGCATACATGCACACACCATATACTTGCACGTCTCTTCATTATCTTATTATTATATTACATTAACCCTAATTATATCTACTAACAAACTAGTACATGGAAATTGGATTTATTTTTCTCTCGGCAATCAAACCAAAGTGCTGATTGGATTCTTTTCAATCCTAGGCGAATCAACCACGGAAAAGTTACTATACTTTTTGAGATAAATGCTTTTCAGTATAAATTTTGGAGTAAAATACTTCAAATGGTCCCCATTAAATTCAAGTAAATCAACATACTTGTATTTTGTGTGTAAGATAGATTATACCCATCTTATTGCCTCCAGAAAATTTAGAACTTACCTAGAAGCCAGTAAAAGGATTGTAATGACATATCAGCCTCTCTCGTGCGTCCTATACAAACTAGACATTGCTTGAAGAATGCTAGAATGGGTGGTAGAAATGGGTCCTTTTTGCCTCCAATATGGACGTAGGTCAATTTTTAAAGCTCAAGCCTCAATAGACTTCATAACAGAGTGCTTGTTTATTGAAGAAGAGAAATTTGTGCAAACTAATGAAAATAACAACGGTTTCTTAGTCCAACATGAGCACATTTTTCAATGAGAAATATTCGTTAATAGAGTAGCGGGAGAAGAAGGCTAGAGAGTAGGCATAATACTAATTGGTTCAAGTGACTTCAGACTGAAGCACGGCATAAGACTAGAATTCCCATCATCAAATAATGTAGCAAAATATGAAGCCATAGTAAACAGGCTATCGTCAAGGCTTTTGTATGAAATATGCAACATTGGAAAAGTACCTTGAAAAGGTTAAAAAAGTTATTAAGGAATTTGAAAACAAATGGATACCACTTGAAATGGTATGCAGATTAACAAAAACCATACTTAGATGAGCCCCATCATTAAGAATTTTCAAAATGAAAAACTTCGAGAATAAGGATAGAAATTTGGTAACAAAAGCATCAAATTTCTAGTTATGATGCATCAAGCTAAAGGAAGTATAGCATGTTATGAAGGAAATTCAATAAGGATTATGCAAAATTCTTGAAGGAATTAGAACCTAGCACAACTAAATCCTAAGACAAGGATATTATTGGCCTGCTATTAACTTTGAAGCTGAGAGTTCTATGTAGAAATGCGATAGCTATCAAAGGTATGGCAGATATATCAAGGCCACTACAATCGAGTAGACTAGCACAGTGGTCCCTTGGCTTTTTTGCCAATGAGGACTAGACATTTAGGAATACTTCCTTAAATAACATCAAAGCAATGAAATTTTATGGTGGCAATAATTGAATATGTCACTAAATAGGTGGAAGTAGAATCATTAGCTATTATATCTATTAAAAAGATCATTGAATTAATATGGGGATATATTCTTTTTAGAATTTGAATCTCAAGTGTTATCATTAGATAATAAAAGGTAGTTTGATAGCCAAAAATTTAGAGGTTTCTTGACTTGTTTAAAAATCAAGTAGTATTTTTCATCGATCTCTCACCTTTAAACTATAAGGTTTCCAAAAGTTAAGATAAACATGCATAACAGAAATTTAAAAGTTTTAAACCTAAATAATATCTAATCATGTCAAAAATATTCAATATATAAAAGAAGAATAAAGAAGTTCCCCATTGCTTGATTTTCTTTTCATAGCTTTAGACCACTTCTTACTTCGGTGTAGCAAACCACAGTAATCTATACCATATCACCGCTAATAGAAACCCACACTAAAGTAGGATCTCAAAAATGCTTTCAAAGAAACAATAATGGTTGAAATTCTCCAGAGGGAAGTAGAACATTTCAACTAAAGCATAGATGGGGAAGAACATGCAGTGTATGTGTGATGCACGCCGAACCCCCTTTTAGTGGAATTCAACTTGTTTTTAGAGGTCTGCTTTTAGGGTCTAATGCCGGATGAGGTTCATAAAGTTCGTAAGATTTCCCATTTCACAATAGAAGAGGGATTCAACCGAATTTGCCAAGTTTCGGGCCTTAACAAGACATGAAACAATATCTCAGGGTACCCCTAATTTTATTATTGGTGGTCAACCCATAATGGTATCTAAGTGGACTAAAGAGGTAGGTGTCATAGAGTCGCCACCCAATAGTATGTTGGAAAATGATTCTAACCTTATGATGTCCAAACTAGAGATGGTTTAGGGCACTATAAGAAAATTTGGAAATAGCAACATAATTGATTCCGTTGCTAATTTAGCAACGAAATTTGATTTTCGTTGCTAATTATCAAAGGAATTTCAATTTTGTTGCTAAATTTGGTTTTATTTTTTATTGTTAGCAACGGAATAAAAAATTGTGGTATTCCGTTGCTAAAAATGAGGGAAATTTTAGCGCCAAAATATAGCCACGAAAAATAGCAATGAAAATCTATGACTATTGCTAAATATGGTGGCATTAGATGGCAAAAAAATTTTGGGACGAAATTTAGCAACAGAAACTTAATTCTGTTGCTATTTGAGCAACGAAAAATAATTTTCGTTGCTAAAATAGCAACGAAATTTACATTCCGTTGTTATTTTGCAACGAAAATTAAATTCCGTTGCTATTTAGCAACCGAATTAATATTCCATTGGTATTGTGGTCCCAAAGACGTGAAAAATATTTTGGTCCAAAAATAGCAACGAAAACTAAATTATGTTGCTAAAATACCAACGAAAAATAAATAGCAATGAAAATTAAATTCCGTTACTATTTAGCAATCGAATTAATATTCTGTTGGTATTTTGGCCCCAAAGAAGTGAAAATTTTTGGATCCAAAAATAGCAACGAAATTTGAATTATGTTGGTATGTTTGGTCCCAAAAAAGCGAAAATATTTGAGTTCAAAAATAGTAATGGAATTGTATTTCCGCGGCTAAAATTGCAATCGAATTAAATTTTCGTTGGTAATTTGCTATTTTTCCTAGGTATAAAAGGTCTCTTATTTCTTTGTCTTCATTTTGTCTCTCCCTTGCTCTCTCCGTCTGCCTCGCTCTCTCCCTCATCCTCGCTCAACTCCGTTAGAAGCTATGGAAATGTGGCTAGTACTACTAATAGTAATAACCACCATGGTCAAGGGGTCTTCTTTATCATCTCTCCTCATCTTCAGACGGAACCTCCTTGCAAATGGTCTCGCCTCCACTCCTCTCATAGGGTATGTTATTGCTTTTTTTCTTTTGCTTTCCATTACCAATTTCTTTAACACTCAATCTTTATGGACCGGTCCACCACCACCGACACCTCTCTCACGTCCTACTCACTTAAATATGTAACAATGTACTTACATTAGCTCTCTTAGTCCCACTTACAGAGAATGTAAGAAGAAGATAAAGAGAAACAAACAAAAAGATGTCAAATTATTGTATATTTTTGTTAATTGTTTCACCCTCTCAGAGATCCCATTTAATTGTCTCTCACCCTCTCAGTTTTTATTAAACTATATTGTTAGTCACTATTGAATTTGTATTTTCCATTGGTCTAGGGCTAATTTCCTGCTGCTTGGTATAATATTTTTTCCCTCTACCTTGGTATATCAGAATTGTGGCAGGTAATATACTTTCACTTTCTCTTGACATAGGTGGAACAGTTGGAATCACTTCGGTTGCCAGATAGATGAGAAAGTCATCAAAGAGACAGGTAAAGTTAACCACCCACCCATCTGTCTTTCTCCTATAAACGAACCCATCAATTTTTTCATATATTTGCTCTTTTCTTTGTCAGTTCATGTTATCAAGTTTTTACCTTTAAATTATCATATGCTTGTCACTGTAACATGAATTTTTTTCTCTTTTGTTATTTTCGCAAAATCAATGTTTAGAAAACTTGTAAATCAATGGAATCTATAATTTAAAATTTAAAAATAAGGAATTTATAAAAGTTAAATTGGTCATATAATTGCACCTAAAGTTCAATTCTATCATTATTTTCATATTGAAAAATAAAAAAATAAAATAAAATAAAAGTTCATATTTAAAATAAATTTACATCTATGCAATTCTAGATTAAACACAAAGAATGAATCTTCGCTGATGGTATGGCATTATGTTGGTGTCACAGTTGATGCTCTGGTTTCAACTGGTCTTCATAAACTTAGTTATACCTATGTTAACATAGGTAAAGTCACCATCACTATATCTTTTACCTATACATATTATAGATTCCTTGTTGTTTTTAGTATTAATGACATAAATAGCCTATAAAAATAGCTACTTGCATTTACAGATGATTGCTGGGCAGAAATAACCCGCGATGAAAAGGTTTGAATTTTCTGTCGCTTATAGGATTGTTCAAAGTTTTTGGAATCAATCTTTCACACTTTTTTTTGGTTAGAGAAAAGGATAAAAAGATCATGAGCAACAATAAACATTATTAAGTATTCAAATTTCAGGGAAATTTAGTGCCTAAGAACTCAACGTTTCCATCTGGCATTAAAACTCTTGCAGATTATGTTCACAGTAAAAGTCTTAAGTTAGGAATCTACTCAGATGCAGGGTAATGTGATTCTACTATGTGCCCTAACTAGACAAATACAAGGGACATCACAACAAAAAACTGCCAATTAGCGACGGCACAATTTTCGACGCTAATTTTGCGACGGATTAGCGACTGTTTTACATTTCCGTCGCGGTAATGATATTTGCTATTTTTTTGCGACGAAATAGCGACAAAATTAATAAACAGTCGCTAATTATTGGCGGGAAGAGTACGCGCCCAGTTTTGCGACGGAATTAGCGACAAATTTTTCCGTCGCTAAAGTTTATAATTTTTTATTCAGGAAATTAGTTCCAGAAATTTTAGCGACTAAACTTTTAGTCGCTAATTTTGGCAGGAAAATTTAGCGCCTTTTTTTTGCGACAATTTAGCGACGGAATTATTTCTGTCGCTAATTAGTATTTTGTTGTTGTAATACAATTAGCGACGGAAATATTTAGTCGCTAATCCGTCGCAAATATATTAAAAAATATTTTTTTTAAATTTCACTCCCATGATTTATGTATAATTTCAAGTAATTTTAATATAGACCATATAAAATGAATTATTTCTTTTGTAATAGAAAATTATAAATTATTTTATAAGTTGGTAATAATTTTTTACCAATTATACCAAAATCTAATGTTATTTATTTGGAAAATTTACATTTTTAATCATAATAATAAACTAATTGTTATGATTATTATATATTTGCGTGTTCAAGATTAAAAAAAATAAATATTTATAAAATTTATTATTTCATTTAAAATAATAATAAAAAATTTGTAATTTATTTTTATTTTAAAAAATTTAAATCAAATATGAAATTATTAGGAATTAAATTGATTTGTTTATCAATTATCCCAATTTTGAAAGTGTCCAAAGACTATTGAATATGATATTCGGGCTTAATCAGCATGAAATATTTTGAAAGACCACGAGACATAGTTTCAATTACAAATTTGTATTGTTAGCACAAAATTATTAGTTAGAATTATTCATCGCTATTTGTATAAAATTTAAAAAGGTGACATAAAAATTTTGAACTCTTATCCAAATAGGAACCTGAGGCCTAATTGAATATTGGATTTAGTAATGAATAAAGGATCATGATTAAAGAGAGACCAAAATAAAGATTATTGCTTACATATCCAATATCTGCTAATTAACCTCTGTTCCTATTGATAATATCAAGAATTTTATTAATTTCATCCTTTTATAAAGTTACAAATAGGCGATGCAATAATCTAGACTAAGAAGTTGTGCTATCAATACAAATTTGAAATTGAAACCAATGTATCGCTGTGTCGTTCAAATATTTCATCTATTAAGCCTATAATCATATTCATAGTAATTTTCTCTTTCTAAGATTTTAATTGTAGAATCAAAAAGCAATTAATTTGAGACATCGTTATTAATTTTATTAGAAACTGTTAATCTAATTAAGCTAAAAAATTATATTGTCAGTGGTTTAATATAATTACTTTATATTAGATAAGAAATTTGGACACTTTTCTTCAACTGTAAAATGTAGAACACTGCCAGAGCTAAGGATATAAGCCATGGAAAATCACAAATCACTATTGAGAATATCATTTAATTTTAATAATATTCTATAGAGAATAATTATAAAATAATTTTTATAATAAATATATATATATATAGACAATAAATATTGAGAATATCATTTAATTTTAATAATATTCTATAGACAATAATTATAAAATAATTTTTATAATAAATATGTATTATATATATATATTAAATTAATAGTAATATATATAGAAATGGGTCAAATTATAAGAAAATAAGATAATGCATTAAAATAATGAATTGAAGCCCTTAGTTAATTGAATTGAAGCCTACGCCCATTACATTAAAATAATGAAAATTCACCAATTAATAAGCATTTAAGTTATCTTTTGGAGTGTACATGAAAAGGATTGGTCGGATAATGCCTACGCCCATTTAGGTTGGGCTCTTTGGTTGGGCTCTTAGGTTGGGCTCTTAGGTTTTACTTCTCCAAAATGCAATTCACTATAAATACAAGAATGCTAAACCCTAATCTTCCAGTGCCCACCGTTTCCTCTCAAGCTCATTGCCCTAACCTTCAGCGCCGTCTCCTCTCAAGCTCATTGCCCTAATTCTTCCTTCAGCGTACTTGCCCTAATTCTTCCTTCAGCGCCGACTCCTCTCAACCTACTTGCTCTAATTCTTCCTTCAGCGGCGTCCACGACAAGCAGCTCAAGTTCCCTGGATGTTCTCTGTTCCTTGCTTATTCTATAACACTCACATTTTAGGCAGAAAGCACGTTTCTAAGAAAGAAATTTCCAATAGATTATTTTAGAATTTTCAATTTTAAGAATCGTTTTTGCTTGATGCTGAAAGCTCCTGCATTTTCTCTTTAAATAGGTAAAATTATAACTTTTTTTTTAATTTTTCTTTTTTAGGAAAAAACGTGATTGCTTCGGATTTATCCAAAAGAAAATATATTGCTTTGCTTTATCTATGTTAGAGAGGATGAGAATTGTTTTCCTTTGTTCATTTTTTGTTTGACATGTTATTATAACTTGAACTAATGTCTTGTTTACAGATTTTGAACTTTTGATAGTCATGTAATTATGTTCTTTGATTGAGTGATCTCTTCTATATTTTCATCAAAGAGGTTTCTGGTTGCAGGATTACTTGGGTTTGGATTCACGCCGCATGTTATCACTGTGAAAGCTGGAGAGGTTTCTGTTTGTCCTTCATATTTTTAGTTTTTCAATTTTAATTTTGGATAGTAATTAAATTATTTTTTCATTAATTAATATAAAAAAATTGTGACTATAAACATATAAGTACATTTAAAATTTCAAAATAAAAAAAAATAGAAAAGTGAATTACATACCGGCAAAACTAAATCACTTAATTACATACCGGCAAAAAAATAAAAACTAAATCTTAAAAAGGGGCACTTAAAAATGAAATGGATGAGTAATATTTTAAAGCACTTAATTAAGTGAGTGTCTTCAGTTGAATTAAAGAAAGAGAACAGATTTCTTCAAGTGCAAATTAACTGACTGGATTGAGAATATTATAAAATTACAGAATATTATAAAATTTCAGATTGAGAAAAGATTTCTTAAAAAGATAATACTAAATCACAAATTTATTAAATATGGAAATTTGACTTGGTAATTGCCAGCAAAGATCGGAGGTGGATAATAGCATAATGTTTGTTTCCACTAGTTATGATTTTTGTTAGTAGCAATTGACAAGTATGTATAATTAAATATAATTAGATATATTTAATTAGTATTGGCAGAAATTAGATGCACCTGAAAATCTTAATTGATTGTATGTATTAATAGACAAAATATTTTAAGTTCAATTCCTTAAGAGTGACTTTCATAATTATAATTAAATATAATTAGATATATTTAATTAGTATTGACAGAAAATAGATGCACCTGAAAATCTTAACTGATTGTATGTATTAATAGACAAAATATTTAAGTTCAATTCCTTAAGAGTAACTTTCATAATTATAATTAAATATAATTATATATATTTAATTAGTATTGACATAAATTAGATGCACCTTGAATCCTAGGATCTCATCTAAGAATTTATATTTACATATTTTAATGGAATAAATAAATTTCAGTCAACATAAGGTAACCATACTCAGATATAATTCTAGACAATATAAAAAAATGTCTTATATTAACTCTCTTTTTATTGACACTGTATTCAATTCTATATATGACTGTTATTCAATACATATTTATCATTAATAATAATAATAATAATAATAATAATAATAATAATAATAATAGTAATAATAATAATATTTGAGCTAAGAGTTAAATATTTCTATCAAGTCCTATTGCCACTGTACGGGTTACCATGGATAATTTAATAATAATAATAATAATAATAATAATAATAATAATAATAATAAATTATGAAACTGTTTTGATGCTAAATATCTACTACATACATGCATGGAATGATATAGAAATAATAAATCACATGGGGTCCATATAATTAAAGCTATGGATAAGCATAATTAGCTGCATATTATTTTGAAGTAGAATCAATATGCATTAAGAGTACATGCAATTGAGTTCTATACTGTTTCTTCATGTGAAAAGGATAGATAAGCTAATTTGACAGAAATTATGCACCTTGAACCTTAGGATCTGGAATGTTTCTAATTTCATACTTTGAAGGACTGCTAGATTGACCCTTAGGAGCTTACAACTTAATTCTTTTCACCTTGAACCCTAAGATCTCATCTAAGAAGAAAAAACAAAAGTTTAAAATTTAATTAGTATTGACAGAAAATAGATATGCACCAGAAAATCTTATTCATAATGCAATGTTTCACTTCTCATCAAATTAATTGTCTATTTTCATCTAAGAATTTATAGAATTTATATTGACCTTCTGGAGCTTAAAATTTAATTCTTTTCACCAAATTTAACCATGTAAATTAAATGGAATCCTCATATCGTAATTGGATGTATAATCGGCGTGATAAAATGGGAAGGACTAATTCTTCATTCATATATGGAATGGAGACCTTTGTTAAATTCGCCATTTCTCATCCTGAAGAAATGAGTAGTGATCATATTAGATGTTCGTGCAAAAACTGTAAGAATCGAAGGTTCCATGACGTTGACACTGTTAAATATCACCTATTACGTGTTGGATTTATTGAAGATTATTTGGTTTGGAATTGCCATGGAGAGATAAATGTGATGGCTTATGATGAAAATCCTTTTGAATTAGTCAATGAAACAAATTCAAATGTGGAGGCAATTAATCCGTACCAGCAAATGATATTTGATGTATGTGGGCCTAATTTGCAATTTGACACTCAACATCAACAGTTTAATCTAGAAGATCAAACTATTGGGAATCCCGACCTACCTGGTACATCGAATCCTAACCAATCGGGTCCATCGAATCCTTTCATAAATTCAGTGGATGAGCGGCCTAATCCACAATGTCAACAATTTTATGATCTTTTGGAATCTGGTAATGCACGGTTGTATACTGGTTGTGAAAACCATTCCCAGCTTTTTATAGTTGCTAGGATGTTGCAAGCCAAATCCGAGTTTAATCTACCAGAGAGGTTTTATGATGTAAATGTCCAATTATTTAAGGAAGCTTTGCCTGAAGGCAATATATTGCCTGAAAATTTTTACCAAACTAAAAAGCTCGTTCGAAGTCTGGGATTACCTGTCCAAAAAATTGATTGTTGCTTTGAGGGATGCATGTTGTATTGGCGTGAAGATGAAAACTTAACGCATTGTAAGTTTTGTAATCACCCTAGATACAAAATGCGTGTTGGAAACCGAAAGCATAGATTCAAGGCTTATAAAAAGATGTATTACTTTCCTCTGATACCTCGGCTGCAACGATTGTATCAATCAAAAGCGACAGCATCATATATGAGATGGCATCATAATCATGTCCAAAAGGAAGGGATTATACAACATCCATCAGACTCCCTAGCTTGGAATTATTTTAACGAAACTCATCCTTCTTTTAGTGCTGAGCCAAGAAATGTCAGGTTAGGGTTATGCACGGATGGTTTTCAGCCATTTGGACAATATGGTAGGAAATACTCTTCATGGCCTGTAATTCTCACGCCTTACAACCTCCCACCTTGGATGTGTATGAAGGAGGCTTATATGTTTCTAACTATCATTGTTCCTGGCCCTAAAAATCCAAAGCAAAAAATTGATGTGTACCTACAGCCCTTGATTAATGAGTTGATCGAATTGTGGGATAATGGGGTGTCAACATATGATGTGTCAAAAAAGCAAAACTTTCAAATGTGAGCTACTTTGATGTGGACAATTAATGACTTTCCAGCATATGCAATGTTGTCTGGTTGGAGTACATCTGGAAAATATGCATGTCCTTATTGTATGGATGAAACACAGTCATTTAGACTAGATAGTGGTGGCAAAAAAACATGGTTTGACAATTATAGAAAATTTCTTCCTCATGATCATCCATTTAGAAGAAATCGTCGAAACTTCACAATTGGGCATGTTGAAACAAGGACACCACCACCAATTAAAATAGGAGAAGAAATATAAGATGAAATTGATCAATGGGGTCTACTGAAAGTTACTGAACTTGATGAAAATGAGATTAATGGGATCATATGTCAGTCTTGCGGTTGGAGGAAACGAAGCATCTTTTGGGATTTACCTTATTGGAAGACAAACATGATTCGTCACAATCTTGATGTTATGCATATTGAAAAAAATGTATTTGACAATGTGATTAACATAGTTTTAAATGTGTATGGGAAAACCAAAGATAACATAAAAGCACGGATGGATATGGAAAAATATTGTTGCCGTCCCGAGTTGGCATTGGATCCAGAAACTGGTAAATATCCAAAAGCTTGTTATACATTGGATAAATAGTCAAAACAAGTATTATTTGAGTGGTTGAAAGAACTCAAGTTTCCAGATGGATACGCTTCAAATTTGGGTCGTTGTGTCGATATGACAAAGCACACATTATTTGGAATGAAAACCCATGATTGCCATGTATTTATGTAACGATTGATTCCGGTTGCCTTCTGTCAGCTACTTCCTTCCAATGTTTGGCAGGTTCTTACAGAGCTAAGCTTATTTTTTAAGGATTTGACATCCACTGATCTTCGAGTTGAGGACATGGAGGCATTGGAATCGAATATCCCATATATCATTTGCAAGTTGGAGAAGATATTTCCTCCGGCATTTTTTGACTCAATGGAGCATGTGGTTATACACTTACCCTATGAAGCAAGGGTTGCTGGTCCTGTACAATATCGATGGATGTATCCGTTTGAGAGGTAAGTGTTTATGATAAGAAAGTTTTATATGCAAAAATTGATTATCAAATATGAGTTTCAATTAAATTCTGATCTTCCAAATGCAGGTTTCTTCGATCTCTAAAGAAGAAAATTGGAAACAAATCTACAGTTGAGGCATCTATTTGCTCTGCGTACTTGCTTTCAGAGTCATCCAATTTTTTTTCGCATTACTTTGAACCTCATGTCAGTACTCAACATCGACGTGCATCGCGTAATGATGACGGTGGTTATAGGGAAAACATAAATGGAAATTTAACAATATTCACTTACCCAGGCAGATGTAGCTCACAACTAATGGAACGAGCCTTAACATCAGATGAGTATAAGGCAGCTCATACTTATATTTTACTGAATTGTGAGGAGGTTGATCCATTTTTGAGGTAAAAAGTTTGTTATTATTTTATATTTTGACATTAACATGGATGACATCTTAAGTTTTTTAACATTACTTCAATGAAGCATATATTGCGAGAACTTACATCAAAAGCACCCTGATCTTACACCAAGTCAAGTTAATGCAAATATTGAGAACTACTTTGCAGATTTGTTTGAATTATATGTAAGCCCATTCTAATGAAATTGACTATATATTTATCTACACTAAACACATTAATCTCATTTTAGAAACTAAACTAATATTATCTTGTGTATGTTTTATTTTAAAATAGGTCCGTTACAATGAAATTGACAATCAATATCTTCATAGTTTGTCACAACGACCATTACAAAGAGTGAAGTGCTACTCAATGTATTTTGTAAATGGATTTAAATTTCACACTAAAAGCCATGGTTCTGGGAGACGTTCAATGAACAGCGGAGTTTGTGTAAAAGGCTCTAACTCAAGGGATAATATTGATGATTATTACGGATGGATTGAGGAGATAATAGAGCTAGAGTACCCTTCAGAGCCAATAAAGCGGACAATATTATTTAAGTGTGAATGGTATGATCCGACTTTAGATGTTGGTGTTAAGGTTCATAGGCAATACGGTTTGATTGACGTTAACCAGCATCGTCGGTTCAACAAATATGAACCATTTATCCTAGCAATGCAAGCAACTCAAGTGTATTATGCTAGATATCCTACATTGAGATTAGATAGAGCAAATTGGTTAGCGGTGTTCTCGGTTAAGCCAAGGGAGATCATTGAGACATCTGAGGTTAGAGATGATTCAACAACTGCATATTCTAATGCATTTCAAATTGAAGAAGCCGGTGTGTATGGGATTAATATGGATGTCGACACTGAAGAGTATATAGATTTACATGACCCTTCAGGAGAGGTAATTGAAATTGACAACCTTAATACGGTTGTTCAAGATATTGAAGATGAAGATGAAGATGAACAAGAATTTACAGATAATGATAGCAGTGAAGATGACAAAGAGGAATTTAGATATACATCAGATAGTGACTAATTATTTATCTTAGAAATGTATTGTGTAACACAAGCAGTATATGTTGTTTCAAAAAATTGGTACTAATTATGTGAGTTTATACTCTCCTCCCATCATGGAAATTGTAGTTAAATTAATTACTCGGGTGCTTTGGTTGATGGTTGCATATTTTGTTCCATTCTCTATCTATTTACATTGGATGTTGCATGCTTGTGGGTTACTTATTATAAGCCTCTTCATACCTTGTTTTTTTTTATCTTAATTTCTCACTGGTCTATGTAAGTTGCATTTTTTTATATAGGTATGGCACGAGGTAGAGGACGACATAATGCCGGGAGAGGACGTCATGGGGGTCGATCTCAAGTCGATTCAACTAATCCACCTTATGGAGGTATGCCAGATATCCCTGGAGATCTTGCAGCATCTATTGCTCCACATCCTCCTGTTGGATCATGTGACCCACCAAGTTCCAACCCAATTCCTCCTGCAATTGATGCTTCATCTTCTGGACACCATGTATCATCAACTCCATCTCCGCACACTGCCAACAGCACTACATCAACGACATGTGAGGAAAGTAATGGAACTAATAGTAAGTTATATATAACTGTCAACGAAAATGGCATGTAAGTACATCCGTTCTATCAAACTGTGAAAGTGTTAAGAGGTTTAAAGTAATTGTATAACTTCAAAGCTTTATTATAATTCATTTTTTAGGTTGGAACCTTCCTCTAAGTGCTCAAGGTTTATATATAGCAGCTTCTATCAACGGATAGATTTGAATGGAGTTAGTTGGAAAGAGATTTCCAAAGAGACCAAAGAATTTTATTGGGGAGAATTTAAGGTAATATATAATCAAACTTAATGGTTATTTTCATTCATAACATGGGCATTCAAGTTACATTGAGTTTATACTTGTATCTAATTGCACAATACTTGTAATATAATTGTAGAAGAAGTGCTATTAGGATCTTGAAATAAATGATCGAATTAAGATAAGTTGGGAGACAAAAGCTGCCATTCCTTACAAGGATTTCGTTTACCATCAAAAGGAGTCCAAAGAAAAGCCGATAGGCTTTCCAGAACCTGTTTGGACTAGATGGAAATAGATTTTCAATCTCCCTACACGCACTGAAGTATCCAAGCAAAAAATGCTTAACCGTTGTGGAGGATCTAATCAAGATAAAGCTTCGGGATCTTATACTGGTGGTACAATTTCTATTACTGAGCACATGTCACGAATGGTTAGTATATTATTATCTCTCTATTTCTATAACATCAAATATTCTGTTTATTATATGCTGGTTATTGTTGACTATATTATGGCTATATGGAAGCTTGTTATTACTAATATACCTAATAGCTGGTTACTTTTGATGATATGCCTATATGGGAGCTTGTTATTACTAATATACTGAATAACTGGTTTTTGTTGATGATATGTCAGTTATTGATGATGATATGCCTATATGGAAGCTTGCTATCACTAATATACTTAATAGCTAGTTATTGTTGATGATATGCTGGTTATTGTTGATGATATACTGGTTATTATCGATGCTACGACTATATGGGAGCTTGCTATTATTAATATAATTAATAACTGATTATTGTTGATGGTATGCTGCTTATTGTTGGTTATTGTTGATTATATGTTAGTTATTGTTGATGATCTGCATATTCTTGCTTATATGCCTATATGGGAGCTTGCTATTTTTTAGACCGGTGATATTAATTGGTCATATGGTTATGGGACTTTGCTGGCCTTTTTTGATATTTGTTTGTTTTAAATTGATTATATGCCTATGGATCGCAGCTTGTCAAATATAAGCTAAATCATTATTGTTCAAATCTAGGAGAAGCATAATGGTCGGCCACCTACGCTTCCCGAGGCCTTCGTTCACACACACACTCTAAATCATGATGGGAAAACTTATATGGCTGAACAAAGTAAGCAATTGCATGTAAGTAATATAAAATTTATTAGTTTTAGCCTTTACAATTATTTAAAGATTCGTGTTTGTAAATTATGTGTTGTAATTTTTTACATTCTATAGGAAAGGTATGAGCAGCTTCGAGATAAGCGATCACAAGGGGAATCATCTGTAGATGAGTCCGAGTTATTTTATGAGGCTGCACAACACAATAAAAAAAGAAATTTATATGGAATGGGCTCATATGTCCCTCATGTTAGATCCAGTTCAGCTGCATCACGTCATAGCGAGCACAACACTTTAACCAAGGAAGATGTCAAGGAAATTATCACAGAAACCATTCGAGCATTGTTTCCTCACTTGGGGTTTCAACAACCAGCTCCTGATCAGCCTAATACTGCTACTGATGGGCCTGGACATGATGATGATGTTGCGCCTTCGGCTGCATAAGATGATCCACATAATGATTATCCATCGGCTCATGGTGGTGGTTCTGCTTCCTAGTGATTTTAGCCGCACTATATGTTTTTATTTTATTTAGATGACACTGTTGGTCCTAATTAGTATAATGATACTTGTTATTTTATTATTTTATGAAAGATTAATGATAATATTATGTAATGTCTCAAATTATTATTTATATGTGTATTTTGGAACATATTTTGATTTGGAATCAATATATATTTATATGTGTGAGCTCAGTGCAGTTTACAGGTTGAAAATAAATAAATAACGATCTTTGTATACAGGATTAAAATTATAAAATACAGCAAAAGAAAAAATTCAATTAATAATTTACCGACGGATTTGCGACAGAAAAACTGTCGCTAATATGTAAAATATATATTTTGGGAAATAATTAGCGACCAAATTAGCGACACATATTCGTCGCTACATTTTACACTAAATTTGTATTTAGCGACGGAAATTTCAGTCGCTAAATATTATTATTATAATTCCTATTTAGCGAAGAAATTAACGACGGAAATTTCAGTCGCTAAATATTATTATTATAATTAGGCGACTAAATAAGAATATAAATTAGCGACGAAAAATTTAAAATTTGCGACGAAATATTTCGTCGCTAAATTAGCGACTGAATTTGGAATCCGTCGCTAATATATTAGCGACTGGCATATTAGCGACTGTTCGTCGCGCCGTCGCTAATTTTAATTTGCGACCAAAAAAAGGTATTTAGCGACGGAATCTGCAGTTTTTTTGTAGTGCATGTTTTTTCTTAAAGTTAGAAAATTTATTATCTTTATTTGTGTAAACCAACAGGTGCAACCACATGTACATATAGGTATTTCACTTGTAGCAAGACTATGCCAGGTTCAATTGGCCTAGAAGAACAAGATGCTAAAACTTTTGCTTCTTGGGTATAAATTTTCGTGACTATTCATTTGAAAATGTGACAGCTGTAAAATGATTAAAAATTATAATATCCTAAAGTATTCTACATATTTTTAAAGAAACGGACAATGTTTTCAGGGTATTGATTATTTGAAGTATGATAATTGTAATAATGACGGCACAAATCCTACTATTAGGTAATTCTATTTGTTTTTTCACTGGAGTGTTTATGTTCACAAGATGTTACAAGCATTTAGGCCATGTCCAAGGTATGATTGTGGATGATATTACTTTCTTGAATATTGATGCCTGATATTATATTTATTCCAAGTCAATGTTATATAGGCTTCTCTTCTTCTTGGGTGTGATGTGAGGAATATGACAAAAGAGACCATGGAGATAGTCAGCAATAAGGAAGTCATATCTGTTAACTAAGGCAATAACTATATGTTGTTGATACTTGATAGGATTGTCACTGCATTTATTTTGTATGTGGTTGTATATCTGGACATCTGATTTGATTTTACCATTAATTATCTGAATTTTGTTCATTTGACCATTTATGATAGATCGGCTTGGTGTTCAGGCTAAAAAAGTTAGGATGGAAGGCGATCTATCATAAATGGTCAAATGGAAGTGCCCCTTTTATGCTACATCAAGATTTCAATTCTTAATGACAATTCAATCTATCCTCAATTTGAAAAGAACCAAAATTTATCTTCTAGTTAAGTAATCAAAGAGATAAGGGGGAAAAGGGAGCTTTCTGATCTTTATATAAATAATTGCAGATCAAAATAAAAAAAAATATATATATATATTACAATTCACACTGCCAAAAGTAGTCTGCCTATGTATGCATGATTGAAAGATTTACTAAGTAGATGTCTTCCATAAGAGAATTACAGTATACATAGTTAAAGATAAGGTCTTGTAGCACAATTGCTTGTTGTTGTCTGGTTTACAACATCCGTTGGGTGTTAATTTCTTAAAGCTTGTAATAGGTTGAATTAGGTATAAGAATGGTGAGAATTCTCTACTGATAAATACTGTTGCATAGTGGTGATAAAAATATCAATAATTGCATTATTTCGTGTGGAATGCTTCCTAAATTGTGTTATCATAGCATTAGAGACACACCTTAAAAAGGATTCCATGTAGCAGATGATCCATGGAGAAACACCTTAAAAAGTTTTTGTGCATAGCATATAAAGCAGCTGGCTAATAGGTAAGATTTTTCAATGGAGCATCTTAATTTTGTAAACTAATATCCTTATACAAAAAAATATATAAATTTATCATTTTACTTGGACATGCAGATGTTGATGGCACTCTTCATTCCGGTCTAGTAGCAGCAGCATGTGGCAAGAATATTGAAGGTAAATGCTTAACTGATTTTTTAGTTATATGGCAAGAATACTTAAATCTTATTAGAAATGCAAAGTACTGCATGCCTTCATTGGAGTTTCCAGTAGAAGATTATTGCTATCGGAGAATAAAGGTAAGTTATATAATGGAATTTCTAGAGCTTTGGATTTGTTTCTTTTTTGGAATAATATGAACTCCAGGAAGCATTGGAATTCAATTGAATAAATTTTTAAAGAAATAGTTATTTTTTTTCATTAATTATACATGTTATTTAATTTTATTTTTGCAATATCATCTTTTTAAGGAATAGATAAGATTTTAATTACAACATTATAAAAAAAGTTAGAGATATATGTGGATATAATGTTATCAATTAAGATTTTCAGAATAATGCATCTCAGAATGTATGGAAAATAATCCATTGGTGAGTATCATTATTTTAATGTACACGAAGGCACAATAAGAACCCTCGCACGTGCGTGTATATATATATATATATATATATGTACAGTGCATATAAATAAATAAGGTAGAAAAAAATTGTTCACATTTTTCTATACCTCTTCTCATTTCTTGAATGGCTTTCTCTTGTTGAAAGCTAAAAGGTAAATTCTTTTATTCAAAATTTGTGTTTTTTTTATCAATTTTATGTTGGTGATGTTAAAATCGGGAATTTATAAGTCTTTTGATTGAATTTGAAAGTGGAGAAGCTTTAATTATTTTTGCGATGGATTTCGATGTTTTGTTGATCTTTTTGATGAATTTCCATTTAATTTCTTTGCTATTGATTTTACAGCTTAAAAAAAGAAATAAAATCAGATTATTTTTCTAAGCGATGGCTTCAGTGGAATACAATATTTGTTTGGATGCTATAATATACAGCCGCTATCTACTTTCTTTTAAATATAACCACTGATTTTTTTGAATTAATTGGGTTCTATTTAAAATTTTCAATTGTTACACCTAATGAACTAGAATATATAATTATGTGTTTATTTCATAATGAGATTTTCTGAATTATTGTCAATTTAATGATTTTGAGGCAATTCTTGAAGGCGGAGGATATTTTGTTCTTGCTTGTATTCACCGAACATTAAAGTTGCTGTTAGAATTCTAACGGAGAATAAAAATCCATAATTTTTGTTGCCTTTGCATAATGTAATTTTTTGATATGAAGTTTACTATATAATACAAGCATTGTAATCCTGTATGTCTTCACATTGATAATTTTCATGTGTCATTGTTTTGCTTTTGAGTATACATTGGTTCATTTTATTAAGGAAAACTCTAAATAATTAGTAAAAATGATTTAAGTTAATTTTTATTATTCATCATGCAAGAAAAACCATTTTTTACTAATAACTATCACAACCCCAAATTGAATCCAGATAAAATAATAAAATAAATGAAAGGAAATAAATAAAAGAATGAATAAATAAACTGGTGCAAGACTAGAACCGTCCAAGATGGCCCTCCAAGGTACTTCGACCTCGAAATCTCCAAACGTCTCATGTAAATAATTTTAGTTGCTCAAAAGGAGCATAAAGGAAACAAATGATTAGTATGTGATAAATGAAAATAAATAATAAAATAAATTAAATATGAACTATGCAATAAAAATATTAAACAAAAAGAACATTAAAAATGCATGAGACATAACTAAAAATAATATTTAAAAGACACAAATAATATGAAAAGTAATTAAACACAAAAAAAAAACTTAAAATATAAATAGGCTACCAAAAGACTCATAGACAGGTACATAAGGGATAGATAACCAAGCAAAAAGGTAAGGGACAGGATGGAAAGAAAGTCTTATGACGTCCCATTAGTCGGTGTGACCAATGGGCATTTGTAGGGCTTTCTTCTTGTCTATCACACGAAACACAAAATAGGAAGTACATAATGCAGTAAATATTTAGTAAGATACTTAACGATGCTTAAACATGTATATAATGCCTTTTGATCATACCAGAACTAATCTTAGATGCCAAAAACAAATTCAAATCATGCTAAACAATTAATTTAACATTAGAATACAAGATTTAATTAGGATAATCAAACATGCATTAATGATGGAATAAACCCCTACGACATGCCATGCTATAAATTTTAATTAATATTTACACATTCATGGCATTATACAATTACAGAGGTATTAAAAAATAAGTTAAATAACAATAAGTCATGTGATCATAATATCAAATAAAATAGAATCAAATCAAGCATGCATGTTTTCATGGCGTAATTGAAATGAAGGAATTTAGCCTAGAATATTACCCTCAATAGAATCTTTGTGACTCTGGAAATCACACCCAAAATTTGAATCCATAAATTTTTATGTTTGAAAACAATGAATGCATTTTTGCATGCAAAGGATAAATGTTAAAAGGGCTATTGTTCTCAAAAGTAGAAATTGAATTTTCTCTTTGAAGAATTGCTACCTCTTTTCTAAAAATTCAAAATGTGTGATCCCTCCTCCAAAAACCTTAGGGTTTTGGCTTATCTATGGAAGAAAGATTTTAAAATAACTCAAATTAGTACTCCCTTGAAATCTGGCCTAAATCCTCTAAAAAGTCTCATCTAAAAATTTGCCTTCCAAAACAAATTTTGACTTGGTTTCAAGACCTGAAAAACGTGTAGATTTGTTGTAAAATTCCCATAGATGGGCATTTATGATTGAATAATGGCTATCTATTAGAGAAAAGACACAAAATGCAAGATTTTCCAACCCATTTTCAATCCCTAAGAAATACAAGGTTAAAATCCACAAAAACATTTTAGAAAATTATGCAAATCAAGGATGAAACTCAGAGTTCACATTTTTCATTTGAAATATGAATAGTTTTTTCTCATTAAGTAACTATGATTTAGGCTATCTCGGGATCCGGTGCCCACTGTTGCACCTAATTTTGCAAAATTATATGCGTTAGTGCCTAAGTGTACGTGAGGCATATGTGTAAAGAATGATGCAAGCATATGAAGACTTATTGTACATGATTATATGTTATGCAAGCATATGAAGAATTATTGTACATAAGGCATATGTGTAAAGAATGATGTCTGAATCCATGCACAAATGCATAAACTATACTCCAAGTAGTTTAAGGGTTTGTTGAGAGTGTTGATTGACTGACGTTCTGGAGCTCTCTTACTATTTTTAGGGGGGAATAGTTCATTGCTATAGTGCCTCAGTCAAAGATAATTTGATCCTACCTAGTGTCAAAGAATATACCCTAGAGCCCATATAAAAGGGATGTATTTTATATGTATGAATTCATATTCTTAATAAAAGGCATCGTTCATTTATTAATGCTATGTTTAAATACATGAGTTTGTAAATCTTAAATTAATAAATGAAGTCTTAGATATTATAAACACAGTGCAAAGGCAATCACGAAAGTGTTCATGATATAAGATGTCTATTGCATGGAAATGTGTTAATATCTAAATATCCCTAGTCATAGAATTAAAAAGATAGGACATTATTAAATTGGATAGACTAGCACATGTTATGCTTCTTGAATTGTTCAAGCAGTGGTTCTCATAACTGTGATTATGAAAGATAATCAAAGCTAGCATATGGATGTTTGTTAGAAGAACAAGTTCATTTGACACCTACAAAGAGAATCCTCACATGGATATTAAATCTATGTCAGTGATGAATCTCTTCGTAGCGGTTGTGTAAGTATCTTTGGACTTGAGATCACCAAAGTTATCTTAAGTAGCAAGTGGTATACTTTGACTCCATAACTGATTACTTCCAACTGGGGGTGAACATAGCTAGGAGGTTGGGTATATCATGACCTACTTAAAGTTAGTTGAGTGATCGATAAAGGATTCACCATCCCATATTTATTAAGGGAAGTTATCTCGCATGATTCTATAATTGCCTTGTTCAGAGAATCTCTGGCCAGAGTAATATGCCAAGATGGATAGGGGTCCATGAAGGGCATTTTGGGAACAATGGTTAAATTAATAGAACATACATAATTAGATTTATATGAGTTAACATAAATCCTTACTCAAAATCTAATTAAGATAAGAGTGATGAAAGGAGTAATTGCACGATAACTGTTTTTATGGAAGGGTATAGTCAAACTACTTGATTTTCCTGACATTTGGGTAGTTATGTTGCCTAGCTAGAGGCCTTATAATTTGTAAAATAGTGTATCATAAATATCAATAGGGATTAATAAATTGATTTAAAGAAGTTTAAATCATGTGAGTTTTGAATAGAACTCATAATTACATATTATACTGCCAATATGGAGAGGAACCCAATAGGTCACACACATATAGAGTAAAGGATAAAATGATAAAATGACAAGGATAATAATATTTGATATTATTATGGGAGAAGAGAAATGAACAAGAGAATAATTTATTAAAGAGTTTAATTAATTATGATCAAGTGGAATTATTCGCAGAACTTTTTAGAAATATTTTGTATAATGGACCTAATTGAAATATTATACATCATAATTAATTATTATTGGACTATAAGTGTTATAAGACTGATATAATAATTAATAGATCCATTGGAGAAAATAAAGAGGCCCAAAGAATTAATTTTGGTATAGAAACCCTCCAAAGGAAGGGTTTCATGCCAACTTCAGATAAAATGCCTTAGAGGCCTAATTCTTAGACCAAAACAAATTAAATATATTTCATAAGTGTTATGGAGCCTACATATTTAATTTGGATGGATTTGGAATTAATTTGGGTGATTAAATCCAAGTATATGCATAAAGGGCCTAGTTTATGGGTTTTGTGCATAGTCCTTTATGAATGGACTTAAATTGGATTTAAGTGAGCCCAAATAAATTATTAATAATTTTAGAAGCCCATTTAATATTTATCCAGCTATTTTAAAGAGCCCAATCCTATTATGAAGTTAGATTTTTAACCTAACTATAAAAATCCAAGTGATAGGGATTTTAGGGTGAAGTGAATAATTAAGAGAAAAATAAATTCTCCCTCTCAAAAACCCTAGCCACCACCCCTTTGATAGCATCAAGGGGAATTCGTCCAGCCTTGTGGTTCCTCCATTCATGGTTCATTTATTCCTTCTCTAGTGTGGATTACTATTGGAGGTGTTCAATTTTGGACACTGTGGTTTGCGACAACTCGATGAGAAGGAAAATCAACTATTCAACAAAAATCAAAAGTGAATTTTCTTATTCTAATTAATATTTATATTGTAAATTCATGGCAAGATCAGATCTATTGGTTAAAAAATTTTAAATTTCGCTTATGTATGTGATGCATGTAACCGATAATTTCCAACACCTAGCCTATTCAGATTATTTGATGCCCTCGAGATCCTACATTGATTCTCAATTTATGAGCTAATTATCTAAAAGGAAGCCTTATGGATAATTTCTCAACTAACAATCCCTTATTTATCTGCCTATAGTCATTATTTAAAGGTAATGTGCCCCTTGTGGGTTTTCACACTAACTTTTCTTAGCGAGTAATGCACCCTATTAGGGATTTTCACATAACCTTATGACTAACTTTTACTTGAAATAGACCCAACCCATTCCAGCAGTTTTTTATATTATTTTTATAGGATAGACTACCTATTTTTAGGTTTTCACCCTCTTCTTTAGGCTAACTTTTTCTTAGAGAGACCCTTATAATTTTCATCTCTAACAACTTGTCTTTTTTTCAGCAGCATCTACGCTACCAACTTTAGCATATGTCCTTGGATAGGCCATAAGTTTCCCTTGCTCGGTTAATCATATATTTATGCTTGACTTATGCATACATCCTTATCTATATTCATCTAATTCTAATTGAATTTATTTAATATATAATTGCCCACATACAAGTAAAAGGATTAAGGTTTATACTACCTAGGGGAAGTAGCTATTGTCACTACATAGGCTTATGGTCATGTGGTGAAACTTTAAGGCTACCTAAGCATAGTCTCTGCTAATAGGTCTAGCTCATAATGAGTATAACGACTGACGGGTCACCATTTTATATATCAGTTGGTATAAGACTTAGGCTACTGCTTATCCTTAACACCTCCCAACATTGAGTGAATGTAGGGTCTGATTCGGGGATACACCGAAGCTAGATAGTGATGCCTAACATAATTTTAAGGCTTTAGCATGAATGCAATATGCAATTTCAAATAGAGGTAAGATTTAATCTTAAAAACTCAATTACAATAATTTAACCAAAGTACTTTAAGAGCAAGGTCTCTTAAGTCCCTAATGGAGTTGCCACTATGATGCATGTTGAACCCCTTCCGCAAGCCCGCTTTTAGGGTCCAAGGCCATAAGAGGTTGAAAAAGTTCTTAAGATTGGCCATTTCACTATTCGACCTAATTTGCCAAGTTTTGAGCCTTAACAAGGCATAAAATAGTGTCTCGAGGTATCTTTAATTCTATTATTTGTGGTAAACCCACGATGTCGTCTAAGTGAGCTTAAGAGGTAAGTATCAATGAGTCGCTAACTAACAATACGTTGGGAAATGATTTTACCCTTATGATTCCCAAACTAGAGGTGGTTTAGGACATCATTCTTACTTATACCCCAATTAGGTATTTTTTTATAAATGACTTTTTAAATTAACGTCCCATTTCCTTTCCCACACAATGCATAAACATAAATAAATAAATAAACAATCAAACAAATAAAGAAAGTAATAAAGTAAATAAATAAAAGGAATAAGAATTACATGAGAAAATCATCCAAAAGATAAAGAAAATTTCATACATAAATCAGGGTATTCATTCAAGGTAGGAGAATTGGTTCCCTCAAGCATATTTTACAAAAAAGGTGAAGAATCCTTGTCAGATTTTAGAAAATACAGGATAAGTGATCCCAATTTTAATGAAAATAATGATTCTTCTTTTATTGGTTAATTTTTGTTAAAAATTGGACATCAGTCCATTTTATTAAGGAAAACTCCAATTAAATAGTAAAAATTATTTCAGTTAATTTTTATTATTCATCGTGCAAGAAAAAAACCATTTTTTGCTAACTATTACAACCTCAAAATGAATCCAAATAAAATAATAAAATAAATGAAAGGAAATAAATGAATGAATAAATAAATTGGTGTAGGATTAGAATAATGTAAGATGGCCCTCCAAGGTACTTCGGCCCTGAAATCTCCAAATGTCCTATGTAACTAAAATTAGTTGCCCAAAAGGAACATAAAGAAAACAAATGATTAGTATGTAACAAATGAAAATAAATATTAAAATAAATAAAAAATGTATTCTTGAATAAACTGTTAAACAAATAGAACATTAAAAATGCATGAGATACAATTAAAAAAAGTATTTAAAATGCCTAGACATTTTTGATGCATAAGTTCATTATGCATCTAACTTGTTATTTTAACATGTACATGTGATACTATATACAGTAAATATGCATATATAAAATGTAACCTCTTTTAGTATCATAATTTCCATATTCAACATAGAGATTTTATATAAGAATCATATGAACATCAACTTAAGAACTATCATACTTCTTTAATCTTTTATCATAATATGATGTTCTTCTTTTACTTTGAATTAAGCCTGCACTTTTCTAAAGAAGTGGATAACGGGTTAAACTATTACACCCAAAGGTATGAAACTATACCGTTTAAGTAGTCAAGTAGACCCAAACGGAGTCGGCTACAAACCAAACGGGGCTGTTTGTGATCAAAACGGGACCATATCTATATATGATGATCCAAACGGGATCAAAACTGTTCTTTTTGACCCAAACAAGGTCAATACTGTAGAAACAAGGTACCTTTATAGTCATGCCTATCTATCCACATCTTAAACACAATGTAGGCAGATAATTCTCTTTACTTTATCTTTCTTTACTGTACTTTATTGTGTTCTATCGTATATATGTCCATGTTTAACTTTCTATAAAGATGTGATCAAGTAAACTATTAAGTACTATTATTCTATACTTTATGCTTTTCTCATATATATATATATATATATATATATATATGAGCATGGTGTCCTATGCATGTTCATTTATAAATTTTTTATATCATGCTATCAATTACACGATTGATTATAACTATTTTGTACTTGCAATCATCATAACTATAAATGCATGAACATCTCATATTTGCATACCTTTATGATTCTTTATGTCTGTCCCTCATGCATCTTAATGCTTAAACACATCATCACATATCCATAATAGTTAAACATGTTAAGCATT
Organism: Excoecaria agallocha; assembly: GCA_037975025.1. Taxonomy (NCBI): domain Eukaryota; kingdom Viridiplantae; phylum Streptophyta; class Magnoliopsida; order Malpighiales; family Euphorbiaceae; genus Excoecaria; species Excoecaria agallocha. The sequence goes on from CM075807.1 coordinate 14,997,675, forward strand.
ATGATTAAGATATTATGGCCAATAAAGTTGCTCCAATATTGTATATGTTATTCCTATTCCAAGTTGGGATCCCAATCATGTATGCACACATACTTTACTATCATCTTTATATGATACTTTCATCACAACTATAATTATACGGATATGTTACATAACTGCATTATCATTTTACAATTGCATATCTATACACACATATTTTTACAATACAAGTAAACATAACAATTCTATAATATCATACAGTCACAATGTAGTATGCATATGCATTCAAACATTCATATACTATTCCATGTATATAGCTATTCCAATCAACACATAAATAAATTTTTAATCAAATATTCACTTTGGCTTATTTACAATATTAGAATTCTAAATTAACAAAAAGCATATGAGTACATTACTAATTTATAACACCTTACATCACATGTATAATTATGCCTTCTATAATCAATGTTCCTTTATCCAACTTTATTTCCATATGTCATTGTGTTTCTCACATGTTGGATGTTGCATAATATCTTCATTTTTAAGTATAGGATGCACTAAAAGTATTTTGAAAGGTTTAGGCAACCTTGGGTATCAATTTGGATTGTAAAAATCAAGTATAGAAATAGTTGCACTTTCGATTTTAGACTGGCTCACGGTTATTACCAATTTGGTACTGACCATGAGGTCCATTCTATCTAAAGAAAGATTTTTGGTTTCATCTTGTATGCTAATTTAAACCTGTTAAACATCATTTTTAGGCAAAATGGTCTCTACAAACTTATTCCTTTATGTTTCTAGTTTTTGTAACATTAAAAATCACCTTAATATAATTTCTAAATCTCGAGATATTAGAAAAAAATTGAGGGCTATTCCTAATGACAAGGTTGCAGGAAATTACAATTTTCATACAAAGTTTTCACATGTATAGAGGTAGAAATAGACTTTGTCTTCTTCATTGAAAATCTATATCTGGAAATCTAGTTTCTAATACAATTAAAATCAATCAATTTTCAATCTTACAACTCAAGATATTAAAAATTAAATTCCACTTGGTCAAATGAACCCGTTAATAGATTTTTAACAACAAAGAGATTTTTCAAGCTTTTTGAAACACTTAGATTAAATAGAATTTATATTACATGAAGAATAACTCTTATCACATTATTCTTTCAATTTTTCTCTTGCATGCACTACTCTCATGTTCAAATCTAAGGCTTTAACTTCCATTTATCAATTAAACTAATTTTCGTGAAAATAAGTAGAGATCATCCTCTCAATCCCTATTTAAATTTTAATTTTATCCTAATCAACTCTAAATCATTTATACATGATAACTTTCACATAAAAATCCCATACCTTGGCTGAATACCACACTACACTTCAACCCTTTAAAACTTCTTTACCATTGTTCTTCCTGCTCCCTTCTTCTTCAATAAATATCATGTATTTCTTGCATTATAACTCAGTTTTGATTACATAAAATCTATTATAAAGGAAGGAGGAAGAAGATAAGGATGAATCTAGAAGGTGGATTGCAGTAATTTTTGTTACCTTCTCAATCTCCTTTTAACACTCTTTTAATCCAAACACTTATAATAGAAAACTTAAGAGTAGAAGAGAGAACATGCAAATGGTTTAGAGAGGGATTAAAAAGGGGAAAAATCTATGTTTCCTCTTGCTTTGCCATCTCCCTCTCTTCAAGAACCCCGAAGTGATTTCTCTCTCCAACATGCAAAGGTTTATAGTTTAAATGGGGTTGTAAAATATCTTGATGCTCCTTTATTTATTTGCATGTTAGATAATGTCCCCTCACCTTTCTTTCTCTTATAAAATTAGCCCCACATTTTTATTCTTTCAATATTGAACCCATACTTACTTTCTTTCCTTTAATTACACCCCAACATCTTTTCTCTTGGATCACTAAATCGCATTTATATCTCAATTGACCACCTAACTATATTTTTATTCCAACTATACACATGGTAAAATAATTATTTTACCCTCTATTACTTAAAACAATAATTAGTAATGTCTTAACTTATAATACTTTAAATAATTAAGCTTAATTAAACCTGAATATCATATTAATTCCTATGAATTCTCCTAGGGCCAATGTTGGGTCCTTACACTTGAAGTATTTATTTATCTATATTTTGTATCGTGTGAGAAAAGAGATTCACTTAGTATTAAGTAAGAGTGATGTCCCAAACACCATCTTAATTTAGGTATTAAGGTTAGAATCATTTCCTAACATTCTAGTGACTCCATGATACCTACCTCTTGGACCCACTTAGATGCCATCATTGGTTGACCATCAATAATAGAATTAGGTGAAATCCCTTTCCTATTATGAAGTGGCCAATCTATAAACTTTATGAACCTTGTTCAGTCTTGAACCCTAAAAGTGGGCCTCAAAAAGTGAATCCAGACACAAGCAAGGTTCGGCGCGCATCACTATTGTGACTCTGTTGGGGACTTAAGACACCTTGCTCCTAAAGTATCTTAGTGAAATTCTTATAGTTGAATTTTTAATATTAATCCTATCTCCCTTTGAAATTGCATTTCTAAATTCACATTAGAGCCTTACATAATTAAGTTAGGCATCCCTATTTTAGCCCTGGTGCTATCTTGAAGCATGACCTAGGTTCACTCAATGTAAGGATGTGTTAAGGAGAACCACCAGCCCAAGTCTGAGACCAATTGGTATATAAAATGGTGACCCATTGATAGTTACACTCTTGATGAGCTAGACCTATTGGTAGGGACCATGCTTGGCTAGCCATAAAGTTTCACCACTTGACTATAAGCCCATGTAAATCACAACAGCTACTTCCCTTAGGTTGTACGACCTTAATAACTCTTATTTGCTATATAGGCCCTTATATATTGAAAAAAGTCAAATAAATTAGGTGATACTCATCAAAGCTGCCATGCCCTAATGGGCCCAACCTGGTGTACTTAAATTATTTAATTATATAATGGCCAAAACCTATATATGTGCGCTTTCAATTAAGAGAGGTTATGCTATCGGTTTTTTACCATGTACCATGCATATCCACTAGATTCCCCATTGACCTATAGGCTAAGCCCACCTAGGAAAGAGACCATACTAGCTCCTATGTGGGGATAATAAGGTTTGAAGGCTACTGTTATGCTTGTATGTGGTCGTGATTATTGCTTAACATTCATGCATCACACATTACATGTATATCATACACATGCACCAATGTAATGATTAACTCATACATCATATGTGTCCCTAACATGCATCATGCATCCTATGCATATCATACATATACATCACACCCATGCAATAGGTGTATGCCACATTTGTACATCATGCATCATATTTATAACATTCACATTCATTGTCCTAATGATTGACTCATGCATCATATGCTTACCCTGCTTATGCATCACTTATTTATCATGCATCATTATCACTCACATGCTAACCATTAATTCACTTATCATATCTATATAATTCACCTACATCATCATAGCATGCACCATTCTAATCCTCATATATTTTAGCCATCATAAACAATTCATCCAAGGTGTTTAGGGGATAGTTCAAAATCATAGTAGAGTTAGAAATAGCTGATACAAGGAAACAGGGTCAGGGTATTACCTATAAAGAGTTAGATAGGAGATTGGTAGAGTTTGAAGAGAGATTATTGGCCAAGATTAGAGGATTGCTCGCTCTACCTATTGAACCCCCACCTATAGCTCTTATCCCGAATCAAGTGGAGTCGAACACTACTGGAGGCACCTGCGCAATAGACACTAAAGAAAGAATGAATAATATACACACCCCTGAGGAGAACTATATGGAAGAAGATGAGCCTCTAATGGTATTAACAAAGAACAAGGGTCCTAAAGTTGAGGATACGGCCCTAAGGAAGTTGGAAGAGAAGATTAAAGCGATGGCCCATTTAATGTTTGCTGGTAGAGGGATTGACCCTGAAGATAGAGATCTGTATGGGGAAGAGTGGTTGCCTTAGAAATTTAAGATGTTTGACCTACCTAAATTTGATGGTATGTCAGACCCTTCAGCACACATAAAGTAGTATACCTTGGTTATAAAGGGAACAACACTGACAAAGATGTAGAAGGTGGAGCACTTTTACTTAAGCTTACTAGGGACAATAGTAGATTGCTACCATGGTTTAGACCAATGAACCAAGGAAGATTGGGACATTCCAATGGAAGAAGTCCTTAAGAAATATGACTGCATCACCTAAATGGAAAACACCTTGAAGAACCTATAACCCCAAGTGACATAACCTAAATCATATGAAATAAATTAGTTTAGGTATCGATATACCTATTTTCCAAGCTTTCTCTCCATTTTCTCTTCCTTTTCCACCTTTTCCTTCCTTTCCCTTTTGATTCCACTTGATTTCCTTTGAAAATTCACCTTGGCCAAATTCTCTATGGACTATTTTCCTCAATTTCTTTGAATTTTTTTGGTCTAAACTTTCTCTCCACAATTTCATCCACTTTCTCTACTTAAACTGAGTCCTTAAGATGACTATAAATGAATTTAGGCCTTATAATTATTTAAGATATGAAATTTGGTTGAATTTGGTGAAATTAAGTTAAAGAAAATGGAAAAAAGATAAAGAAATGGTAGGTGCCTGCGTGGAACGGCGATGAAGGGGAAGAAATTGGTAGAATTCCCTAGATAATTTGATTTTTTAGGCTATTTATATGACTTCATGAATGTCTAGGATTATTTAACTATTTAATCCAAAAGCCCGCATTATGTCACTTGTCATTCTCTCCTTAATTACTATCCATTTTGAGCCACAACCTTTGGATGATTCACTCCCTTGAATCACTTCTATGAGTCACTAAAGAGTCATGGGTGTGAGTCGGTACCATTTAACCTAAATAATTAAATAACCTCCATTTTTCACTGGTTTTAAGATTTTAATGTTTCCTTTATCTAATTCACCCAAAAATTGACTCAATATATTTAAAAATATTTATTAATAATTTTATAAAATTTTAGGTCAATCTGAGTTCATTTCGATGTATTTCTAGCTTCGGAGTTAAAATTTACTTGTTCAAAACCCCAAAAATTCAAAGTTATTAGAAAAATTATTTTTCAGTTTCAAATATTAATTAGGATTATGTCTAGTAGATTTGGACAAATAGAATAATTTTTGGAGATCTGTAGAATATTTTTAAGCCGATCAAAGTTTTAGTCAACCCTTTTACGGTCCGGGTAAATTTTTCACTGTCTAGTTTGAAGGCCTATCCAACCTTAATTTCACCTCAAATTATACCAAAAGACTTGATTTAATTTATAATTGCTAATGGTAACAAAATATTTTTACGAGTTCTAAGTGATATTATTCACCCTAGTGTACTATTCATGGCAAAAAAATATTATTCACAAAAATGAAAATTTTTGGCCCTTGCAATTATATTTCTAGACTTAAGATACCAAATTATCAAAATGGAGACACTAATTAGTGTTACTGAAGTAGTTGTAGAACCCTTCTAAGCATGCCTCTTTACTCAAATCCATGACTTTAGTAGGCAAAGGTATGGATAACTGAAACTGGAAGATACCATATAATGGCATCCATTAGAGAAACCTCAAAAAGCATCACTAGAGAGACATAAGTCTCACGATCATATTTCTGAAATAAAGATACCGAAGTATCAAACTGGAGACATTATTTAGTATCATTACAGCAGCTACAAAATTCCTATAGGCATGCCCATCTATTTATATCTCAAACTAATGTAGGCCTTGTCCTAACATTATGTCCTATCAAGCATTAATAGTTATCCATAAAATCAAAATAATATTAGGGTATACAATGCACATAACTCAACTTAGATTTCCTTTAATATCATCATTCACTATCTTCTAAATCCTTAACATTTTGAATCACATATACATAAACATGATCATATAATCTTTATAGATACATTTATATAAACATGTTGATAAGTGTGCATTTGATTATATTTTTAAGTGTTTTTAGTTAGTTTATTACGTTAATTTTATAGTATTTAAGTTAATTTAAAGTTCAATCGGTTTAATTTGTGTTTTGAGAGCTTAATTGAGTTTAATTGTGTTTTTAGGTGTGAATTTGATTGTAAAAGGAAAAATTAAAGGACTGAAAGGGTAATTTGCACAATCAAAGTGAAGAAATTCATTGTATGGAGTCCAGTGAAGGACCATTCGGTGGAATCACTTTGTGATTCTACCGAATGGCTCTTTTAAAGTTAATGAAGGAAGTCCATTCAGTGGAATCACAAAGTGATTCTACCGAATTCCCTTTTGAGAAGCTAAGAGCAAGGTTATTCGATGGTTTTAAGTTACATTCCACCGGTTCAAGAAGAGTTCTGCTAAAAGAGGAAGTCTCCTATCAAAATAAGAAGTCTGCTATTGTCGATTTAGGAAGTTAAAAGGAATTAAAACTTATTGTTTTGCTGCCTCTACCCCAACTATAAAAGGAAGACTGAGTTTTTTAAAGTTGTTTAGCCATTATTTAAGTTTACGTTCGCTATAATTGTCTTTTAAAAAACTCAATTTTTAGATTTAAATTATGAAGTATGAGTAGTTCTTCTTAACTTTTACTAAGGATACTTGAATCCTTAATATTTTGTTGTGATGACTTAATTGAGCTTTAATGTTAACCCAAGTTGATTATTTTTTGATTTTAAGCATATTCTTATCCTTTATCTTGGTTGGATTAATTGTTGATTTATTGGTATAAATAACTAAAAATTGATTTAAGCAGCATCAAGGCTTTGCATGGTCTTGGATTAATCTTTTGAATTAATGCATGATTTTTTCTGTTTTGAGAAAATTATGCTTTGATAAACTTGATTAATATAGAGAGAGAAGGAACCGAGAATATATTGGAATTGGATTTTCTTGAAAAAGAGTTTGATGAAAATATAGGAAGTTAACTTAGACTTTTATGCTGGATGTTAAATTATTCTTAATAGGGAGTTTAATGTTCAAGAAAGATACTCTTGATTCAAGGTATTAAGCATTATTCATCTAGTTTTCCATAATCACTTGTGTTTTTGAGAATTTAAGTCATTGAAATAAAAGGTTAAGATGGATAGTCCCTTAGTGAAAGTTGCTTTTAAATATTGATTGTTCTTTTGTTTTAGTTTACTCTTGTTATTTATTTCAAGTCATCTACTTTGATTTGGTTTTTAGTTTTCATCATAACTTTTGGGATCTTTTCCCTCTCTACACATAATTTTCATTCTAAAACTCAATATCTTTTCATAGACACACAAGTTTCCCTTGGGTTTGATATTTGGGGTCTTAATCTTTATTTTCCTATATTACAAACCGATCTAGTGTACCTTCAATGTCAGCACAGATAACTCAACCATATACTAAAGCATATATCATTAACTCTATGTATTATTTCAAATACATATATTTTTATGTACAATAATCATATAACATGATTCACATGTATTTCCATCTTATGAATATTTAATATATCAATTAAATATACACTTATAATTATATAATTAATATACATGTTCATATATGTACGCCATATGCTTATAGTCATTGTAAATGCATATAATTGATCATATACATATAACTACTTTTCCTGTACCTTATTCAAATTAATATCTTAATGTATTATCACACATTATATGTATATTTAGCCATTGTTTATAATTAAACATGTGTTTTCTAAGTTCTCTAATCATTCGTGAAAGTCTGAGTAAGTTTTAGTGACTTTTCGGTGAGAAAAACTCACATTTTAGGCAAAACAGGAGGACTCACAAGGGGTAGGTTTAGACTGCCAGCTATAAGAGTCATAAAATATTCAAGTTTTTAGTTTAAAACCATTTTACATAATTGGAAGATGGGTACCTCATGAAGAGCAAGCATTCCTGCTAACCATACGGGGCATTAAGATGCCTAATTTCCATAACAGAATTCAAAGGCCATTTTCGAATGAAATTTTGATAAAGTAAACGTGAGAATTAGGCCAAGTAGTCTCCATAAAAAATGTTCCATATCTCTTAAATTTGTAATTGATCAAGAATCAATCAATTTAGATATGTAAATTAGAAGATATACCTAAAACAACACAAACTTTTCTTGGGCACTTTTTAAGGACAAATTTGTTATCCCATGTTTAAAAAATTACTAGTTACAATAGAGATAGAATTAGGACATACTCTCTGCATAAAAGTTCTTCCATTTTTTGTCTATTTTATAAGTAAATTTTTATTCATGTCAATTGGAGATCTATAGAAAACTCTATACAAAATTAAGTACAAACTGCTCCTAAAATAAAGGCAGAAACAGGTCACCAACTTCACATCAATTTTCAAGGGTCTTAAAAATAGAATTAGATTTTGTTCTTCATAAAAGTTGTAGATATATGATAGAATCACTCAATTTGGAGATTTGTATACCAAGATATGGCCAAGATAAGAAAATGGGTCTAATGAGTCCTATGATAGAATTCTACTAAAGTAACATTTCATAGCTAATTCATACTTATACATGCAAATGAACTCCAATCCCATATTCCATTATAAAATTTTCGTTAAAATCAATATACATACCAAAAACATGCAAATTAGTTAAGGGGATTCCTATACCTTAAAAATGGCCAATTTGTTTCCTTACTTTATCTTTTTTGCTCTTTTCTTTGGCCTATCTTGGGAGCTTAAGTAGAATTTTTGGGAGACATGAAAGAGAGAAATATCTATCTTTTCATCCCTCCTATAGCTAGCTTATGATCTATTCCTTTTTATCCTTATCCCTCAATTTTTTTTTCTAAAAGTACACATATGTTATTCTCCTATTAGTCTGACTTTTTAGACTTGGCAAAGTTGCATTTTGCTCCTTAAATTTCTCTTTACTAGTCCATCTTTTACATTCCATTTACCTCTATTTACCTGTTAACTTATTCTTTATATTTATTCATGCATTTATATCTCAATTAAAAACAAAGACCGAATTGCCCCTAAACTTTTAAACTATTTCTTGTATGTCTTCGAGCTAGTCATTAACTTATATAATCTGAATATTCACTTTATGTTTTCCCTAAACATGCCATAATACTACTATAGTGTATTTTGGTATATTTTGGAGCATTAAAGTAAGTTTTATTGGTTATAAAGACCTTATGCACATTAAAAATTAAAGAGTCTTGGTCACATTTTACAAACTTTTTTTGATTATATATTAGAAAGTGTTGTTAAAGAATTGATTTCACCTCAATAGATAGTCATAAACCACAATTATCCTCTTGAGATCACCTCTAATAGAAATACATACTAGGAATAAATCACAAAAACTCTTCTTGGCGTAGGAGTGATAGAAATTCCACAAGGTCTAGTAGTGAATTTTGGCTAGAAAGAGAGATGCAAAGAGCATTAATTTTTTGGCTAGTTAAAAGTTTTCCCTAATAAGTTTATAATGGGGTTTACATAGCCACCATTAATCTTCCTAATCTTAATCACATTATGATTATATTAGGGTTGCCTATCTCATGGACTTAAACTAAGCTTAAAGGCCAATAATAGGCTTATAAGTAAGCCCACATGCTAGAAGATCCACCATAGGCTCTAATATGTGGCTCTTGGTGCCATAAGGCTTCTTATTTCTTTATCTTAAGCCCAAATCTTATCTCATATGATTATGCATCTCTTTTATATTTGGATGCATTTCCTATATGAGGGTAACCTATTGGGCTTCTGAAACACATTAACAATACACAATAAACTTGTTAGTGGTATGCCTTAGAGCTCACATATTTAGGGATTATTTCTTATACATTATAACTTTAGTTATTTGTAAAAGGCATTATTTATTATATTGTGCTATGTTTGTTACATGTGTTTGATATTGTGATGCATGCCATCGAGAAAGGTTCGAACAAGCGCATTGAGGAAACCATTTTATCTAGACTGATTTCACTTTTAGGGATAGCTAGGCAAAGGTCTCCTACACTTTAAGCCGATCAGTTTGCAATGGTCAAGGAGTTTGACCCAATCTACCAAGTCCCAAGCCTCAAAAAAGCATTAGAAAACATTTTAAGGTACTCTTATCCCATTATTGGCAATCGACCTCGGAATGCATATTTGGGCCTCACAAGGTTGGTGTAATGGAGTCACCACCTGATAAAGCATCAGGATATGGTCTAACCTTATGAGTCCAAATTGAGAAAAGTGTTTGAAACCTCACTTTTATTCATACTGTTAGTTAATATGCCATTTGCTAGACCTTTAGATTAATGATTCATCCCTCATCTCATGCAATTATCATGGTAAGAAAACATAAGGTGCACTCAACAACTTTTAAAAAGCTATAAAGCATCGCATAAAAAAGCAAACTAAATTAAATAGGCTTCCGTAAAGCCAGTTTATTTGTTAACCTCATTTGGGTTAGGACATTGGTCTACGAATGTAATTATACAAATGCATTTATTGTGACTTTTATTGGTCAAAAATTGGGAATTAGTTCCATTTTATAAGAAAAATCCAAGTTAATTAATTATATACAAAGTCTTTTACATTATTAAAATCTGAATACTTATGTGCGATTTTTAGGTACTAAATAAGACACCGATCTAGTTTTATTAATAGAAAATCCCATTTATATAGTATAAATATTTTTACAATATTTTCCAATAACTGGGTATAACCTTTTTATTATATTATATAAACACATAAAGCAATAAATAAAGTATTAATAAATAAATGCATAAAATAAATCTATTTTACTCCAAAATGATAAAAGTAAACAAATAAATGCATAATTAAATAAATACAATAAATATAAACTAAAGCATAAAATAAAGTAGAAAAAGCTAAAAAAGCAATTCATAACTATAAATTGCAATTCATGGGCGTGAATTCACTAGCTACAAAGATAATAAAGGAGACCTAGAAGTCACGGGTATTACTTACAAACTCACGGTTGTGACATGTTACTAAGCAATAACATTCTCTATTTTCACACCTTGTTTGTTCATAGCCGAATGGATGAAAATTATTCATAAATGAACAATACCCAAAACAATGTTAACAACATTTGAAATCATCTTTTATCATTAAAGAACAAAAATCTAAATACATAAACACCTATATATTTTAACAACTATGCATCAATACCTATAGGAAAGGGGTTTCACAACCTAATCTGTACATATCATTAAAAGTTACAAAAACATGAAATGAAACCATAAAAAAGCATTAAAATTAGATAGAAAAAAGGAAGATTAGGGGTTAATATACCCCTTTCAACTAGTGAATGGGTAGATCAACCCCAAAAATGCTGGCTTAATATGATTTATCTCCTTATAATATTACCTTCAAGGATTTAGGACGTACTTCAAGTAATTAATTTTTTTTATGGATTCAAGGATTAAAATGAGGTTTTGTGTTATTATTTAGAGAGAATTTCATAAAGAAAATGAAGAAATTTGGGCTATTTTTGAGAGATAATTCTTCTCCTTTTCTTTTTTGAATTTCAGTTTTTTATAGCTTTTGGGAATTATCGGTTACATGCATCTCATAAATAAGCGGAATATAAAATTTTTAACCAATATATCTGATCTTGCCATGAATTTACAATATACATATTAATGAGAATAAGAAAAATCACCTTTGATTTTTGTTGAACAATTGATTTTACTTCTCACTGGGTTGTCGCAAACTATAGTGTCCAAAATCGAACACCTCCAATGAGTAATCCACACTAGAAAAGGATTGAAAGAACCAACAATTGAGATGAACAAGGACTGGCTGAAATCCTTAGATGCTAGCTAAGGAAGGTGGCAGCTAGGGTTGAGAGAAAAGAGAGAGAGTGTTTTCTTAATTGTTCACACTTAACCCTAATTCCACATCTCTTGGATTTTTATAGTTAGGTTAAAAAATCCAACTTCAAAATGGGATTGGGATCCTTAAAATTGCTGGAAAATTATTAATTGGGCTTCTATAATTATTTATAATTATTTGGGCTAAATTAAATCCAATTTAAGCCCTTTCACAAAAGACTATGCATAAAACCCACAAACTAGGCCCTTGTACATATACTTGGATTTAATTGTCCAAATGAATTCCAAATCCAACCAAATTAAATATATAGGCTCCACAACACTTATGTAACATATTTAATTTATTTTGGTCAAAGAAGTAGGCCTCTAAGGCCTTCTGTTTTAGAATTGGCATGTGGCCTTTCTTCTAGAGGGCTTCTGTGCCAACTTCACTTCTTTGGGCCTTTATAATTCCTCTAATGGACCTTTTAATTATTATATCAGCCCTATAACACTTATAGTTCAATAATAATAAATTATGAAATACATTATTTCAATTAGGTCCAATTTTACAGAACATTTCAAAAAAAGTTATGCGAACAATTTTACTTAATCATAATTAATTAAACTCTTTAATTAATTATTATATTATTCACTTCTCTATCCCCATAATAATATCAAATATTATTATCCTTGTCATTTTACCATTTTATCCTTTTTCTCTATATATGTGTGACCTATTGGGTTCCTGTCCATATTGGCAGTATAATATGTAATTGTGAGTTATATTCAAAACTCACATGATTTAAACTTCTTTAAATCATTTTATCAATCCCTATTGATATTATTGATACACTATTATACAAATCATGATTGACCTCTAGCTAGGCATCATGACTACCCAAATGTCAGAAAAGTCAAGTGGTTTGACTATACCCTTCCATAGAAATAGTTACCGTGCAATTACTCTTTCCACCACTCTTATCTCAATTAGATTCTGAGTATGGGTTTCTATCAACTCATATAAATCTAATTATGTATGTTATATTAATTTAACCATTGTTCCCAAAATGCCCTCCATGGATCTCTATCCATTTTGGCATATTACTCTGGCTAGAGTTCTCTAAATAAGGCAATTATAGAATCATGCGAGATAACTTCCCTTATTAAATCTATGATGGTGAATCCTTTGTCAATCACTCAACTATCTTCAACTAGGTCATGATATACCCAATCTCCTAACTATGTTCACTCTCAGTTGGATGTAATCAGTTATGGAGTCAAAATATATCACTTGTTACTTAAGATAACTTTGGTGATCTCAAGTCTAAGGATACTTGCACAACCGCTATGAAGAGATTCCTCACTGACATAGATTTAATATCCATGTGAGGATTCTCTTTGTAGGTCTCCAATGAACTCGTTCTTCTAACAAGCATCCACATGTTAGCTTTGATTATCTTCCAAAATCACAGTTATGAGAATCACTGCTTGAACCATTCAAGAAGCATAACATGTGCTAGTCTGTCAGAATTAACAATGTCCTATCTTGTTAATTCTATGACTAGGGATATTTAGATATTAACACATTTGCATGCAATAGACATCTCATATCATGAACGCTTTCATGATTGCCTTTGAATTGTGTTTATAATATCTAGGACTTCATTTATTAATTTAAGATTTATAAACTCATGTATTTAAACATAGCATTAATAAATGAATGATCCCTCTTATTAAGAGTAGGAATTCATACATATGAAATACATCCCTATTACATGGACTCTAGAGTATACTCTCTAATAATCTCCCACTTGCACTAGAGCCAATCACTCATATGTCATATACCCATGCTATTTATATGGTGATCATGCTTAATCTGGGAAAGTGCTTTAGTGAGGGGATCCGCCATATTATTATCTGTGGGAACCCTTTCTATTTTCACATCATTTCTAGCTACTATTTCCCTTATGAGATGGTAGCATCTGAGAACATGCTTGGATCACTGATGAGACCGTGGTTCTTTTGCTTGTGCAATGGTTCCATTGTTATCACAATATAAAGGAATCGGATCACAAATGCTAGGCACCACTCTTAGTTCAGTTATGAACTTTTTGATCCAGACTACTTCTTTGGTTGCTTCTGAAGCAGCAATGTACTCAACTCTCGTTATGGAATCAGCAGTTGTTTCTTGTTTGGAACTTTTCCAACTAACTGCTCCTCCTCCCATTATGAACACATAACCAAACTGTGATTTACAATTATCTTTGTTAGATTGGAAGCTGGCATCTGTATACCCATTTACTTCCAAATTGCCCTCTCCATATACCAAAAATATATCCTTAGTCCTTCTCAAGTACTTAAGGATATTCTTAACAGCTGCCCAATGTTCCTCTCCAAAATTGGATTGGAATCTACTTGTGACACTCAAAGCAAATGCTACATCTGGACGTGTACATAACATAGCATACATGATAGAACCAATAGCAGACACATATGGTATTCTATTCATGCTCTCTCTATCCTCTAGTGTCTGTGGACATATAGACTTAGAAAGGTGTTTCCCATGCACCATGGGTATAAACCCTTTCTTAGAGGGATCCATATTGAACCTCTTCAATACTTTATCTATATATGTACTTTAAGAAAGACCTAGCAAACTATTGGATCTATCTCTATAGATCCTTATTCCCAGAATATAGGATGCTTCTCCAAGGTCTTTCATGGAGAATTGCTTAGATAACCATATTTTAACAGATTGGAGAAGAGAAATGTCATTTTCCATGATCAATATGTCATCCACATATAGAACTAGGAAGACAATTTCACTCCTATTAACCCTTTTATACAGACAAGGTTCATCTTCATTTTGTGAGAAACCAAACTCTTTGATTGTCTCATTGAATTGTATGTTCCAGCTCCTAGAGGCTTGCTTTAATCCATAAATGGATCTTTGAAGCTTGCACATCTTTTTGCCATTTCCTGATGTGAATCCTTCTGGTTGTGTCATATATACATCCTTAGTAAGATTTCCATTAAGGAAAGCTGTCTTCACATCCATTTGCCAAATCTCATAATTATAATGAGCTGCAATGGTTAAAAGTATTCTTATAGACTTAAGTATTGCTATAGGAGAAAAAGTTTTGTCATAGTCAATACCTTCTTTTTGACGATAACCTTTTGCTACTAAGCAAGCTTTATAGGTAACTATATTACATTCCATATCAGTCTTCATTTTAAAGACCCATTTGCACCTTATGGGTTTTATCCTTTCGGCTGGTTGAGTTAAAGTCCATACTTTATTCTCATACATAGAGTCCATTTCAGACTGCATAGCCTTAAGCCATAAATCACGTTCTGAACTGTTCAAAACTTCTTGATAGCTTATAGGCTCATTTCCTCTACTACAGTTATGCCTCTATTCGAATAAATGTGAAATTCATATCTCACAGAGATAGAACGCATCTTAGTAGATCTTCTAGGATTTTATGTGTAATTAGGTTCAATTGCAATCTCATCATTATGAAATTTAGTTTCGGGTTTAATTGGTTGATTTTCTTCTATTTGTGGGTCTTGAACTTCACCAAGTTCAATTTTACTCTCACTATCCTCTCGTAGGAGAAATTCTCTTTCCAAGAAGATAGCATGCCTTGAAACAAACACCTTTTGTTCTAAGGGATGATAGAAATAATATCCAAACGTTTCTTTTAGATATCCCACAAATAAACATTTGTCAGACTTAACATCCAGTTTGTCTGACATTGTCCTCTTCACATAAGCAGGACAACCCCATACTTTCATATGAAAAAGTGTAGGTTTCTTGTTTTTCTACATCTCATAAGGAGTAACATCAACCGATTTACTAGGAACTCTGTTTAACACATAAACAGTAGTTTCTAGTGCATATCCCTAAAAGGACTTAGGCAAGTCCGCTCGGCTCATCATTGATCAAACAATATCTAATAGTGTTCTCCTTTCAGATACACCATTGTGTTGTGGTGTATATGGTGGAGTCCATTGAGATAAAATCCCATTATCTCTAAGATAATCTTGAAACTCTTGGCTTAAGTATTCTCCACCTCGATCTGATCTAAGTGTTTTAATACTTTTTCCAAGTTGTTTCTCTACTTCATTTCTGAATTCTTTGAACTTTTCAAATGATTCTGATTTATATTTCATTAGATAGATATATCCAAACCTGGAATAATCATCTATGAAAGTAATAAAGTAGGAGTAACCTCCTCTGGCATGTGTAGTCATTGGACCACATACATTTGAATGTATTAAGTCCAAATCATTTTAGCTCGTTCTCCTTTACCAATAAAGGGAGCTTTTGTCATTTTTCCCAATAAACAATATTCGCATGTATCAAATGATTCATAATCAAATGATCCCAAATCACCTGACTTGTGCAATTTGGTCATGCCTTTTTCATTTATATGGCCTAAACGACAATGCAATAAGTATGAGGTATCTAGATTATCATGTTTCATTCTCTTGGTATCCACATTATGTACTTCTTTAATTAAATCAAGAACAAATATACCATTCTCAATGATAGCTTTTGCATAAAACATATTGTTCTTAAAAATGTAACAACATTTATCCTTTAAAGAAATATCATAATCGTTCATCAAACAACTGAAAGAAATAATACTTTTGGACAAAGCTGGAACATAATAACAATTATTTAATTCTAGTACTAATCCACTTGAAAGAGGCAAATGATAGGTCCCCACAACTGTTGTAGAGATGTTTTGTCCAGTAGCTGACTACAAACATATCTCTACCTTTCCAACTCTTCTAAAGCTTCTAAGCCCATGTAGATCATTACACAAATGAGATCCACATCCGGTATCTAATACCCAAGATAGTTTATAAGCAATAGAATAAGAATTAATTTCAATCATATGAATACCTAAAGTAGAAGCATCAGCTTACTTCTTCTTTTTGAGAGAATCTAGATAGGCCTTGTAGTTATGCTTCTAATGACCATTGTTTCCACAATGGAAGTAAGTTCCTTTGGGATTCTCTTTCTCGGCAACCATTTTCTTGGAAATCCCACCATCCATTATCTCATGTTGCTTCTGAAGCTCTGAGGACATAGCACCCAACATCAGACATGCTGCTGCTTCACTATCCTCCATGTATTTTCGATAAGTGCCTTTGATCTCATCAATGGAATTATCTGATGGAAGTGGTGGTGGATCTTTATCCAAGAAATAATGGATCTTTTCAGCTCTGAGAACAATTCTCACATGCTTGATCCAGTTAGAATAGTTGTTGCCAACCAGTTTGTTATCCAAGATTGATGGTATATTTGATATGCTCATAATGATGACATATATGTGAAAAAGAAAAGATATGAGAGTATGTTCATATATATATGTATGCATTAATTGATGGAATATGACATGGTATGAATGTGATGATGGTACAGCGGAAAAACAAAAATTTTTATCATACATACCATACAATTCCGAAGCAAGAAACGAAACATGCAATTTTAGGGCTGTATTACTTACAACTTATGATGCCTTTTGAAATTTGAATTTGATGATGCCCAGCAGCTAAGGTGACTTTATCTGCCTTAGGTCTCAATCACCAATGCCAAGGAACAGCCTTTTACGCCACTCCCTCTATTCTCACACACACACTTGCACCGACGGCTTAAAATTGTGATTGCTAGCTCTCTTTTTCGGTATTGTGTAAAGGCAATGGTTTGAAGCTACAAAATTTGATTTTTTACTTCTCTTAGGTTGCTATTACTACCCAAGATCACAAGAGAATGAGGAACTATTCTTTCTCCTTGTGAAAATTGGCTAAAAGAAATTAATGAGAGAGAGAGAGAGTTCACGCAAAATACATAGAAGATTAGGGTTTTTTTATTTTCACGCCAACTTCTCCTTTTTTTTTTTCTTTACGATTTTATTTCTTTTAATATATATGCTTATCCTTTGGCAAGTCTTTGATCTGAATTCAACTATCCTAAGATAATTAATTCAAACTCTATCACTTCCTAAAGATAAGTAATATATTTTGAATTAAACTTCTTTGAATTTAAAATTCAAATTTGAAATAAAACATAAGATATTTAAATAAATGAAATCACTTAACATAATTAAATGGCATATGCCGAAATTCCTTGATTTCCATCTTGGAATTTCGGCCACTACATCCAATATTTAAATGATTTAATTTAATTTAAATTCTTTTAGGCTTTAATACTCAATTAACTTAATTAACACAAGATAATTAATTAATTGAAATTAAACCTTGTCGGCTGAATTTCTCTCTCTCATGGACCAAGGCCCAATAGCAATTTTATAACCCATTACATACATTAATGTGGCTTTAATTAAAAGCCCAAATTAATGCCCAATACTTAATTTAAACATTTTAAGCCCAATGCTTTGTGTGCGATCCTATAGGTCCATTTAATGTTGGCAATGAATTAATAAATTAATTCAAAGGCTATATATATTCTCTAGCAAGATATTATAGCATTCCAAATTAAATGAAAATGCATATGGCATTTAGTGACCTAATGCAATTTTGCATAGTCCCTTACCCATAAATATCAGAATTAATATAAGGCATGGAACTAGTCATCCTTATATATATTAATTCCTTTCTTGATATTCCAGTGACACTGAACTCACAGATAAATAATGATTACTCATTATTTCATCTCGGTATGGCCATACACTTCTCAGTGCACTGATCAAGTGGCCGATGATATTTTCTCTCTTATTGAGAGGGGTAATCCCTTCACTTCTCTCATACTCTTTAACATGAATCAATGCATACTCAATCATACCCGTACTTGTCACTCTGTTACGAGCACGTTAGGTGTATGTCAAAGTACACAGTAATTTATAAAGAGTTTCATAGAGATTTCAGGTCTAAGAACTCCGATACAAAACTTGCATATGAGAAACACTTATGACTTGTACCATGTAGTGTTCTCATGAGCGGATCGTATCCAGATACCATGTTCTTTAACATGTATCTATGATCTCTGATTGACACTCTTGTTCTAATGATCCGTAAGATAGAACTCATAATATCAGAGAGAGCATACTAGTCTTAATTCATTGTTATTCCCATAACAATGACTGACCAGGGATATTTAGAATGATGTCTCATTTGTTTCAAGGTCTTACAACCATATGCCTCACACATGATAACTTAAACCGAAACAACACTCTTGGATAGTTTTATCAATTGAGATGCACAGGAATACAAAGGATAAAACAAATGCCTCATTTTATTAATTCAAAGTGCTTTATTACAATGCATTGGGGCTAGGGCTTATACTAACAATCTCCCACTAGCACTAGTCCCAATTGGGCATAGCCCTAAGACCGAATGCTCTCAAATGAGCTTCGTACAGATTTGGACGCAATTGTTTCATCCAAGGGTCTACTACATTGTCTTCACTTGCTATCTTGCTAACCTTGACGTCCCCACGATCAATGATTTCTCTGATCAGGTGGTACCTCCTGAGTATGTGTTTGGATTTCTGGTGTGACCGGGGCTCCTTTGCCTGTGCGATGGCCCCGTTGTTGTCACAGAAAATTTCTAATGGATCTAGGATGCTTGGGACCACTCCTAATCTAGAAATGAAATTTTTAATCTAAACAGCCTCTTTTGCAGCCTCACTTGCTGCAATATACTCAGATTCTGTAGTTGAGTCGGCAACGATTTCTTGCTTTGAGCTTCTCCAGCTGACAGCACCACCGTTCAAAACAAAAACAAACCAGATTGCGATCTAGAATCCTGAGTGCTGGTCTGAAAAGCAGCATCGGCATAACCTTGTATGACGAGCTCTTCTTGACCACCATACACTAAGAAGTGATCCTTAGTCCTTCGCAGGTACTTCAGAATTCCTTTTACAGTAGACCAGTGCTTCTCACCAGGGTCTTGCTAAAACCTACTGGTTATACTCAGTGCATGAGCAACATCCAATCTAGTACATAACATAGCGTACATGATAGATCCAATAACAGATGCATATGGGATTTTACTCATATTGTCCCTTTCCTCTTTGGTTTTAGGGCACTGTTCTTTAGTCAAAGGAACTCCCAAAGCCAAAGGTATGTACCCTTTCTTTGAGTCTCCCATACTAAAACGCTTTAGTACTTTGTCTATGTACTTTTCTTGACTTAGTCCCAAAAGCCGATTCGATCTATCTCTATAGATTCGAATACCAAGTATTGTCTCGGCTTCACCTAAGTCTTTCATTGAGAAACATTTTCCCAACCATTGCTTAACCTTTAGCAATGTTGGAATGTCATTTCCAATGAGAAGGATGTCGTCCACATATAGGATCATAAATACTACTATGCTCCCACTAACCTTCTTGTACACACAAGGCTCATCTTCGTTCTTGATGAAGTCAAATTCTTTGAATGCCTCATCAAGATTCCAACTTCGGGATGCTTGCTTTAATCCATAAATGGATTTTTGAAGCTTGCAAACCTTCTTAGGATGCTTGGGATTGACAAAACCTTCAGGCTGTGTCATATACACATCCTCAAGTAAATTTCCGTTGAGGAAAGCAGTTTTGACATCCATTTGCCATATCTCATAATCATGATATACAGCTATGGCAAGCAAGATCCTAATGGATTTGAGCATGACTACAGGCGAAAAGGTCTCGTCATAGTCTACACCATGAGTTTGTCGAAAACCTTTTGCTACTAGTCTACCTTTGTAGGTCTTATCAGCTTTGAGTTTGAATAGCCACTTGCATTCAATTACCTTAGCACCTTTTGGTGGATCAACCAAGGTCCAAACCTGGTTATCGTACATTGATTGCATTTCGAATTTCATGGCTTCAAGCCAATTTTCCGAGTCTAGGCTCTCAATAGCTTCTCGGTAGGTAGTAGGATCCTCACGATCTACTAACTCAATAGTGTCACTGTCACTGATTAGAAATCCATATCTCTCAATCTCCTGACGTACCCTACCGGACCTTCTAGGTTATTGTGTAATGGGTTCTTGTTCCACAACTGGTTGTGAACTTGATCCCATTTCCAAACCATCCTCTATAGGAGTTTGTGGTGCTTGAATTTCTCCAAGTTCTACTTTACTCCCACTGTCTTTCTTGAGAAGGAACTCCTTTTCCAAGAAAACAGCCTTGCGAGCAACAAATACTTTGTTCTCGGCTTGTGTGTAAAAGTAGTATCCCTTTGTTTCTTTAGGATAACCCACAAACAAGCAGACACTGGATTTGGACTCTAGTTTGTCAGATGTTAATTTCTTAACACGTGCTTCACAGCCCCAAATCCTGAGAAAAGACATATTGGGTTCTTTTCCAGTCCATACCTCGTATGGTGTCTTCTCAACTGCTTTAGTTGGAGTACGGTTCAATAGAAACGCAACAGTTTCTAATGCATAACCCCAAAAAGAGATAGGAAGATTAGCTTGACTCATCATAGATCGAACTATGTCCAACAGAGTTTGATTTCTCCTTTCAGACACACCATTCCATTGAGGTGTTCCAGGAGGAGTGAGCTGTGAAATAATACCACACTCCTTTAGATGACTGTCAAACTCTTGGCTTAAGTATTCGCCACCTCGATCTGATCGAATGGCTTTCATACTTTTGCCAAGTTGGTTTTCTACTTCGTTCTTAAACTCTTTGAATTTCTCAAAAGTTTCAGACTTGTACTTTATTAGATAGACATAGCCATATCTACTGAAGTCATCTGTGAATGTCACGAAGTAGCTAAAACCACCTCTAGCATGTGTACTTAAAGGTCCACATACATCAGTAGGTATTAGTTCCAATAAGCCATTAGTCCTCTCACCTTTTTTATTAAAAGGACTCTTTGTCATTTTTCCATGCAAACATGACTCGCATGTGTCATAAGACTCTAAGTCGAATGACCCAAGCACTCCAGTTTTGTGGAGTCTTGAAATGCATTTTTCGTTTGCATGTCCTAAACGACAATGCCAAAAGTAAGTAGGGTTCAATTCATTTGATTTAACCCTCTTTGTATTAATGTTGTATATTGACTCTTTGTTTTGTAAATCAAGGATATAAAGGCCATTTTGCAACATGGCATTGCCATAAGAAATGCCTTGGCGACGAATATGAGCATTGCCATTTTTAATAACAAAATCAAATTCATCATTATCCAAACATGAAACTGAAATAATGTTTCTGCTCATAGCAGGCACATAATAACAATTATTCAAAACAATACAAAGTTCGGAAGGTAAAGTGAGGTGATAGTCGCCTATCTCCATGGCAGCAACTCGTGCTCCATTCCCCACACGGAGGTCCACTTCATTCTTCCTAAGTAACTGCCTATTTCTTAGCCCCTGCACATTTGAACAAATGTGAGAACAACAACCGGTATCCAATACCCAAGTGGTAGAAATAGAAAGGTTAATTTCAACAACAAAAATACCAGAACTGGACGCCTTGGCTCCATTCTTCTTTTGTTCTTCCTTGAAGAGAGCGCAATTCTTCCTCCAATGCCCTATCTTGTTGCAATGGAAGCAAGTGCTCTCACTCTCTTTGAGTTTTGGCGCCTTGGGCTTGGATTGGGCCTGAGGTGCACTCCTAAATGACTTAGGTTTTCCCTTTCCCTTTCCCTTTCCCTTAGCGGGTCCCTTCTTAATTCCCTTTTGAACCATTAGTACGGGATTGGTCTTTCGAATGTTCTCTTCAGCATTCTTAAGCATCCCATGAAGCTCAGTGACTGATTTGTTCATTGCATGCATGTTATAATTCATCACAAATGGATCATAAGCAGTAGGCAATGATCCTAAGATCAAGTCAGTGGCCAATTCCTTTGGCACTAGTACCTCAAGCTTCTCAAGAGTATCAAGATACCCTTTCATCTTAAGTACATGGGTACTAACAGGAGTACCCTCAGCCATCTTATAAGAAATCAAAGCCTTTGTTGTCACGAACCTTTCGTGACGAGCTTGCTCTTGGAACATCTCTCTGAGGTGCACCATGATCGTATAAGCCTCTTGGTCCATAAATTGCTTTTGCAAGTCAGGCACCATAGTGGCTAGCATCAGATAGGTCACATCATTGGAGTCGCTCTTCTTGGTTTCAAAAGTTTCCTTTTGAACCGCAGAGGCGTTCCTTCCTGGTTCTTCAGGCAAGGGTGCATCCAAAACATACGACTTCTTCTCTTGCTTAAGAACTATTCTTAAGTTTCGAGACCAGTCTATGAAATTGGAGCCATTCAATTTGTCCTTTTCAAGGACCGATCGCAATGAGAAATTGTTGTTTGAAGATGCCATTTTCAATCTACAATAAAATTTAGCAAGATTAAATGAGTTCTTATTTATGATCCCACAAACCAAATTAATATCCCTTTAAATAATTCGCGTTAGTGATTTAATGTGGGCCAAGATCCACTTTTTACAACAACTTATTAGTCAAGCTGAGCCTGTACACCTAATAAGTTAAGTTACTTAGGTAGGAAAACTCCAATCATGTCTCGCACATGACTCTTGGATCAAATGGGTTAACATCTTAAGATGTTATAGCACAACCCATTTATTAGTTGCCTAGGTCCGGGCATCCCTTTCCATGTTAAGTCCAACCTACATTCACAACCCATGCCTCACAAAGATAATCGGGCGCATCTAGGACTCCGAGTCTACGTGACCAATGATCGATGCCTTGACATGTTTCGAATTAGGAAGGCAACTTTGTGACTTACTATTTTAGGGATTCATTTTATTATGGCTTACATGGAATACGCTTTGTCATCCATACATAGCATACATATATAAATAATTGCATAAAGTAAAGCGTGACAAACATGGGCCCAAAAACCTACAACTAAGATTCTATACTATTACATAAGAATCTTCGAGTTGGGCTTCTCCACTCCGGTGGGCTTCATCTTGATTTACAAAGTCTTCAAATATATTCTATTCTAAGAAATAAATGAAAAACTTTTACAATAAAACATAATGGCTCGCAGGCCATATTTAATTACAAAACCCAAGGCCCATGAATGCACCATGCATATCCATTCATCACACCAAACTAGCAAATAAATATACATAACATTCATGGATAAAACAAAGTCCAATTTTATTTAATTTAGCCAAGCCCATTAATGGAAATTGTGTACTTGAACCTTTAAGAGATGACCCCGTGATGGGCCTGGGCCGAAGCCCAATGGACTAAATCTCTTATTGAATAAGTTCTCTTAAAATTCCAAAACACTAACTAGTTAGATTTGTACTATAAATCAACTCTAGTATAATTTCCAATTTTGCCATTTTTAATTTTATGTCATAGAGCCGATAAACATTAAAAATGCATATAATATGTGCTAACATGAATTAAAAATATAAAATCATGAAAAACACATATATGGTACACGACATTCATGCAAAAACAAACAAACAACAAAAACTAGTTGTTTAATGCTTATGTAATGCCATAAAATGCACAAATATTTAAATAAATTTTATGAGTCATTTAATAATATAAATAAGTCTATAAATATTGATTTAATATTCTGTACAAATCTGATCTAAATGTGTTTTTACCATTTTAATCAAAACAAAACAAACAATGTTGATTAAACATGTAACAAACACAAACTAGTCTTAGTTTTAAGTGATTTTAAAATTAATCAATTAAATTGTCATGGACCAGAATTAAAACCAAATTTAAAATATGTCCATACCTGATAATTAATCTTTAAATATCACTTACAAACATTCCAAAATTGTTTTTACATTTAATTTTGAAAACTAGTTGTTAAAATAGCAATTTACATGCCAACTAGCACCTAGTTTCATAATTAACATGTACCATCAGGTATAAATAATTAAATCCGACCATTACCAGCCCTAATAACATCTTAGGACAGTATATTAACATGTCATATTAATTATAATACCTATCTAATCAATTAAAATCGTTTTTTCACAAAAACAATGCAAAAAAGTCAAAACAGAAAATTTCAGATTTGCATGTTTTCATAATGACGATTTTTAATTAATTTTTTCATGCATCAAAAGCACTAAAATAAGCATGTTTAGTCTCTGATACCACTGATGGAATATGACATGGTATGAATGTGATGATGGCACAGCAGAAAAACAAAAATTTTTATCATACATACCATACAATTCCGAAGCAAGAAACGAAACATGCAATTTTAGGGTGTTATTACTTACAACTTATGATGCCTTTTGAAAATTGAATTTGATGATGCCCAGCAGATAAGGTAACTTTATCTGCCTTAGGTCTCGATCACCAATGCCAAGGAACAGCCTTTTACGCCACTCCCTCTATTCTCACACACACACTTGCACCGACGGCTTAAAATTGAGATTGCTAGCTCTCTTTTTCGGTATTGTGTAAAGGCAATGGTTTGAAGCTACAAAATTTGATTTTGTACTTCTCTTAGGTTGCTATTACTACCCAAGATCACAAGAGAATGAGGAACTATCCTTTCTCCTTATGAAAATTGGCTAAAAGAAATTAATGAGAGAGAGAGAGAGTTCACGCAAAATACATAGAAGATTAGGGTTTTTTTTTGTTTTCACGCCAACTTCTCCTTTTTTTTCTTTAGGGTTTTATTTATTTTAATATATATGCTTATCCTTTGGCAAGTCTTTGATCTGAATTCAACTATCCTAAGATAATTAATTCAAACTCTATCACTTCCTAAAGATAAGTAATATATTTTGAATTAAACTTCTTTGAATTTAAAATTCAAATTTGAAATAAAACATAAGATATTTAAATAAATGAAATCACTTAACATAATTAAATGGCATGTGCCGAAATTCCTTGATTTCCATCTTGGAATTTCGGCCACTACATCCAATATTTAAATGATTTAATTTAATTTAAATTCTTTTAGGCTTTAATACTCAATTAACTTAATTAACACAAGATAATTAATTAATTGAAATTAAACCTTGTGGGCTGAATTTCTCTCTCTCATGGACCAAGGCCCAATAGCAATTTTATAACCCATTACATACATTAATTTGGCTTTAATTAAAAGCCCAAATTAATTCCCAATACTTAATTTAAACATTTTAAGCCCAATGCTTTGTGTGCGATCCTATAGGTCTATTTAATGTTGGCAATGAATTAATAAATTAATTCAAAGGCTATATATATATTCTCTAGCAAGATATTATAGCATTCCAAATTAAATGAAAATGATTATGGCATTTAGTGACCTAATGCAATTTTGCATAGTCCCTTACCCATAAATATCAGAATTAATATAAGGCATGGAACTAGTCATCCTTATATATATTAATTCCTTTCTTGATATTCCAGTGACACTGAACTCTCAGATAAATAATGATTACTCATTATTTCATCTTGGTATGGCCATACACTTCTCAGTTCACTGATCAAGTGGCCGATGATATTTTCTCTCTTATTGAGAGGGGTAATCCCTTCACTTCTCTCATACTCTCTAACATGAATCAATGCATACCCAATCATACCCATACTTGTCACTCTGTTACGAGCACGTTAGGTGTATGTCAAAGTACACAGTAATTCATAAAGAGTTTCATAGAGATTTCAGGTCTAAGAACTCCGATACAAAACTTGCATATGAGAAACACTTATGACTTGTACCGTGTAGTGTTCTCATGAGCGAATCGTATCCAGATACCATGTTCTTTAACATATATCTATGATCTCTGATTGACACTCTTGTCCTAATGATCCGTAAGATAGAACTCATAATATTAGAGAGAGCATACTAGTCTTAATTCATTGTTATTCCCATAACAATGACTGACCAGGGATATTTAGAATGATGTCTCATTTGTTTCAAGGTCTTACAACCATGTGCCTCACACATGATAACTTAAACCGAAACAACACTCTTGGATAGTTTTATCAATTGAGATGCACAGGAATACAAAGGATAAAACAAATGCCTCATTTTATTAATTCAAAGTGCTTTATTACAATGCATTGGGGCTAGGGCTTACACTAACATTAATAAGGTCTTTAATTAATCCATTTACTCTCACTATTTTATTGTGAATTACTAGCCCTCACTATATAATCCGAGAAAACCCGATGGTTTTCTTAGTAGGCCAATATCCAATCCTTGATATGTAATTTGACCTTGACTGTGGTCAACAAGCCAAACTCCATACCCTTGAAAGGTAGGTATCTCTATACCAATTATGTCTCTACACAACTATTGGACCATTAGGTTATCAACTATTGATACATGCATATTATATATGCATTCCCTAATCTTGCCTCTAGAGCCATTAGCCTTGACTGTGGTCAAAAAGCTAATGAGCTAGCTAAGATGACCCATTTAATTAGATTTAAACATATTCGATATAATATGAGCTTGACTGTGGTCAACAACCCACACTATAAAGAACTCTGGTTCTCCTCACATTAATGGAAGGCTTATATACCTTAGTATTTGTTTTGAGGGTTTTAGTTAATTAAGTCTCATCATACATGGTTGGCATACATTGGTATGCATCCTATATCTATCACATAAATATAAGCATACAAATATGGTATAGTTATGGACTTTACTACATTGATTTCCCCTAGCCAAGAGGGAAATCAAAAGGTCACACCTAGGTAGTATGCATGATTTAAACAAGAAAAATAATTACATTATCTTCAAGCTTGTTGGATCTCTATCCGGCCCATCTTGCTCCTTGAAAATGGTATCCATCTCTATTTCTAATTCTGATCTAAGTAATCTAATTACATATTACAATTTGAAATGAAATACAAACCAAAAACAAGTGGTCGAGACATGGAAGTTCTCATTGGGCCAAAACATGCATAATGCTTAATCACATTGGGCTTTGTCCATAACTATCCATCATGCCAATCATACACCCTTATATGCCTTTCTAATGCATAAAGAAATGGATTAATAACTTTGTTTCAACCTTTGAAACAATATTTTGAGTTATTTTAATGATGTGATCAAATTAGAAAACTTTTTCCATTTTGGAAACTTTCATTTTAGGAAACCTTTTTGCATGCATGTGTTTTTGCCTTAATAATCAATCCAATTGATTATTAATTAATTATAAATTGATTATTTAATTAATTAATCATATTAAATAATTAAAAGAATCAATTTTGGGCTTATAATCAAGTGTAGGCCGAAACCCACAAAAGAAAACCCTAAATGTGTTCACACACAAACTAGTTTTGTGTCTTTTGGACCATTTGGGCCTTTCGGAATGAGCCAAGCCCACTCCAGCCCTTAAAACCCATTAATAAAATTAATTAATGTTTATAATATTTTATTTAAATCAGCTCATTGGGTCCACCAAGTCATTTACTAATTTAAACCAAGTCCGTAAACATAATTAAGCCCATTAAGTGGTTTTAATGAATTAAAATTAATCAAATTAATTTAAGGCCCATTTTAATTAATCCAATTAATTAAAAATGCTTTAATATATCATATATATCAGATTTAGAAGATTAAAAGTCGTTTTAAACAAGAACACATCAAGAACACATGAAGAATACCAATTTATCGAACTTTTTGACTAAACTAGTTTTCATGCAAAACTTGTTCGATTTTAATTCCGTTCGATCCTACGGCTTAATATCACATATTAAACACATATAATATCATCTAAATGAAGTTTTAATGGATCCATAAGAAATTAAATTAGAACAGCCCCTTAAAATTACATGGATTTCATGCAAAACCCTAATGGGTTTCACGCAAAACCCTAGTTACTTTTCTTCAAAAGCTCCATTTTTGTTTCCGTCAAATTTATTTGATCATACATACAACCAAAAATTAATATTTCTCATTCATGAAAAATTAAATCTGATATTTTAAAGTTCATGAAATAGATAACTCAAAATAAAACAAAACTTATTTCGCAGAATAATATAGAATTGTATATCCATGGCAAAACCTGGCTCTAATACCATGTTGGAATTTATCGGTTACATGCATCGCATACATAAGCAAAATTTTAAAATTTTTAACCAATATTACTGATCTTGCCATGAATATACAATATAACTATATGAGAATAAGAAAAATCACCTTTGATTTTTGTTGAACAGTTGATTTTACTTCGCACCGAGTTGTCACAAACCACAGTATCCAAAGTCAAACACCTCCAATGAGTAATCCACACTAGAGAAGGATAAATTAAACCAACAATTGGTGTAGAACAAGGATTGGCTGAAAAACCCTAGAGCTAGCAAGGGATTGGCACAAAAGGGAGAGAGAAAATAGAAGAATAGGACTTTCTTATGTGTTTAATCACTTAATCCTAATTCCTCATTAGTTGGACTTTTATAGTCAGGTTAAAATTCCAACTTCTAATGAGATTGGGATCTTTAAAATTGCTGGAGAATTATTAATTGGGTCTCTAGAATTAATTATAATCATTTGGGCTTAATTAAATCCAAATTAAACCTTTTCATAAAAGACTATGCACCAAACTTAGGCAACTAATTTTATTTAAATATCCAAATGGATTTCAAATCCAACCAAATTAAATATGTAGGTTCCATAACACTTATGTAACATATATAAATTAATTTGGTCCAAGAAATAGGCCATTAAGGCCTTCCGTATGGAGTTGACGTGTGGCCCTCTACAGAAGGGCTTCCACACCAGCTCCATTCCTCTGGCCCCTTTATAACTCCTCTAATGGACTTATTAATTATTATATCAGTCCAATAACACTTATAGTAGTCCTATAATACTTATAAGACAATAATAATTAATTATGAAATACATTATTTCAATTAGGTCCAATTTACAAAATATTTCTCAAAAGTTCAGCGGACAATTTTACTTGATCATAATTAATTAAACTCTTTAATTAATTATTATCTTATTCATTTCTCTACCCTCATAATAATATAAAATATTATTATCCTTGTAATTTTACCATTTTATCCTTTTCTTTATATGGGTGTGACCTATTGGGTTCCTGTCCATGTTGGCAGTATAATATGTAATTGTAAGTTCTATTCAAAACTCACATGATTTAAACTCCTTCAAATCATTTTATCAATCCCCATTGATATTTTCGATAAATCATTATACAAGTCATGATTGGCCTCTAGCTAGGCATCATGACTAACCAAATGTCAGGAAAGTCATGTGGTTTGACTATACCCTTCCATAGAAACAGTTGCCGTGCAATTACTCCTTTCACCACTCTTATCTCAATTAGATTATGGGTATGGATTTTTGTGAACTCATATAAATCTAATTATGTATGTTGTTGGATTTTAACGGTTATATGCATCACATACATGAGCGGAATTTTAAAATTTTTTAACCATTAGATCTGATCTTGCCATGAATACACAATATAACTATATGAGAATAAGAAAAATCAACTTTGATTTTTGTTGAACAGATGATTTTACTTCGCACCGGGTTGTTGCAAACCACAGTGTCCAAAATCGAACACCTCCAATGAGTAATCCACACTAGAGAGGGGTAAATTGAACCAACAAATTGGTGTTGGCTGGCCGAAATCCAAGAGGCTAGCAATGGAAGTGGCGCAAAAAGGGAGAGATAATTAAGAGAAATAGACTTTCCTTTTGTCTTAATCACTTAACCCTAATTCTCATTAGTTGGCCTTTTATAGTTAGGTTAAAATTCCAACTCCTTAATGAGATTGGGCTCTTTAAAATTGCTGGAGAATTATTAATTGGGCCTCTGGAATTAATTATAATCATTTGGGCTTAATTAAATCCAAATTAAATCTTTTCATAAAAGACCATGCACAAAATCCACAAACTAGGCCCTTTGTGCATCTAATTGGATTTAAATACCCAAATGGATTCTAAATCCAACCAAATTAAATATGTGAGTTCCATAACACTTATGTAACATATATAAATTAATTTGGTCCAAGAAAAAGCCCTCTAAGCCCTTCTGTATGGAGTTGGCGTGTAGCCCTCTTCTAGAGGGCTTCCTCCAACTTCTTCATTCCTTTGGCCCTTTATAATTTCTCCAATGGTCCTATTAATTATTATATCAGTCCTATAACACTTATAGTAGTCTTATAACACTTATAAGACAATAATAATTAATCATGAAATACATTATTTTATTTAGGTCCAATTTATAGAACATTTCTCAAAAGTTCCGCGGACAATTTTATTTAATCATAATTAATTAAACTCTTTAATTAATTATTATCATATTCTCCTCTCTACCTTTATAATAATATCAAATATTATTATCCTTGTCATTTTACCATTTTACCCTTTTCTCTATATGTGTGTGACCTATTGGGTTCCTGTCCATGTTGGCAGTATAATATGTAATTATGAGTTCTATTCAAAACTCACATGATTTAAACTCCTTTAAATCATTGTATCAATCTCTATTGATATTTTGATACATCATTATACAAGTCATGATTGGCCTCTAGCTAGGCATCATGACTACCTAAATGTTAGGAAAGTCATGTGGTTTGACTGTACCCTTTCATAGAAACAGTTACCGTGCAATTACTCCTTTCACCACTGTTATCTCAATTAGATTCTGAGTATGGATTTCTGTCAACCCATATAAATCTAATTATGTATGTTCTATTAATTTAGCCATTGTTCCTAAAATGCCCTTCATGGATCTCCATCCATCTCGGCATATTACTCTGGCCAGAGATTCTCTGAACAAGGCAATTATAGAATCATGCGAGATAACTTCCCTTGCTAAATCTGGGATGGTGAATCCTTTGTCAATCACTCAACTATCTTCAAGTAGGTCATGATATACCCAATCTCCTAACTATGTTCACTCCCAGTTGGAAGTAATCAGTTATGGAGTCAAAGTATACCACTTGCTACTTAAGATAACTTTGGTGATCTCAAGTCTAAGGATACTTGCACAACCGCTATGAATAGATTCCTCACTGACATAGATTTAATATCCATATGAGGATTCTCTTTGCAGGTCTCCAATGAACTCGTTCCTCTAACAAGCATCCACATGTTAGCTTTGATTATCATCCATAATCACAATTATGAGAACCATTGCTTGAACCATTCAAGAAGCATAACATGTGCTAGTCTGTCCGAATTAACAATGTCCTATCTTGTTAATTCTATGACTAGGGATATTTAGATATTAACACATTTGCATGCGATAGACATCTCACATCATGAACACCTTCATGATTGCCTTTGCACTGTGTCTATAATATCTAGGACTTCATTTATTAATTTAAGATTTACAAACTCATGTATTCAAACACAGCATTAATAAATGAATGATGCCTTTTATTAAGAATATAAATTTCATACATATGAAAAACATCCCTATTACATGGGCTCTAGAGGCATACTCTCTAACAATCTCCCACTTACACTAAAGCCAATCACTCATATGTCTCAGACCCATGCTATTTATATGGTGATCATGCTTTATCTGGGAAAGTGCTTTGTGTGAGGGGATCCGCCACATTGTCATCCTGTGGGAACCCTTTCTATTTTCACATCATTTCTAGCTACTAATTCCCTTATGAGATGGTAGCATCTGAGAACATGTTTGGATCGCTGATGGGACCAGTGGTTCCTTTGCTTGCACAATGGCTCGCATTGTTGTCACCAATATAAAGGAATCAGATCAACAATGCTAGGAACCAACTCCTAGTTCGATTATGAACTTTTGATCCAGACTGCTTCTTTGGCTGCTTCTGAAGCAGCAATGTACTCAGCTCCGTTGTGGAATCAGCAGTTGTTTCTTGTTGGAACTTCTTCCAACTAACTGCTCCTACCTCCCATTATGAACACATAACCAGATTGTGATTTACAATCATCTTTGTCAGATTGCGAAACTGGCATCTGTATACCCGTTTACTTCAAAACTGCCCTCTCCATATACTAAGAATATATCCTTAGTCCTTCTTAAGTACTTAAGAAATATTCTTGACAGCTGCCCAATGTTCCTCTCCAAAATTGGATTGGAATCTGCTTGTGACACTCAAAGCAAATGCTACATCTGGATGTGTATATAGACATAGCATACATGATAGAACCAATTGCAAATGCATAATGGTATTCTATTCATGCTCTCTCTATCCTCTAGTGTCTACGGACAGCATAGACTTAGAAAGGTGTTTCCCATGCACCATGGGTATAAACCCTTTCTTAGAGAGATCCATATTAAACCTCTTTTAATACTTTATCTATATATGTACTCTGAGAAAGACCTAGCAACCTATTGGATCTATCTCTATAGATCCTTATTCCCAGAATATAGGATGCTTCTCCAAGGTCTTTCATGGAGAATTGCTTGGATAACCATATTTTAACAGATTGGAGAAGAGAAATGTCATTTCCCATGATCAATATGTCATCTAGCATATAGAACGTAGGAAGACAATTGCACTCCCACTGACCCTTTTATACACACAAGGTTCATCTTCATTCTGTGAGAAACCCAAACTCTTTGGATTGTCTCATGTGAATCATATGTTCCAGCTCCTAGAGGCTTGCTTCAATCCATAAATGGATCTTTGAAGCTTGCATACCTTTTTCGCCATTTTCCTGATGTGG
Source organism: Excoecaria agallocha (assembly GCA_037975025.1). Taxonomy (NCBI): domain Eukaryota; kingdom Viridiplantae; phylum Streptophyta; class Magnoliopsida; order Malpighiales; family Euphorbiaceae; genus Excoecaria; species Excoecaria agallocha. Next base: position 15,030,978 of record CM075807.1, read on the forward strand.
AATCCTTCTGGTTGTGTCATATACACATCCTCGGAAAGATTTCCATTAAGGAAAGCTATCTTCACATCCATTTGCCAAAATCTCATAATCATAATGAGCTGCAATGGCTAAAAGTATTCTTATAGACTTAAGCATCGCTATAGGAGAAAAAATTTCGTCATAGTCAATACCTTCTTTTGACGATAACCTTTTGCTACTAAGCGAGCTTTATAGGTAACTATATTATCTTCCATGTCAGTCTTCTTTTTGAAGACCCATTTTGCACCCTATGGGTTTTATCACTTCAGTGTGGTTGAGTTAAAGTCCATACTTTATTCTCATACATGGAGTCCATATTCGGACTGCATAGCCTTAAGCCATAAATCACGTTCTGAACTGTTCAAAACTTCTTGTTAGCTTTGTAGGCTTATTGTCCTCTACTACAGTTATGCCTCTATTCGAATCAATGTGAAATCCATATCTCACAGGGATAGAATGCATCCTAGTAGATCTTCTAGGATTTTGTGTATAATCAGGTTCAACTGTAATCTCTATGCATTATGAAATTCAGGTTTCGGGTTCAATCGGTTGATCATCTTCTATTTGCGGGTCTTGAACTTCACCAAGCTCAATTTTACTCCCACTGTCCTCTCGTAGGAGAAATTCCCTTTCCAAGAAGACAGCATGCCTTGAAACAAACACCTTTTGTTCTAAGGGATGATAGAAATAATATCCAAACGTTTTTTTTGGATATCCCACAAATAAACATTTATCAGACTTAACATCCAATTTGTTCTGACATTTGTCCTCTTCACATAAGCAGGACAGCCCCATACTTTTCATATGAGAAAAGCGTGGGTTTCTTGTTATTCCACATCTCATATGGAGTAACATCAACCGATTTACTAGGGAACTCTGTTTAACACATAAGCACACAGTTTCTAGTGCATATCCCCAAAAAGGACTTAGGCAAGTCCGCTCGGCTCATCATTGATCGAACCATATCTAATAGTGTTTGATTTCTCCTTTTAGATACACCATTGTGTTGTGGTGTATATGGACGGAGTCCCATTGAGATAAAATCCCATTATCTCTAAGATAATCACTGAAACTCTTGACTTAAGGTATTCTCCACCTCGATCTGATCTAAGTGTGTTTAATACTTTTTGCCAAGTTGTTTCTCTACTTCACTTTCTGAACTCTTTTGAACTTTTCAAATGCTTCAGGACTTATATTTCATTAGATAGATGTATCCAAACCTGGAATAATCATCTATGAAAGTAATGAAGTAGGAGTAACCTCCTCTGGCATGTGTAGTCATTGGACCATATACATCTGAATGTATTAAGTCCAAAACCATTTTAGCTCGTTCTCCTTTACCAATAAAGGGAGCTTTTGTCATTTTTCCCAATAAACAAGATTCACATGTATCAAATGATTCATAATCAAATGATCCCAAATCACCTGACTTGTGTAACTTGGTCATGCGTTTTTCATTTATATGGCCTAAACGACAATGCCATAAGTATGAGGTATTCAGATTATCATATTTCATTCTCTTGGTATTCACATTATGTACTTCTTTATTAAATCAAGAACAAATATACCATTCTCAATGATAGATTTTGCATAAAACATATTGTTCTTAAAAATGTAACAACATTTGTCCTTCAAAGAAATATCATAATCGTTCATCAAACGACTGAAAGAAATAATACTTTTGGATAAGGCTGGAACATAATAACAATTATTTAATTCTAGTACTAATCCACTAGGAAGAGGCAAATAGTAAGTCCCCACAACTGTTGTAGAGATGTTCTGTCCAGTAGCTGACTGCAAACATATCTCTGCCTTTCCAACTCTTCTAAAACTTCTAAGCCCCTGTAGATCATTACATAAATGAGATCCACATCCGGTATCTAATACCCAAGATTGTTTAGAAGCAATAGAATAAGTATTAATTTCAATCATATGAATACCTGAAGTAGATGCAACAGCTTGCTTCTTCTCCTTAAGAGAATCTAGATAGGCCTTGCAGTTACGCTTCTAATGACCATCTTTTCCACAATGAAAGCAAGTTCCTTTGGGATTCTCTTTCTTGGCAACCTTCTTCTTGGAGATCCCACCATTCTTTGGCTGCGCCTTGGTTATCTTCTTCTTCTTCTTCTGCTTCTTGCCTTTAGCAGAAGTGACAACCATGACACTTTTTGGATCTTTCTTAAATGATCCATCAGCTGTCTTGAGCATGTTGATTAACTCAAGAATGGATACTTGGATCTTGTTCATGTTGAAGTTAAGCACAAAAGGTGCATAACTTGGAGCCAACGAGTACAATATTAAATCTATGTATAGATCATTGTCCATAACATAGCCAAGTCTACTCAAATTCTCAATATACCCATACATCTTCAATGCATGAGCAGCAGCTGAAGTGCCTTCCACCATTTTGCAACTAAATAGAGCTCGAGCAATCTCATATTGCTCAGTTCTAGCCTGAGAAGAATAAAGCTCCTCTAGATGCAAAACGATGGTTCTAGCATCCATCATTTCATGTTGCTTCTGAAGCTCCGAGGACATAGCACCCAGCATCAGACATGCTGCTGCTTCACTATCCTCCATGTGTTTTCGATAAATGCCTTTGATCTCATCAATGGCATCATCTGATGGAAGTGGTGGTGGATCTTTATCCAAGACATAATGGATCTTTTCAGCCCTAAGAACAATTCTCACTTGCCTGATCCAGTCAGAATAGTTGTTGCCAACCAGCTTGTTATTCAAGATTGATCATATATTAATGTTTGATGTGCTCATGATGATGACCTAGATGTGAAAAAGAAAAGATATGAGAGTACGTTCATATATATGTATGCATTAATAAGGTCTTTAATTAATCCATTTACTCCCACTATTTTATTGCGAATTAATAGCCCTCACTATATAATCCGAGAAAACCCGATGGTTTTCTTAGTGGGCCAATATCCAATCCTTGATATGTAAATTGACCTTGACTGTGGTCAACAAGCCAAATTCCATACCCTTGAAAGGTAGGTATCTCTATACCAATTGTGTCTCTACACAACTATTGGATCATTAGGTTATCAACTCTTGATGCATGCATATCATATATGCATTCCCTAATCTTGCCTCTAGAACCATTAGCCTTGACTGTGATCAACAAACTAATGGGCTAGCTAAGATGACCCATTTAATTAGATTTGAACATATTCGATATAATGTGAGCTTGACTGTGGTCAACAACCCACACTATAAAGAACTCTGGTTCTCCTTAAATTAATGGAAGGCTTATATACCTTAGTATTTGTTTGAGGGTTTTAGTTAATTAAGTCTCATCATACATGGTTGGAATACATTGGTATGCATCCTATATCTATCACATAAATGTAAGCATACAAATATGGTATAGTTATGGACTTCACTACATTGATTTCCCCGAGCCAAGAGGGAAATCAAAAGGTCACACCTAGGTAGTATGCATGATTCAAACAAGAAAATTAATTACATTATCTTCAAGCTTGTTGGATCTCCATCCGGCCCATCTTGCTCCTTGAAAATGGTCTCCATCTCTATTTCTAATTCTAATCTAAGTAATCTAATTACATATTACAATTTGAAATGAAATACAAACCAAAAACAAGTAGCCGGGACATGAAAGTCCTCATTGGGCCAAAACATGCATAATGCTCAATCACATTGGGCTTTGTCTATAACTATCCATCATGCCAATCATACACCCATATATGCCTTTCTAATGCATAAAGAAATGGATTACTAACTTTGTTTCAACCTTTGAAACTATATTTTGAGTTATTTTAATGATGTGATCAAATTAGGAAACTTTTTCCATTTTGGAAACTTTCATTTTAGGAAACCTTTTTGCATGAATGTGTTCTTGCCTTAATAATCAATCAAATTGATTATTAATTAATTATAAATTGATTATTTAATTAATTATTCATATTAAATAATTAAAAGAATCAATTTTGGGCTTAAAACAAGTGTAGGCCGAAACCCACAGAAGAAAAACCCTAAGTGTGTTCACACACAAACTAGTTTTGCGTCATTTGGACCATTTGGGCCTTTTGGAATGAGCCAAGCCCACTCCAGCCCTTAAAACCCATTAATAAACTTAATTAATGTTTATAATAGTTAATTTAAATCAGCTCCTTGGGCCCACCAAGTCATTCACTAATTTAAACCAAGTCCGTAAACATAATTAAGCCCATTAAGTGGTTTTAATGAATTAAAATTAATCAAATTAATTTAAGGCCCATTTTAATTAATCCAATTAATTAAAAACACTTTAATATATCATATATATCAGATTTAGAAGATCAAAAGTCGTTCTAACCATGAACACATCAAGAACACACGAAGAACACCAATTTATCGAACTTTTCGACAAAACTATTTTTCATGCAAAACTTGTTCGATTTTAATTCCGTTCGATCCTACGGCTTAATATCACATATTAAACACATAAAATATCATCTAAATGATTTTTAAATGGATCCATAAGAAATTAAATTAGAACAGCCCCTACATTACCTAGGGTTTCATGCCAAACCCTAATGGGTTTCACGCCAAACCCAAATCACTTTTCTTCAAAAATTTCGGTTTTGTTTCCATCAAATTTATTTGATCACAAATACATCCAGAAATCAATATTTCTCATTCATGAACAATTAAATCTCATATTTTAAAGTTCATGAAATAAATAACTTAAAATAAAACAAAACTTATTCCGCAGAATAATATAGAATTGTATATCCATGGCAAAACCGTGGCTCTGATATCATGTTGGATTTTAACGGTTACATGCATCACATACATGAGCGGAATTGTAAAATTTTTTAACCATTAGATCTGATCTTGCCATGAATACACAATATAACTATATGAGAATAAGAAAAATCACCTTTGATTTTTGTTGAACAGTTGATTTTACTTCGCACCGGGTTGTCGCAAACCACAGTGTTCAAAATCGAACACCTCCAATGAGTAATCTACACTAGAGAGGGGTAAATTGAACCAACAAATTGGTGTTCAACTAGGGCTGGCCGAAATCCAAGAGGCTAGCAATGGAAGTGGCGCAAAAAGGGAGAGAGAATTAAGAGAAATAGACTTTCCTTTTGTTTTAATCACTTAACCCTAATTCTCATTAGTTGGCCTTTTATAGTTAGGTTAAAATTCCAACTCCTTAATGAGATTGGGCTCTTTAAAATTGCTGGAGAATTATTAATTGGGCCTCTGGAATTAATTATAATCATTTGGGCTTAATTAAATCCAAATTAAATCTTTTCATAAAAGACCATACACAAAATCCACAAACTAGGCCCTTTGTGCATCTAATTGGATTTAAATACCCAAATGGATTCCAAATCCAACCAAATTAAATATGTGAGTTCCATAACACTTATGTAACATATATAAATTAATTTGGTCCAAGAAAAATCCCTCTAAGCCCTTCTGTATGGAGTTGGCGTGTAGCCCTCTTCTGGAGGGCTTCCTCCAACTTCTTTATTCCTTTGGCCCTTTATAATTTCTCCAATGGTCCTATTAATTATTATATCAGTCCTATAACACTTATAGTAGTCTTATAACACTTATAAGACAATAATAATTAATCATGAAATACATTATTTCATTTAGGTCCAATTTACAGAACATTTCTCAAAAGTTTCGCGGACAATTTTATTTAATCATAATTAATTAAACTCTTTAATTAATTATTATCATATTCTCCTCTCTACCTTTATAATAATATCAAATATTATTATCCTTGTCATTTTACCATTTTACCCTTTTCTCTATATGTGTGTGACCTATTGGGTTCCTGTCCATATTGGCAGTATAATATGTAATTGTGAGTTCTATTCAAAACTCACATGATTTAAACTCCTTTAAATCATTTTATCAATCTCTATTGATATTTTGATACATCATTATACAAGTCATGATTGGCCTCTAGCTAGGCATCATGACTATCCAAATGTTAGAAAAGTCATGTGGTTTGACTGTACCCTTCCATAGAAACAGTTACCGTGCAATTACTAATTTCACCACTTTTATCTCAATTAGATTCTGAGTATGGATTTCTGTCAACTCATATAAATCTAATTATATATGTTCTATTAATTTAACCATTGTTTCTAAAATGCCCTTCATGGATCTCCATCCATCTCGGCATATTACTCTGGCCAGAGATTCACTAAACAAGGCAATTATAGAATCATGCGAGATAACTTCCCTTGTTAAATCTGGGATGGTGAATCCTTTGTCAATCGCTCAACTATCTTCAAGTACGTTATGATATACCCAATATCCTAACTATGTTCACTCCCAGTTGGAAGTAATCAGTTATGGAGTCAAAGTATACCACTTGCTACTTAAGATAACTTTGGTGATCTCAAGTCTAAGGATACTTGCACAACCGCTATGAATAGATTCCTCACTGACATAGATTTAATATCCATATGAGGATTCTCTTTGCAGGTCTCCAATGAACTTGTTCCTCTAACAAGCATCCACATGTTAGCTTTGATTATCATCCATAATCACAATTATGAGAACCATTGCTTGAACCATTCAAGAAGCATAACATGTGCTAGTCTGTCCGAATCAACAATGTTCTATCTTGTTAATTCTATGACTAGGGATATTTAGATATTAACACATTTGCATGCGATAGACATCTCACATCATGAACACCTTCATGATTGCCTTTGCACTGTGTCTATAATATCTAGGACTTCATTTATTAATTTAAGATTTACAAACTCATGTATTCAAACACAGCATTAATAAATGAATGATGCCTTTTATTAAGAATATAAATTTCATACATATGAAAAACATCCCTATTACATGGGCTCTAGGGCATACTCTCTAACATATGTTCTATTAATTTAACCATTGTTCCCAAAATGACCTCCATGGATCTCTATCCATCTTGGCATTTTACAATGGCCAGAGATTCTCTGAATAAGGTAATTATAGAATCATGCGAGATAACTTCCCTTATTAAATCTGGGATGGTGAATCCTTTGTCAATCACTTAACTATCTTCAGGTAGGTCATGATATTCCTAATCTCTTAACTATGTTCACTCCCAGTTGGAAGTAATCAGTTATGGAGTTAAAGTATACCACTTGCTACTTAAGATAACTTTGGTGATCTCAAGTCTAAGGATACTTGCACAACCGCTATGAAGAGATTCCTCACTGACATAGATTTAATATCCATGTGAGGATTCTCTTTACAGGTCTCCAATGAACTTGTTCTTCTAACAAGCATCCAGATGTTAGCTTTGATTATCTTCCATAATCACAGTTATGAGAACCACTGCTTGAACCATTCAAGAAGCATAACATATGCTAGTCTGTCCGAATTAACAATGTCCTATCTTGTTAATTCTATGACTAGGGATATTTAGATATTAACACATTTGCATGCAATAGACATCTCACATAATGAACACCTTTATGATTACCTTTGCACTGTGTTTATAATATCTAGGACTTCATTCATTAATTTAAGATTTACAAACTCATGTATTTAAACATAGCAATAATAAATGAATGATGCCTTTTATTAAGAATATAAATTTTATACATATGAAAAACATCCCTATTAAATGGGCTTTAGGGCATACTCTCTAACAATTACTCTGGCCATAGATTCTCTGAACGAGGAAATTATAGAATCATGCGAGATAACTTCCCTTATTAAATCTGGGATGGTGAATCCTTTGTCAATCACTCAAATATCTTCAAGTAGGTCATGATATATCCAATCTCCTAACTATGTTCACTCCTAGTTAGAAGTAATCAGTTATGGAATCAAAATATATAACTTGTTACTTAAGGTGACTTTGGTGATCTTAAGTCCAAGGATACTTGCACAACCGTTATGAAGAGATTCCTCACTGACATAGATTTAATATCCATATGAGGATTCATTTTGTAGGTCTCCAATGAACTTATTCTTCTAACAAGCATCCATATGTTAGCTTTGATTATCTTTCATAATCACAATTATAAGAACCACTGCTTGAACCATTTAAGAAGCATAACATGTGCTAGTCTGTCCGAATTAACAATGCCCTATCTTGTTAATTCTATGACTAGGGATATTTAGATATTAACACATTTACATGCAATAAACATCTCATATCATGAACACTTTCATGATTGTCTTTGCACTGTGTTTATATTATCTAGGACTTCATTTATTAATTTAAGATTTACAAACTCATGTATTTAAACATAGCATTAATAAATGAATGATGCCTTTTATTAAGAATATAAATTCATACATATGAAATACATCCCTATTACATGGGCTCTAGGGCATCTTCTCTAACAATAGCTTCAAAATGAAAGATGACCAATCACGAGTATGACTCACCAATCATAGATATGACTTAACAATAGAGGGTGTGACTCATCAAAAAAGGGGTGACTTAATAAAACCTACTTTTAAATATTCATTTTCCTATTTTATTGCTTCATTCCAATCCTTTATTGCATAATCTTTTATATTCCTCTAATCTCCTATTTTTTTTATGAAATTGTTTCATCATTAGGTAACTCATATGAGGGAGCCCAAGAATCTAATGTTTACAATTGCCCCTAACTTTGGAGAGACAAACGTAGTATGTGTTGTAATAAGCCAAAGTTTAAAAAAATAGTAGGGATGTGTACCTTAAGGGCCGAACTTTGAATTTGCCTCTTAAGATAACCTTGGTGGCAAGGCTGTGATCTGACCTTACAAGCTACCTTACAAGTCATGATTAAATCTTATAGCTTTGAAGTTACCTCTTAACAGGACTTTGAACAAACTATGATAAACCTTACAAGCTGACATGTAGATTGTGATTAAGCCTTTCAATCCCAAATGCTTCTTAATTAGACTTTGAACCATTATGGTTATACCTTGCAAACTAAAAATGGCTTATGGTATTACCTTACAGCTTGTCAAAGGTGAGCTATGATAGAACCTTATAGACTTAAGTAGACTATGGCTCAACCTTAAAGATTGATAAAGACAGACTATGAAGTAGCCATGCAAACTAAATGCTCTTTATAAAGAATTTGAATCACTACGGTTGAACCTTGTAGACTAACAATGATAACCTATGATTGAATCTTTGAGCGTTGCATAATAGATTCTTTTTAAAGAGAATTTTTAAAAAGACTATGGTTAAACCTTTTAAAGTTGGATGATCTTTAAAAAGACTTACAATTAGACCATGGTGGGGACTTGTAGATCTTAAAGGGCGACCTTTGAATTTGCTTCTTAAAAAGACCTTAGTGGTAAGGCTATGATCCGATCTTGCAGGCTAGCTCATATATGGTCATCAAGCCTTATAGATTCAAAATTGCCTCTTAAGTTGATGATCGGTGTCTAGCAAGTGTACTAGTTCGGCTAGTAATATAGGAAAATATAGATTAAGGCCCCAAATATCGTACCCAAGGGAACATGGATTGCTAAGAATAATACCTATGTATGAATTAAATTAATCCGAGATTGTTTCCCAAATGTTTTTGTTTTAAAAGCAAAAATTAAATAAAAGAAACAATTAAACAAAACAAAAGCTAAAACATAAATTAAAAACAAAACAATAACTGGAATTCTCTTGCTAAGGAAACTATCCACCTTAACTTTCATTGTAATGACTTAAATTCAAATAATAACACCAATGATTATGAAGAATTCAGATAAATAAACCCAGATAACTTTATTCAAGATTATCATTCCAAGCATTAAACTCCCTTATTCAGAACAATTCAATACTTGGCATAAAAGTCTGAATTAATCCTCCTAGATGTCTATTAAAGCCTTTCTCAAGAGATTCAACTTTCACCTATTCTTAGTTCTTCCTCTCTTAGTATTAACCAATAAAATTCATACATAATCATTTCATATTTCGGATAATAATCATGCATAAACATTAAAGAGTTAACCCAAGAACATGCAAATCATTAACTATGTCAAAACCAATCTTAGTTATTTATTCAATAAACCAACAACCAATCTCAACACAATCAAAGATAAGAATATGCTTAAAACCAAGAAATAATCAACCGATATTGAAATTAAGCTCAAAAAAAAGTCATAACAATGAAAATTCAAGATTTCAAGAATCCATTAGCAAAAGAAGAAAAACTACTTCCTAAACATATTTGAAAACTAAAGACAAAGTTGAAGAACTAAAACAAAATCAAAAGAAAAACAAAAACAGAAAAACTAGAAAAAAAAACAAGTAAAACTAAAACTAAAGCAATTAATCTCTTCTAATCCTTTATTCCTCCTTTCTTTGGTGTTAGAGTTGTCTATTTATAGGCAAAATATGTTGTAGAAGCCTTCTAAACTTCCCAAATTGGAGTAGGAGAATAATCCTTCTTGAATTGGAAAAATAGGAATCCTTCGCTTCATGGGAGTCTTCATCACGTGGCCATGTGTTCCCTAGTGTTAATTCACACGTGGCCATGTGTTGTTGTTTGAAGAAAATCACGTGGCCATGGGTTCCCTTGTTTCTTTCTCACACGTGGTCACGTGTTTTCTTCTTGCTCTTCTTTATTTCTTCTCACATGGCCACCTATGTTTTCTTCATTGATTTTCACGTGGCCATGCATCAAACTTCTGGAACTCACGATCACTAATTAACATGAATTTTTCAAATTCATAGTTTTGGCCAAAATCTTCTTGCCTTTTTACAATTAAGTCCTTTTTCTTGCAAAATAATCCTGAAAAACACCAAAATTTACAATTAACTCCAAAAACATAAAACTAACAAATTAAACCTAATTAACACGAAATTAACTTAATTAAATACCTAAAAACACACTAAAAATATCATATAATTCACCATTATCAGTTGACTTTAAAAGGACTATGGTAAAACCTTATAGGCTGACATGTAAATCATAATTAAACCCTTTAAGCCTAGGTGCTCCTCAAGGAGATTTTGAACCATTGTGATTGTACCTTACAAACTAACATTGGTAATATGTTTAAACCTTGCAAAATAATAATGGTAGCCTATGATTGAACCTTATAGCATGTTGTGGCAACATTTTCAAACCAGTGGAGGCATAATATGATGGAGCTTTGCAAACTTAAGAAGATTGTGACTAAATCTCATAGGTTGATAAAGACATGCTATGATGTAGCCTTGCATAATGGATGCTTCTTAAAGAGAACTTTTAAATGGACTATGGTTAAACCTTTTAAAGTTCGATGATTATTAAAAAGACTTACAATTGGACTGTGGTGGAGCCTTACATACCTTAAAGGGCGACCTTTGAATTTGCTTCTTAAAAAAACCTTAATGGCAAGGTTGTGATATGATCTTGTAGGCTAGCTCACAAACTATGATCAAACCTTATAGCTTTAAAATCGCCTCTTTAGTGGACTTTGAAAGGACTATGGTAAAACCTTATAGGCTAACATGCAAATTGTGATTAAACTCTTTAAGCTCAAGTGCTCCTTAAGGAGACTTTGAATCATTGCAATTGTACCTTACAAACTAAAATTGCTAGCTTATGGTGAAACCTTAGGATGTACCATGGTAATCCCTTGCAACTTAGCAAAGGTGAGTTGTGATAAAACCTTGTAGACTTAGGCAAACTATAGCGAGGCCTTGTAAACTAATAATGATAAACTAGGATGTAGGCTTATAGACTGAACACTCTTTAAGGAGACTTTGAATTGCTATAGTTGGATCTTGTAGACTAATAATGGTATCTTATGATTAAACCTTGTGGTGTGCCATGGCAACACCATGTAGCTTGATAAAGGCAAGCTATGGTAAAATCATATAGACATAGGTAGATTATAGGTAGACCTTACAGACTGATGAAAATAAATTGTGATGTAGCCTTATACACTAAACACTTCTTAAAGAGACTCTGAATTGCTATGGTTGAACCTTACAGACTAATAATGGTAACCTATAATTAAACCTTGTAGTGTGTTGTGGCAACACCTTATAGACTGGTGGAGGCTAACTCTAATAAACCCTTATGGACCTATCTTAAATTCATTTAGTTAGCACAAGATCTTATGGTGCTCATGGGTAATATTACTTAATTGCCATCGACATGGGTAGGCAAAGATTATCCTACATTTTAAGCTGAGCAATAAGTGAAAGGCTATTAGCTTAACCCCTGCAGTAAAGTGATCATCCTAATGATAGGTGGTGGTGATGTTATATTATTGCTTGGGTTTGATTGTGTTAGTGTAATAAGCTTTAAAAGCTTTTAGCTTGCCCTTTGCGATTGGTGAAGCTTACAAGTTTCGACAATGCAATGGTTTGGCGAGCGCATACAATTTCAGTTGAAGTTATCCCTTATGTAAGATAAACAAGATGTTAGCATTGTATTAAATGTGATCTTTCTTTTTCTTTTTCTTTGTCTTTTTTCTTCTTTTTTTGTTATATGAGTTTTCTTTGTTTTTTTAATAGCTTTTGGTAAGAATAATCCCTAAATTCAGCCAATGACATCAAACTATTAAAGTTGTAAGCTCTTACCTTTATACTTTATTTTCTTAATTTAGACACTACTCAAATATGTTGAGGGATACAAGCTTGAAAAAGCTCTTAAGCTTGTAATCACTATGGTTGAACATTGTAGACTAATATTGGAAGCATATGATTTAACCTTGTAGCGTGTCATTGAAAAAACCTTATAGCTCATGGTAGAATATTATAGACTTAGGCAGACTATGGCTAGACCTTGTAGATTGATGAAGACAGATTGTGATGTAACCTTAGAAATTGAATGCTCATTAAGGAGACTTTGAATCATTGTGTTTGAACCTTTTAGACTAACAATAGTAGCCTTTAATTAAACCTTATAGCATGCCATGACAATACTTTATAAATTGGTAAAGGCATAATGTGATAAAACCTTGCAAACTTAAAACGATTGTGACTAGACCTTACAGGCTAATAAAGACAAATTATGATGTAGCCTTATATAATATATGCTTCGCAAGTGGTTAAACCTTTTAAACCAGGATGCTTCTCAAGAAGGCTTACAATTGAACTGTGTTTGAGCCTCACAAACCTTAAAGGATGGCCTTCAAATATGCATTTTAAGAAGACCTTAGTAGCAGGGCTGTGATTTGACCTTACAGGCTGACTTACAAATTGTGATCAAACCTTGCATCTTCTGAGTTGCCTCTTAAGATGACTTTAAAAGGATTGCAGTAAAACCTTATTGGATGACATGTAAATTGTTATTAACCCCTTCAAGCCTATATTCTCTTTAAAGATAAGACTTTGAATTGTCTCGATTGTATCTTATAAACTAACAGTAGTAACACGTGCTAGAACCTTGCAATGTGTTATGGTAATACCTTTTAGCTTGTTAAAGGTAAGTTGTGATAGAACCTTATAGACTAAGGAAAACTATGACTACACCTTGCAGACTAATGAAAAAAATATGGATATAGCCTTGGAGATCGAATGTTTTTTAAGGAGACTTTGAATTTCTATGGTTGGGCCTTATAGACTAATAATAGTAGCCTATGATTGAACCTTTTAGTGTGCCATGGCAACACCTTATAGCTTGATGAAGGCGAGTTGTGGTAGAACCTTGCAAACTTAGGCAAATTATGGGTAGATCATGTAGACTAATGAAGACAAACTATGATGTTGCGTTCCAAACTAAACGCTCTTTAAAGAAACTTTGAATCGCTATAGTTTAACCTAATAGACTAACAATGATAGCCTGCGATTAAATGTTATAGTGTGTTATGGCAACACTTTACAAACTGGTGGAGGTAGACTATGATAGAGCCTTATCGACCTATGTTAAATTAATTTAGTTAGTTTGAGATTTTATGATGCGCATGGGTAATATTACTTGATTGTCCCCAACATGGGTGGGCCAAGATTGTTCCACATTTTAGAATGAGCAAAGATTTTCCTGACTTTTAGGATTTATCCTTACGAGCAAAAGCCTATTAGCTTTCCCCTTGTAGTAAAGTGAGCATTTTGATAATAGTTGGTCATGAGGTTGCATTATTTTTTAGTTTGATTGTGTGAGTGTAATAAGCTTATCAGCTTACCCCTTGTGGTTGGTGAAGCTTGTGAATTTTAACACCATAATGGTTTCACGAGTGCATACTATTTGTGATGAAGTTGCACCCTACATAAGGTTAACAACATGTTAGCATTTTATTAAATGTCATCTTTATTTTTCTTTTTCTCAGTTTTTTTTCTTTTCTTTTTCTTATGTGATATTAATTTCCCTTTTTTTTTAAAAAATAGCTTCTAATAAGAATCTCTTTGAATTCAACCTATGACATCAAGTTGATGAAATTGTAAGGTCTTGCCTTCACACTTTATTTTCTTGATTTACACATTCTTTGAATGTGTTAAGGGATACAAGCTTGAAAAATCTTATAAGCTTGCCCCCTACTATTAATTAAGCTTGAGACCTTTATGGAGCAATGGTTGATTAAATGCATCTAATGTAAAGGTTGCACTAATAGAAAGAGTTGTCCCTATATATGTAGATGTTCCTTTGATGCCTTTTATGTCCTACATAATGCACATATTGATGGTGCAAGGATATATATGAAAATGATTATATGAATTTATATTATGATCCAAGGATGCATGATGCATTTGTAAAGACAAACATATACACATGTAGGGATGCTAAGATGCATGTTGTATGTGATGAAAATATGCAGGCTCACAAAATCTTCTTTTATTATGTGTATTAGAAGTGTGTTGTAGGCAAGTATGATGAAAATATGCTTTTCATGCACACATGTATTTTAAAACATTTTTTATAAACCCATGTTGTTACGTAATCTCCTAGATCATCCATTAATGAGGTGGTGTATTTTGAGGGATGTCTTGACTTTAGCCAACTCTTTACCTCTCTGATATGGATTGTTGCCATCACAAACATTTGTAGTCATTTTAAAGGTAATGTGCCCCTTGTGGATTTTCACATTAGCTTTTTTTAATAAGAAATGCATTCCTTTGCAGGATTTTCACATATCCTTATACTAGTTTTTGCCTGAAATGGACCCAACTCAATCTAACAGCTTTTATTATATATCACTCTTTTTATTTAATTTTTTCTTCTATTTTATTTTCCTTATTTTATATTTTCCTTTCATTCCTTTTTTTATATATTTTGTAAAGGTCTTGAAGGTGTTTAGCCTATTTGATTGTAGCAAATTTATATGTCTGGACCATTTTTGCAAAATGCAGCTCATGAACATCATATTTTTAACTCGGTTGCTTTTTAGTAAACTCTGGGTACTGGCATATCAATTGTTCCTTGTACAAACATGAACAATCATGCTTAATTATGCATTCTAATCTGATGACATTATGTATCCAACAATTGTAATTAAGACATATACATTCAACATAACAACATGTTTTTCTATTTAATTTAACAAATGACATTATGATTGTACTTTATTACAAATCCTATTATTAACCTCTAATTTTTAATTGAAAATTTTTCTCTCAACCTTTAATTGTTTACCTAAAATGCCTTTTTTTCCCTAGCAAGGTGCCCATTCTTGCTTAGGCTGCCCTTTGTGAGTTTTCAACTAGTTAGGCTTATATTTCTCTTCTTTTTCTCTTGTTTGAGTCTTCACTTATGAAATTCTTGTACCAACTAGCCACTTAAACTACTTCTAAAGAGTAATTAAAGCATCTTAGAACTGGGTTTCAGTGTTGATTTGCATAATAGCAACCCCATTGCTAAAGTTTTTAAAAGACGAGGAATCTTTATCAATTTGGTTCATACCTTTACACTATAGGTCTTATTCTCTTTTGGAGTATATTCTCTCTTTTAAATGGTCTTGAACTTAACAAACTTGTTTATAATGCTTTTCATTGGCCCGTATCACTTTTGGAATCTTGGTTATTACTGAGAACTATTCTAGCTGAGAATTGTAAGGTAGACTTCTTTTTTTTAGTGAGCTCTAGGTGCCTTGACATCCTTTATCATGATGTTCTTTTCCTTTCTTCTCTCTTTTTTTCTTTTTTATTTATTTATTTATTTCTTTCTTTCTTCTCTTTTTATTTTTCCTTTTCTCTTATAGTTAATAGAAACCATTGGATCATCTCCTATCATACACTTATTTAAGTTCTTGTATCGCCTAAAGTTGCATTAGAACTTGGATCTTCTTTGTTTGATGTCCAAAAAAACTCTATACCTCATTTTACTGAAGAATTTTATGTGAACCTTACATATTTGTATTTTTCTTGAAAACTCTTACATTAATCTTGGTTCATCAATCATATACCTTTAGATGTCATGCTTTGCTCTAAATCCATATGAAGACACTTTTTATTATTTATATTTTTTTCATTCTTTCAAACTCACTATTGATGATTTTATATCCAATGCAATCACAATCTCATTTAGATGCCAAGATTAAATGGAATGATGATTTTTGAATTAATATCAATTTCATGTCATGATTATCATTATGTATGATATAATCAAATGAGACATTGTAAGATAAGTAAAAGTGCTTGTATAATTAATTGAAAGTAAGAATATTGTTTATAGCCAAAGCTTATGGAATGTAAATGACAATATTATCAAAGCAGCGATCTTGATGCCACTTCGTAGTTGGAGTTGTATATCACTTTGGTTGCTACATCCTCTATCAATGAGATCTTGCACCTTGTTCTTGAGTGTGACACTGTAACACCCTAATCCACTAACCATGGATAATCGTCAATCATCATCAATCATTATCAATCCTGACATAGAGATCAGGTAGAAAAACTAATAATAATAACAAGACAGGCCATAATTACATACCACAATAAATAATTAGCATATAAATAAATAATCATAACATAAGTGGCCTTTAAGTATCCTGAAATCCTCAAGGCAACTGCATCATGCCTGATCCTCTAGAGCTTATCCTGAACCCTACATGGATAAATAAACCCGTTCTAAGCTATAAAGCTTAGTGGGGAACCATAATTCTATGGATAATTCATAATAGTTATCATAACATTTACACAACTTCATTATTGAAAAACATACAAACTTATGATATTAATTATTAATATAGCACTTGGGAGGAGTGTTCAACCTTAACTAACTTTATTAGTCTTACCAACTTAAAGCAATTCATAAACTCGTATAGTTCTTCAAAATCTTTCATAAAACAATTAGTATATTAATTCTTTCCTTATTACTCTAACATCATACTTTTGCTTCATAATCCTTTCATTATTGACTCCTGACATTGATTACTAAGGAGGTAAGCTTCAATAATATACAATTCAGCATTTATTCAAAACACAAGAAGTGTGTGTGACAAGTAACACCTATAATAAATACTATTAAGCATAACTTACTTCTCATATATCATGAGATCATAATTATAAAATACCTTTATAGTTTATAACCTCTGTTCATATTCATGTACTTCTTAACATTATCTTATCATAGCAACTCACTGTCACACAACATCACATTATATCCTACACTGGCCTTTGCTTATGTCTGAATTATTGTTATACACAAGCATGTGTAACATTGATATGTTGTGTTAAATCGGTCTTGCATGTAATTATATAGAGAATGTCATTGCATATCACGAGTACCCGGGAAGGACCAATTGTCATATGTATAGATTTCCTGATTATCAAAGCATATGAGACCCAATTGGGTAAGTTATAACATAACTAGTTCTTATTATAACCTTGTATGCATTCCATCATAGCATGGCAAAGTGAATCTCATGGGTATACATTCCAATAATTTACTTTCATAGAAATAACTTATAGAAAAGGAATTATGATAAAGAAATATAATAAGGCACACATCATGCTCCCATTATATAAGCAAAACAATCGACACATGAATTCCTTTATTTCTAGATCTTTCTTAATCTTTAATTATTAGAATGGTTTATATCCAAAAGAAATCATAATAAGCAATGTAATAAGCCATTCATCATGCTTACGTTACATAAATGAGCCTATTAATGCATGTTTTACTTTATCTTGTGTACAATTTATCATCTTTAATAGCCTACCTAAGTACTAGTTCAAAAGGTGGATAACAGGAGCAATGGATACCTGAAGGTATCAAACTATGGATATCTGAAGATATCAAACAATGGACCCAAATGGGGTCAAGCAATGGTTCCAACAAAGAACAAACTATGGACCCAAATGGGGTCAAACGATGGTTCCATTAAGGAACAAGACCCAAATGGGGTTGACTATGGCAGTTGCGACTGTATCCCTTTAGGTATGCCTATCTAATCCACATCTGAACTAAGAACCGCAGGCTTAACCATTCAAGAGCATCATTGATTCATCATATTTACTTTATTTGTAACTGCATTTTCTTTAAACCACACTTCATATATGAATGCATAACATTCTCATCATAATCAACATTAAGCTTTACTTATTGTAACATCATTGCATAATTCCATCATTCATATAAGAATGCACATTATTCTTATCATACTTCAAGATTGAGCTCTAGGCTCCAATTACACATGAATGCTTTCACATGATCATATAGTTACATGTTTATGCAAACAATAACAACATGAAATGTTTCATGATTAGCGTTGAGCATGACATTATACACATATACATATATTTATGCAGCTTAAATCATAGCCATACATGCTTTTATTACTCATACTTGTTCGCATATTAAGATAAGCTACTCATCATAGCATGCTTATATCAACTATACAGTATACAAAATTTACGTAACTTATGGGTAGTTCTTGATGACATACCTTGTTGCTGCTTGCTATGAGTAGTTTCCCTATCTTACACTTATTCACATTAAAACATAACACACACACACATATATATAACAACACTCAAGCAATTATAATTCATATAGTAAAATAAGTAGGTTCTCTTACAACTTAAGGTCACTACTTGTTCATATTTGATCCCTTAATTCACTTCCATGATTATCAGGTTAGAACCCACAAGTGACATACTATAACATAGTCGTATATACTTTGATCATCTTACTTGTATTTCTTTTATCTTATAATATTTTATACTTAAGTACGTTGTGTGAGGTTATTTCATTTTAATCGTTAGTACACTACTTGCAAACTTGTAGTTTTCATATTATGTCATTGGGTATGATCAAATAAGTAAGTAGGTTTTCTTACAGCTTATTTCATCATTAAATTCCTATTATGGCTTAAAACATAACCAAACTTCTATAGTTCCACCTTTGAGTGACAATGAATATTTTATCTCTTTTAACTCATTCATGAACATTATAACTATCTTCTTAATGTTACTAGATCATGACATGGTAATCTCTTGCCAATGAAAATAAATAAATATATATATATATATATATAGCACTTGGGCAAAGCCAGCTACTTTGTTCGAGTTCGCACCGATGCCAAATCCCTAGGATACATTAAATAACATATACATGTTGGAGTCATTAGGTTACTTCTTACTATCCTTAGTCATATGCTTATTATATTGTCTCTTACTCTCGTAGTTTTGTGTCCGAATGGCACCAATTATACATTCTTAACACTTAAATTCAGTTAATGGACCTTCCTGTAGTCACACACTTCTAAACTATATATATTTACTTAAAATCTTAGCATTAAAAGACTTTTAGAACTATAACATTTCATGGGCAATTCATTAACATACCATTCATCACTTGCATACTCAACCCTCATCAACCTTTCCCATTCCTAGCTTAATTCCTCCTTATTATAGCGTTATATTAATAAACATGGCTATACAATGTTGTGCTCTTGGGGTGGAGAAGAACCATTAAAATTGGAGTGCACAAATGGCCTTGCATGAGAAGAGGAAAAGACATAAGTGGTCATGCCCTTCCATGAAGAAAAGAGTGAGTGGTCGTGTTCATCAAGGAGGAAATGCATGCTTGGCCGTGTACTTTTAAGAAGAAATCAATGAGTGGCCATGTATAAGGAAGAGAGAACATCACGTGGCCATTTGCGAGAAAGAAAGCAAACATCCGTGGCCATGTATGGGAAGGAAGCAAACCATATGTGGCCATGTATGGAAAGAAAGCATTCCATGCATGGCCATGTGCTTTGAAGAAGAAACATAGAAGAGACACACATGTGGCCGTGTGCAGGAAATGAAGCAAACCTGTGTGGCCGTGTATGGGGAAGAAGAAGACCACACGTGGTCATGCATAGGGAAGAAGAAAAAAATGTGTGGCCATGTGTGTGAAGAAGAAGAACATCATCACGTGGCCACGCATTCTCAAAGGCAATTCAAGGGGTGGTCGTGGGTTCTCAAGAATAAAATGGTGAGTAGCCATGCGTGAACAAGAAGAAAATGGTGAGTGGCCACGCATGGGAAGAAAAGAAGAAAAACCCAAAATTTCGATTATGTAGACATGGAATTAAACCCTAAATCTCACTTCCCTACATACTTATATTATCATTTAAATTGCTAATCATGTTATAATCATCAAAACATATTAGCTTAAACCCTTAATCTTGCTAAGGAAACACATACAACAAGAAAGGAAAAACATATACAGTAACCATTCCAAACTATAAATCCCGTACCTTAAATCAAGCTTCATCTCCTTCAATCCTCAAGCTCCAACTCTACTACTCATGGTTCCTCTCTTCTTCTTCATGAAGCCAGCATCAAAGCCCTAGTTCCCTCATATCTTAGAGAGAGGAAAAGAGAGAGAGAGATCCCTCTCTAAAATGCCGATCCCTAACTTCCCCCAAACCCTAAATAGGTGAGTGGGGTAAATATCTCCCTAAGGAAAATCCAATAATACCCTTATACATTTTTAACCCTTAAAACTCATTTTCTTAACATTTAACCCCAAACTTCTCATTTAATTCTATTGTATCCTTCCTTACTATTTTAGCTATACTCCAATACACATGTGCATAATTATCACCATACCCTTTATATGACATAACTTCGTTAATGCAAGATAACCTAATTTTTGCCTCATTAAATCTTAATCCTGATTAATTAACTATAATCCTATTAGGACAATGATTGGGTCCTCATAGACACAATCCTCAATGTGTTGTATTATAAATTTAGCTAGTGTCCTAGTTGACCCTAACTTTTAATTAATTTAGCTAACTTTTGTATGTATGGCCAAGGTGATCATGGCAACTATAGTGTCCACTACAGTGGCAAAAATGGTTATTGATATTTCTTTCTTAATAGTTTCAACTTTGACTAACTTCTTTTGTTTGAAAGCAAACTAAACCCCCTATAGCTATGTATTGGTTACTAGGTCATCTTTTGGATAAAGCAGATGACACAAACTGTTGAAAGCTATAGTAATGCTTATTGAGGTATGATAAGACCAGCATGAAAGGAGTGAGCATTTCCCTCTTCAATAAAGCCAAGGCCTCTTGAAGTTTTTGAAGGGTAGCCAGTGTGTCCTTTGAACCATACATGTTCTCATTGGAAGAGTTTGCTAAATGAAGAGACATATTTTCCATAGAGGCAATTCTAATAGTTGGCCTAGGATGGCTACCATTCAAAAGAGTTAGGACATAATGCATGGTAAAAAATTCAAGCATAGACGCATGAAATGTATGTAAATTATTTTTGATGGATTTTCTTTTAAATATGTCTCATTATGCACATGTTATATGCATATAATTTACATGGTGTATGATTTGTGACATAACATGACAGTATGTGTATGATGTATGATGCATGTTATAGGAATGAGTGTATATGATGAATGGTACATGTTTTCAGTGATATATACATGATGTATGACACACGATATGATGATTTATAGGTGATATAACATATAAACTTGGTATAACTTATGCATGATGGTATATATATGTGGTATGATAATAGAAAATGTAGCATGATGATGTGCACATGATGTGGCATAGGCGTAGACACCGTGACCTAACGCAGCCTAGATTAAGGTTACTCAATAATGAAGAAATAGCATATTACTGATGATAAGCTCAGATCTTGAAGTTTCGATCTTGAATTTCCCAATTTTTCTTAAAGATTTTTCATAATTTTCTAAATATTTTCAAATATTTCCAAGTTTTTTAACAAGATGTGCATAAAACCTAAGTTTTGGACACTCAATAGTGGTAGACAATCGTCTATCACTTAAAGGGTGCCCGTTTGTGTGTCCCTTTCTCCTGCATAGGCCAAACTAAGGAAATTTTAGGAAATTTAGGCTTTAGTGATGAGGGACGGCCACCCCTCATTGAGGGATGTCCGTCTTGGCTCGAAACTTAAACTTTTCCACTTTTCTAGATTTTAAAAAAATAAAGTTTGATCAAAAAAGGATTTCTTTTGGATTTGGGGGATTTTATCTCCAGATTTAAGTTGGAATTGAACTCAAACTCTGCCTTAGGTATAAATTCCTAAACCTAGGGTTTTCTTGGGGGGGAATGATTATTCTTTAGAGCCACCTTTAGAGAAAAAGAAAATATAATTTCTCTCTCTTTAAAAATTCTTTGCTCTAATCAATCTTTGTTGAACACATGCATGACATACAAATGAATTTCATATCTTCTATTGAGAATCAATGAGCATGATTTGGAGTAGAGATCTAGACTACAAAATTAATAGAGTCAGAATATCTCCTAAGGGTAACATTCTTGGCTCACTCTTACTTACTCTCTCTAAAATTTAATTTGTATAGCCACATGATTCTTTGCTGCATATTGGTATGGTTTAACCATTATACTTGAGTAATATGCATGTTTACGTGAAGTATGATTCATTTTTGGATTGTTTCATATGATAGAGGCATGATAGATGCTTTGATTTCCTCTATTATTGTACATGTAAAGCTTTTGCATTGCCCTTTAAATCCTATAAATATATGCCTTTTATGTATTTTATGTATGATTCATTGTTATAAATTGTTCCTTGCATGATTTGGATCCTATAAATGCATCTTTGAGGCTAGGAAATCATGTTGTGCGATTTTTTCACATTTTTACTGTATTTTTCTATTCTATCCAGAGGTGACGAATGGGAAGACAGACCGACGAATGGCCATCTGTCATTTTCCGGATAGGACATCCTCAACCTATCTTTCTGTCCTATCTCCCGCTCTTTTTATGGCTGTCTCTCACCCCTTTTGGCCGACCCTGAGTGTATTTTGCGGCATTTTTACTTATATTTTAGGCTTTTATGTATTTTCGCACCATTTATTTGTTTCTTATAATATTTATGCATTATTTGATGTGATTTAGCCTCTGTACAATATATTTATGTACCTGAATCTATTTTCTTTATGTAAATAAGTCTGTAATTATTTTTATTGTGAACACTAATTCATTTGATCTTGTGTGATTTTTCGAGTAATTGATATGTTTATGGCTTTAGAGGGTTTTTGGTTTTTTGCATGGGAAGTCATGCTCTCGAGTTGGTCACCATCTCCACTCCCTGGTCATCTTAATTATTTTATTTTATTTTATTCATTTATTATAGTTTTGTTTATTTATTTATTTATTTTTTGCCATTATTTTTATTTTATTTTATTTTGGATATATTTTTTGAAGGTTTTAATAGTTAGTAAAAAAGGATTTTTGTACAAGATAAAATAGAAGACATTAAAATGTTTCTATCAAATAAATTGGGTTTTTTTTAAAATATAGACCAATGTCCAATTTTTTTAACCCAAATCCACATAATGTAATAAAAGAGATTTTTTGTAAATATGCATGAGGAAACCAACATTCCCAAATTAATCAACAACCCAATTTATGTATGTATATTGATCTGGTTTTGTATATGATTATTATTTTTTTGGATGATTTGCCTCTGTAATAATTTTTAAGTAGGATTTTATTTATTTACTACTTTTTGTTTGATTGGGACATTTTAAATTTTATCACCTGCATTGTGTGAGAGATGAGAGGGGGTTAATTTTAAAGCGCAATTATAAGTCAATACCTAACCAAAATGTCTAATTAAAGGGATCTCCCGAACACCAGTCTCTGTTTAGGCATCAAAATAAGGTCAAGAATCAATTTTTAACATTTTACTGGGTGGCGACTCCATGTCACCTACCTCTTTGAGCCTACTAGTAGATGCCTTCATGGGTTGACCATCAATAATAATTTAGGCTTAATCCCTTTTATTGCAAAATAGCCAATTTATAATTAAAAGTGAGTCTCTTTTGATCTCAGGCCCTAAAAGTAGACCTTTGATAGTGAACCTGAAAATGAATGATGGCTTCGGCATACATTATAGTGGCAATTTCGTTGGGGGCCATATGGGTTTCATTTTTGAGGGAAAGGAAAAATGTTACTCCTGTTGGGCCTTCAATAGTGAGGGATGACTTAGACCAGAGATTGGATAGACATCTACAAGAGTTTGAAAAAAGAATATTGGTTATGATTGGTGGGATGGTGGCATCTGTAGCCCCCAATGTCAAAACTCAACCTGTAGCACCCGCTCGCAAGACAGCGAAGGCAATGCACATTGGGAACATTGCCGCAGTTGATGCTACTTTGCTTCGAGACCTACCTAGGAGGGAAAAGAGGCATGATCTTGAGGATGACTTCATAGAATAAGAGGATGATGATTATGTCCCTCCAATAATGAACATGAAAATAAGAGGTCTTAATGTTAAGGATCCAGCTTTTAAGAAGATGGAGGAGAATATTGAAGCAATGTCTAGCTTATTGTCTGTAGGTAGGGGGATAAAGCCTAAAGATAGAGATTTGGATAGAGATGAGCCATTACCCTAAAGGTTCAAGATGCCTAATCTATCAAGGTTTGATGGTACCTCAAACCCTTCATCACATATCGAGTACACACTGATCATGAAGGGGACAACGTTATCTAAGAAATAAAAGGTGGAATACTTTTGCTTGAGTTTGACTAGGCCTGCAATAGACTGGTATCATGGCTTGGACAAGCGAACTAAGAAAGATTTGAATTTACTAACTGAGAAATTCCCTAAGTAATATGACTACAGCACAAGGATAGAAGTCACCCTGAAGGACCTTGAGTTACTCCAACAGAAGCATGATGAGTCTTTCTATGAGTATCTCACTAGGTAGAGGAATAGGGTGATGGAGATGAAAAGGAAACCTAATATGGCTTATCAGATCAAGTTGCTTATCTGGAATGCGAGTCTATACTTGAGAGATGGTTTAAAGATGAAAGGTCTGAAAGACTGGAAGTCCATAAAGGATATATTTATAAAAGCTGAAGGATAGTACTTAGCCAAAAGGGCAAGTAGCAAGAATGCGAGAAGGAATTTTGGGAATAACAAAGCTATTGGGAATAGTAATGGGCATAATAGAATTGGAAAGACCATAGAGGTGTCCATTATAGAGGCTATTCCAAAGCATTATATCAACCTGGGGAAATCGCTATCTTAGGTTTTGAATAGGTTGGTGAAAGAAATGAAGCTTCAGCCTTTATCGTTAAGGCTAGCAAAGAGTCAGGGGTTGCCCTACCATAAGGAGAATCAATATTATGCATACAATCAGCACATAGGGTATCTAATTGATTATTGCCTCACTTTAAGGGACCAGATTTAGGACTTGATAGACAGCAAGCAAATTTCAGTTCCTAAGAAGAGGGATAAGAAGAAGAAAGGAGGTTACAATGTTGTGCCCCCTCTAATGTATATGATTGGGTCAAATTTACCTTAGTGGTATGTGATGAAGGATCTGTATAGGAATGAGTACTTGGCCATTACTCATCCTACCCTAAAAGTAACAAAGCCAGCTAAAAAAGATCGGCCAGTTTCTATGATTGACCATTGGATACTCCTACAGAGAGTGAGGATGAAGGGGCTTTGGTGCCTATTGATATATGGACTTCAGCCAGTGAGAGTAAAGAGGAATTAAAGGAAGAGAAGAAAGTTAAGGCAGTAACAAGGAGTAGAAGAGTAGCCCCAAAGATTGAAAGGCAACCAGCTCTCATTGTGGTGCCAACAAAGAAGACCATTAAGGATTATCAGATAATCAAACAACTGAAAAAGATAGGCTAAAATAGGTTTCTAGGACTTATTAAGGTAGTCTCCTTCGCATAGATAGAAATTGGTGAAGGCTTTGAGCAAGGCTACTATTGCTACCACTATATCGCCCTTTGAGTTGTTGGATTTGGTTAAGAGAGGAATAGGGAGAACATGGTGCACTCTAATGCTGACTTGCCTGTGGAAGGAAGGAATCATAATCGTTCCCTCTACATCAAGGCTTAAGTTAATGGTAAGCGCACAAATTGTGTGATGATGGATGACAGGTCTTCTATTAATGTCAATGTGATGTTTTTTAATATAACATATTCATCCCCTCCTATAAAGATTCAATTTACACTCCCAATATAGTTCCTCCAGCTCTAATACTCCAATCAACAGCACAACACTTCTAAAATTTCACCTCAACACAACTCACATCATATATACAAAAATCGCAAACCATTCATCCATACTAAAAGTTAAATTCACATATCATTTACTTACAGGCCCGATTACATACAAAAATTTCCAATAATTACTACAGGATTACATATATTTTACATAAATATATTCCAAAAGTCTTTTTATGTACATGCTAAGGTCTTGCTCTTCCTGCTTCACTTGTCCCTGTGCGCAGTCAATAAAAACTACATACTAAGTAACATAATCGCTTAGTGGCAAATGCATCTACATAAAATCTCATCTCAATGTTTTAATTTAATTAAATCAGTTAATTTAATATAATTTATTTAATTCCCCTTATACTAAATTTATATCTCTTTTTAATAAAATCTTCTTCTATTTATCTCAGTAACCATTTTTCTTACTTAATTTCAGTAATTACCCAGTTTAAGTGTAAAGTTTCAATTAAGTCCCTAAAATTTGACTTTAAAGTTGACTTTTCTCAATTTTAGCCAATTTGACCTCCATTTTGATCCGTTTGACTTTCTTTGACTTTTATTTTAATTTAATTGCATAAATTTCATTTTAGTCCCTAAAAATTTTCCTTTAGATGGAAAATTATAATTTAATCCTTATAATTCTTCTTTAATTATGATTTTGCCCTTTTCAATCAAATTGACTATTTTAACCATATTTTTACTACTAATTGACTATCTTACCCTCAATTAGTCACGTAATTACATTTTTACCCATTTTGAACACATACATCACATTTTTCAATTTAATTCACTTTTATTCACACTTTTAAAATCTTAATTTCCATAATTACTCTTTTAACTTAGTTTGCATGAAAAATTACCATTTTGCCCTTAGTTGTCGACAGTAAAAAAACCTTGAACTAGATAAAAGGATAAGCAAATCCAGTAGGTAGGAGTGACCATACCGCTAGGGTATGGTGCTACTCCCTAGTATCAGCAAAATGAGCTGGCTAACAGTATATTCACACTTCTTCGGTATAGTGACAATACAGTAAATAGAACACCACAGGATAAGTGTCCCTATGGCTAACTGTACTATTCTATACTCTTGGGTTACCCACTGAACACTAAGGGCATCATCAAATCTCATTTTATATTACACTTCTCCAGTGTTATTCATGCTAATGGCATTGTAATAATCATATTATGTTCTCGTATGAACTAATATAAGCTTGTCAAGCATCAATTTCTCGCATATGCCTTTAATATCATAAAAATGCAACTAAAACATCTCATTTATTACATGTTACCATTAGACCACTAAAAGCTCTTCCATATATATCATGTTTTCTCACTCAATTACATATCATCTATCTTCCTACAATCATTTTACTCGTTAATATACCAATGTATACTAAAATCTCATTGAATTTCTTAAGTTGTCTTTACATCCATCATTATGTATACATTTACATAATTAGGTACATAATTTATTTTTCATTCTAAATAATTCCATTGTTTTTACCATGCCTTAAATAACATAAATATGATTTAGAACTTCATTAAACATCAATTAGCATTTAAGTGAATTATGTTACATAATTTGGCCTCACATGGTTCTACCATTTCCACTTGGTTTTCTTTACTAATTAGAGTTTATATTATTCTATTTCATCATTATATTAAGCTATATCAATTTATTTCATCAATTTACCCAATTATGTATAGTTATATAATGTAATTTTTATGAAAAATTCACTACAATAGATGAAATTAAAGGTAAGTTGTATCCACTAACCTCAAATAGGCTTGAAATACACTTACTCTTCTTTCTCTTTTCCCTTTCCTCCTTAGCTTTTCCCTTCCTCTTTACTTTCTTCTTTTGGCCGAAATTGAAAGGAAGAGAAACATACAATTAATTTATGATTTTAAGCAATTTAAAGTCACTATTATATTCTCCTACTCATTTCCCACATGCTCATGCAATTTCTCTCACCATTACCAGCTAAAACTCATAAAATCACAAAATTATACTAAATTGATCTTACCTTATTTCTATAGTTTCTTGGCTTCCTTTTGATGAAAACCATTTTCCAAGTTAAAAGGGATTAAATTCTAGGTATAAGGGTGAAATTTCTACCTACGATTTTGAAAGAAGAAGCTTGGATGAATTATGGATGAATTAAAAATTGAGGAGAGGTGTAGAAATGCTAGGTTCGGATTCTAAGGGAGAAGAGGGCCCAAATGGTGGCATCTGATGGTGATTTCCATAATTTATACCATTTTTATACTTGTCTTTTAGTGGTTAAAAGGATTGGTCATAATTCAATCTTTTACTATTGATTCTAATGGCCTTAAATTAAGCCATAAGTCACTATATTACCCACTTGCACTCACCCTACTATTCTAGGATCACTTTTACATAATTATAACTCCATTTTAGTGACCCATGTGTCTTATTATGGTCAAATTCTTAATTTTGACTCCCTAATTGACTCAGTTTTGATTTTGCACCCAAAAATATGAATTTGTGTTCTCAGCCTCAGAATGCTCTGAAATTTTCTCTTGAGTGTCCTGATGTATCCAAGAACATGTGGTTAAATTTTTAAATTATTTTGATATCATTTTGGCATACTTTCGACTCCAGTGGCCTCTGTAGTCGGTCCAAAACTCAAAACTCCAGAAATACTAGAATTACTATTTTTCAGTTCTTAGAGTGTCTATATATTATTTATATGGTAAATATGTAATATAGGGGCAATTGGAGATCTCTAAGTCCCCCAATCGCTAGTTCAAAGTGTTGGTCAATCCTAAATAAACCCGTGAAATTTTCTTTTATTTGCTCATTTAGAGGCTTATTTGACCTCAATTTCTTCTTAAATTATACCATTAAACCCCTTTTAACATGTGTTTTGATATCTTCATCTTAGATCACACTGCCCGCGGGTTAATTACCCTTTTACCTTCACTCTCTAATTTATTGTCTTATTCAACTCTATTTTCCCTTAAATTTAACCTGGGTAACTTTTCACGCTTAACATCGTACTATGCATGATAGATGCAATTTTGGGGGTGTTACAGTCTACCTCTTTTTGGCTATTTTAGCCTTTGGATTAAATGAGAGCATGCTAAGTAAATCTGATTTGACTATTTCTGCCTATGACAACTCTAAGAGGCAAGCTACAAGGACATTTAAGGCAGTGGTAAAGATAGGACCCATTGAGACTGAAGCTAAATTTGTAGTTTTGCCTATTCTAGTGAATTTCTCTATACTTCTCGGGAGACTGTGGTTTTATAAGCTGGGAGGAGTACCATCCACATTACACTGGATGATTAAAATTTTGTATAATAATCAGGTGGCACGATTAAAGCAGCGGGGGAGAATAAAGTATCTGTGCTTGAAATAGCCAAACAGCCATTTAATATATTTCACATGGCAATTATTAGTGATGAAGAGAATAAGGATAGTCTTCCTAACAGCCCCCAAGTGATTAATATGCTTAAAAAGATAAATTTTCTCCCCAGTGTTGGTTTAGGCAAGAATTCTCAAGGGCCTCAAACTGATGTAGCTGCTAAAGGTCAGAAGGACAAAAAGGGATTAGGATTTGTAAGCTCCAGTAAGAAGGGTAAGGAGAAGGAAGTAGTGAAAGTGATTCTTCACATTTCTTAGAGTTGTGTACCAGCTTCAGGCCTATGTCTTTATTGTGGAGAGAATGAGCCTCAGATGATAGGGGGTGAGCTAATGACTTGATTTAAGCTGTTAAATGATATTTTCGATTGGGAACAGGGAATCATTAAACTAGTTGAGGGTTTCTAGGATAAAGAGATTCTATTACACTATTTAGCCTGGGAAAAAGAAGTGCCGAAGGAAGTCATGATAGAGAAGCTGCTTGCTACTCAACTAAAGGCAAAGGGAAGATACAAGCTGAAAAATCACCCAAAGTTGATCCAGAGGCTTGAGAGACATCTAATGCTAACAAGATTCTAGAAGACACTTTTATTAATGTTGTTTATGTTCCTAAATTTTTTTATGAGAACAATGTTTGCTCTTTTGATTATATTAATGAGATGAATAATTTTGCTTACTTGTGTGATGTTTCTTCTAATTTCAATATGCATGAACATGATTATAAAGCATTTATATTTATCATTAACTCAACAAACACATGTTCATTTAATCTTGAAACTAAAGAAAATCCAAAGGAAATTTTATTGGCATCAGATATAACTCCTAAAGAGAGAAAATTTTGAGAGAATATTGAAAAAATATGGAAAATTCTTTGCTTGGACCTATAAAGACATGCTAGGAATAGATCGGGAAGTCACTAAACATGTCATCCCAACCTTTCTGACCTCATCCTTAACCTTCTCAGCCCATTCTAGCTTAAGTCTTCTAAGTATGAATAGTTAAGGATATGCTAGGTATAATCAAATTCTAAATAAGATAGTGGATAGATTCAAAATAACTTTCATAACTGAGTGGGGGACATATTCCTACCATGTCATGCCTTTTAGACTTAAAAGTGCAGGTATTACCTTTCAAAGAATGGCCACTAAGATTTTAGATGACTTAATCCACAAGAAAGTAGAGGTGTATGTGGATGACATAATGATCAAGTCAGTTACTAGGGAAGGTCACTTTAAGGCATTACAGAAGTATTTTTACAAGATTAGGAAGTAAAATTTTCATCTCAACCTAAAAAAGTGCATATTTAGGGTTACTTCAAGTAAGCTTTTAGGCCATATGGTAAGCCAGAGAGGTATAAAGGTGGATCCTGATAAGATAAAGGCCATTAGGGAGATGCTAATACCCTAGAAGGAAAAAGAAGTTAGAAGGTTCTTGGGCAATATCCAATACATAAGTAGATTTATTGCCAAGTTAACTTTGATATTCGAATCGATCTTTAAGTTTCTTAGGAAAGATCAACCCATAATCTAGAATAAGGATTGTCAGAAAGCTTTTGATGCCATCAGGGAATACCTGTTACATTTACCAATCTTGAGACTGCCTCAGACAAGTAAACCTCTAATTTTGTACCCAGCTATCGAAGACAGTTCAGTAGGGAATATAATGGCACAAGAGGATGATTTTGGGATTGAGTACATAGTATACTACCTGAGTATGAAGTTTTTCCCTTATGAGGCGAAGTATGTAAAAGTTGGAAAGATTTGTTTAGCAATCATATGGGCATCAAAAAAGTTGAGACACTACTTCCATTCTCGTAGGATACAAGCTATGGCTAAGTAGAATCCCTTTCGATACTTATAAGAAGCTCCTTCGTTGTTAGAAAGATGGAAAGGTGGTTGATTATATTACAAGAGTTAGACATATAATACATCACTTAAAAAACCATTAAAGGAAGAACAGTAGTAGAGTTCCTAGCTGATCAACTTTTAAAAGGTGAAAAGATGACTTATAAATTCCTCGATAAGAATGTAGTAACTATAATGGTGCAAGGTTGGTAGATGTACTTTAACGGAGCTGTGAATAATAAAGGAGCAGGAGTATGAGTGATCTTGGTTACCCTAGAAGGAGAAAGGATGCCACTAGCTAAGAAATTAAGATACAAAGCCATGAACAATGAAGCAGAGTATGAAGCTTGCATTTTCAGGTTAGAAGCTTCACTAACTATGGGGGCAAAGTCTACAGAAGTGTTTGGAGATTCATCTCTAGTGATTTACCAACTAATGGGTGAATGGTTAATGACAGAAGAGCATTTGTTACCCTATCTCAAATATCTAAAGGTTTTGAGCAATTAGTTCGAGGTTTATACTTTTAGATATATGCCCAGAGAAGAAAACTAGTTGACAGATGCCTTGGCTACCTTGGTGTCCATATGGGATAATCCGAACGAAATAATTATAAAGCATGTATTAATTTCTAGTTTCGATAAGGCATTGATGTCAGTTGATTCATGCATAATTTGTGAATGTTTTTGTGAAGTAAAAATCTAGTTTTAGTTAAGTTTTTTATGTGAAACATGGTGTTTTTTATGTGTTTGTAAGTGCGACACAACAAGGCATCAAAGGAGGAGGTAAACGCAGAAGTAAAAATTCAAACAAGATGAAGCGTGTTCTGTCGCAAGCGTGACACCCTTCGCGAGCGCGCAACAAGAAGATGTTAGGTGGTTATTTTTGAAGGGATTCTTGAAGGGGCATGTCATTCCATCAAGTATTGTATACTTCTAGAGGGGTAGTTCTGAAGGACACAAGGAATGAAATCCTATATATTAACACAAGAAGTAGTTAGTTGAGGATATATAAACACAAGTTGTGAAAAAGAACAATCACAATTTATGTTTTTCTTTTGATGTAATTAGTACATTTTTAGCTTAATCTTTTGAGAAGGAGGCAAGCAAGAAGAAGAAGATTGACTTAGACAGTGAAAAAGGGTTGAGAAATTTCTTTTTACTATCTCTTATCTATACTTCTTCTTGTATTTAGTTGAATGATATTTACCTTAGGAACTTGAACATTGATGTTTATATCTTTTATGTTCTTAGTAATATAAATAGTCTTATTTGTAGAATTCTTTATTAGTATTTTATACATAATTAATATAATTGAGAGTATGATTGAATGGTTCAAAATAGTATCTTAGTAATATACATAGTCTTAAGCAACCGGAAACCAAAGAAGAAGAAGACTAAAAGACCAATCATGGCTAAAGATAATCCTCCACGTTTGATGGATTATGCTATGCCTGGCTTAAGTGGTACTTAACAAGGAGTAGTAAGACCTACAGTAAATCCTAATCAATTTGAGATAAAACCTTCTCTTTTGCAATTGGTTCAAAATAGTATTCAATTTTATTGATTGCCAAATGAGGATTCTAATGCTCATTTAGCAAAGTTCCTTGAAATTTGTGATACTTTTAAGATAAATGGAGTTTCTACAAATGCAATAAAGCTTCGACTTTTTCCTTTTACAATGAAGGATAAGGCAAAAGCTTTGTTGAACTAGCTTGCTAGAGGTTCAATCACCACTTAGGACCAATTAGCCCAAACATTTCTAAGTATTTTCCATTGGCTAAGACTGCTAAGATTATTAAAGAAATTACTATTTTTATGCAATAAGATAATGAGTCTTTGTATGAGGCTTAGGAAAGGTTTAAGAAATTACAGCAGAGTTATCCTCATCATAAACTTTCAAAGGAGTTACTTATGCAGACATTTTATATTGGTGTAAACCCCACAACTAGAGGGACCATTGATATGGCTGCTAGAGGATCTCTCATGAGGAAGAATACGGAGGCAGCTTTTGAGTTGTTAGAGGAGATGTCAATAAATAATTATATGTGGCCTAAAGAAATAGCTAAGGTATCACCTTCTTCCCCTACTAAGGGTGTCTATGCTATAGATTCAATTGTAGCTTTGTAAGCCCAAGTTGCTGCATTGTCACATAAAATTGATAATTTAAGTATAGGAGGAACCCCACCAAATGGTTGCACCTTTTATGGTCAACAAGGGCATGTGAGTGAGAGCTGTGGGGTAGGATTGGCCAATACGGAGGAACAAGTGAGTTTTGTGCAAGGTCAAGGGCATGAAAACCCTTACTTAAACACTTATAACCCTATTTAGAGGAACCATCCTAACTTTTCATGGGGGAATGGTCAAAATAGAGGTGCTATAAGTTTTTAGCCAGGTCAAGATAGATTTGGTGCTTTGGAGGTTAAAATGGATAGGTTTTTAGAGGGTATTAATTTAAAACTAAACTCTCAAGATGAAAAGTATAAGAGGTTAAAGTCTAAGTTTGATCAAATAGTGCAGAACCAATCATCATCCATACATAATCTAAAGGTTCAAATGAGTCAGTTAACAAGTGCATTACCTTCAAGACTTAAAGGGTGCCTACCAAGCCATACGGAGGATAACCCACGGGAGCAGTTGAAGGCCATTTCACTCAAGTCAAGCAAGACATATGTAAATAATTTTGCAGCTAACAAAAATGAAGTTTTGTAGGAAATTCAAGAGGAAATAACATTCCTATCACGAGCAAAATAGAGGGGAGTCCAAGCAAGGTCAAGAGCATGACACCTGATGCGAGCGCAATAGAGGAAGGTTCTATGGGAAAAGTTTATCAACCTCGTTTTCCATTTCCACAGCATTTGAAACAGAAGGATACAGATAAGTAATTTCTTAACTTTTTAGATAAATTAAAGAATTTGCATATTAATTTGTCGTTTGTTGAGGCTATTACCCAAGTTCCCAATTATGCTAAATTTCTAAAAGGTTTAATTTCTAAGAAAAGAAGTTGGGAGGATGTATCCACTATTGCTTTGACTGAGGATTGTAGTTCAATTGTCACCAATAATTTACCAACTAAATTGAAAGATCCTAGTAGCTATACTATTCCATGTACCTTAGGGGATATAAAGTTTCCTTGGTATCTTTGTGATTTAGGGGCTAGTATTAACCTCTTGCCACTTTTGATCTTTAAGAAATTGGGCCTAGAAGATGTGAAATCTACTTCTATGGTGTTAAAGCTTGCTGACCAATCTTTGAAGAAACCATATGGTATTATTGAGGATGTATTAGTTAAGGTTGATAAGTTTATTTTACCAACTAATTTTATGATACTTGATTTTGCTTATGATGCTAATTGCCTATTAATTTTGGGTAGACCTTTCATGAATACTGGTAGGGCTTTGGTTGATGTGTTGAAAGGTAAATTAATCATAAGAGTGGGGAATGATGGTGTAGAGTACCAAATGGACAAAGCACTAAAATACCCTATGGAAGAAAATGTATGCATGAAGGTTGATATGTAATTGATGAATAGTGCTGGAAGTGTTAGGGACTGATGATTCCATGGTAGAATCTCATGATGAAAGGAACAATAAGGAGGTGGATCAAGGTGTTCACAAGCCAAAAATTTTGTATCGGAGTGAGGAATCATTACCTCCATCAATTGTAAGTGCTCCTAATGTGGAATTGAAGAAGTTACCTAATCACTTGAGGTATGCATTTCTTGGAGCAAATTTTACTTTACCTATTATTATTTCCAATAGACTTATGAGAAAGCAAGAGGAGATGTTATTGCAAATGGTTAGAAGGAGAATTAGAAGTATAGGTTGGCAGATTTTAGATTTAAAGGGAATTAGCCCAAATATGGTCATGCATATAATTCATATGGAAGAGTGCTATGAACCTAAGACTGATAAGCAACGAAGGTTAAATCCTAACATGAAAAAAGTGGTTAAAAAGGAAATCATTAAATTGTTAGATGCTGGGATTATCTATCTTATTTTGGATAGTGAATGGGTTAGTCCTATTCAATGTGTGCCTAAGAAAGGGGGGATGACTATAGTAAGAAACGAGAATTAAGACTTGATTCCTACTAAAACAACCACGGGGTGGACAGTTTGCATTGACTATAGAAAATTAAATGCTTCCACTAGGAAGAATCATTTTCCTTTACCATTTATAGATCAAATGTTAGAAAGGATTGCTGGTCATTCTCATTATTGCTTTCTTAATGGTTTCTCGGGTTATTTTCGAATTTTTATTTACCCTAGGGACCAAGAGAAGACCACTTTCACTTGTCCCTATGGTACCTTTGCACATAAGAGGATGCCTTTTGGTTTGTGTAAAACAAACGCAACTTTTCAAAAGTGCATGACTTCCATTTTTTGGGGATATGATTTAGGAAAAAATAGAGGTGTTCATGGATAATTTTTCTATGTATAGAGATTCATTTGAGATTTGTTTAAATAACCTAGATAGAGTCTTGGCTAGGTGTGAGGAGATAAATTTAGTGCTCAATTAGGAGAAATGTCATTTTATAGTTAAAGAAGGGATTGTATTAGGATATAAAATTTCAAGGCAAGGGATTGAGGTAGATAGGGCTAAGATTGAATTGATTGAGAAGTTGCCTCCACCTACTACAATAAAGGGTGTGAGGTCATTTTAGGGGCATGCTGGTTTTTATAGAAGATTTATTAAGGATTTTTCTTTAATTGCCAAACCCTTAACAAATCTCTTAATAAAGGATATTCCTTTCAATTTTAATGATGCATTCTTAGTAGCTTTTGAGCGATTAAAGAAAGCTCTCATAAGTGTACCTATCATAACTTCACCGGATTGGAAATTGCCTTTTGAAATGATGTGTGATGCAAGTGAATTAGTTGTAGGATGTGTCTTAGGTCAACGAAAAGATAAGAAGTTGCATGTTATTTGCTATGCTAGTCACACTCTCTCGAGTCCTCAATTAAATTATACAACCACAAAAAAAAGAAATGCTTATTGTTGTGTTTGCTTGTGATAAATTTAGATCATATTTGTTAGGATCTAAATTTATTGTTTTTACGAAGCATGGGGCATTAAGGTATTTATTTGCTAAAAAGGATGCTAAACCTAGGTTAATTTACTAGGTTCTCTTATTACAAGAATTTGACATCGAAATACGAGATAAAAAGGGTAGTGAGAATTTAGTGGTTGATCATTTATCGAGATTAGAGAATGAGGATGGACTTATAGGTGATGATGATGAAATAAATGAAGAGTTTATTGATGAGTTAGTAATTTTAGTTAGTCAACCTAAAACACCATGGTATGCAGATTATTCTAACTATATTGTTGTAGGAATTATGCCTTATGGTTTATCTTTTCAGCAAAGGAAGAAGTTCATTTATGATATCAAACATTATCTATAGGAGGAACCATATTTGTTTAAAATTTGCAGAGATGGAGTTTTATGTCGATGTGTAGGAGAAAATAAGTATCTTGATATTTTATCTCATTGCCATTCAGCTTTGTATGTAGGACATAATGATAGTGGGAAGATGGCAGCTTGTGTCCCTGAATGTTGATTCTATTAGCCAATGTATTTTCAAGATGCACAGAAGTTTATGGCCTAATGTAACAAATGTCAAAGGATAGGAAATTTAGGTAAAAGAGACGAAATGCCCTTAACAAATATGTTGGAAGTGGAGGTCTTTGATGTACGGGGTATAGACTTCATGGATCCTTTCCTTACATCCTTTGGAAAAAACTACACATTGGTTGGAGTGATTATGTGTCCAATTGGGTAGAGGCCAAAGCTACCCCAACAAACGATTCCAAAGTGGTTGTTACATTCTTGAAGAAATTATTTTTAAGGTTTGGAGTGCCTCGTGCTATTATAAGTGATGGAGGTATGCATTTTATAAATCATTCTTTTGTGTCATTATTACATAAGTATGGGGTGCATTATAGAGTAACCACACCTTACCACCCACAATCAAGTGGTCAAGTAGAGATCTCTAATAGAGATTTGAAATGGGTTTTAGTGAAAAGTATCTCTAGTTCATGTAAGGATTGGGCATATAAATTAGATGATGCACTTTGGGCATATAAGATAGCTTTTTAAACACCTATTGGTATGACTCCATATAGCTTAGTGTATGGCAAACCATGTCATTTGCTTGTAGAGTTGGAAAATAAAGCTTATTGGGCTATTAGAGCTTTGAATTTTGATCTTAAATAAGCTGGCATGTAAAGGTGTTTGCAATTGAATGTGTTGGATGAGTTACAACTTAGTGATTATGAGAATGCTAGAATTTATAAGGAAAGGACAAAGAAATGGCATGATGCTCACATTAAATATAAGAGTTTTAAAGTATGAGATAAAGTACTACTCTTTAACTCTGGATTGAAGTTATTTCCTAGAAAATTAAGATCTCGTAGGAGTGGGCCATTTGTTATAACTCAAGTGTTTGACCATGGGTATTTGGAACTAAAAAAATGATAAAGGTGAATTATTTAAAGCTAATGGTCAAAGGTGTAAGGTGTATTTAGAGGGAAGTTTTCATGGTTGAGAGGTTTCTTATGTCTTTCTCAAAATGATTAATGATGATCATTGTAGTCTTGTTTATTAATGCTTTCTACCTATTAATATATATGTACTTGTGATTTTTTTATTTTTTCTTTTCAATTTTGATGTTTTATATTATTCAAGTTTAAGTAGGATTGTGTTTTAAATATTTGTTGATGTTCAAGTGTGGTAGATTTCATTAGTTGTTGGTTTTCTTTTTCAAAATGTTTCATCATTTCATGAATGTCGCGAGTACGACCATGTAAGGAGGAATTTCTAGTTTGTGTTCTGTTGCGAGCATGATGAATAGGGAGATTTACAACCATTGCAAGTGTTAATTTTTCCCTATAAATTGGTTTTGGAACCCTAAACTATCGTTTTCAATAGTTTTTATCCCTTTTTTCTTTAGATTTCTCTCAACTTTTTATTCTTTTTCATCTTTTATTTCTAATTTCTTTCTCTTTATGTTCAATCCTTTCCAAGTTCTTCAGTTTTAACTTGTTTCTTTGTGAGTTTGCACTCTTTTTGTTGATTTAAAATGGTGAGAATGAAGTTTATGGCTAACAGAGACAAGGGAAAAGGGAAGACTGCTGGGAGTTCTTCTCAACCAGAAAGAGGAACCACCATTCACCAAGATATGTATGATTGTCCATTTCCAATTTACATAGAGGTTAAAGGTCAGAAACTTAAATTTTTCTCTAAAAAAGAATATGTGGGTATGTGGCATTTAGGCTTTGCTTTGTTAGAGGATTTAGGAATTCTTCAAGATTTTGGAAAATTTATTAAATGCATGAAATGGGACCAATTTATTAACATGAAATTACCTGTTAAGAAGGATTAGGCTATTGAATTTTTTATTACTTTATCTTATGTTGATGATAGGAAGATCAAAATGAAATTTAGGTATGAGGGAATTTAACATATTTTTGGTTTTGAGAAAATGCATAACTAGTTTGGTTTTCCTTTTAATGGCTAAACTTTTGTCCCTCAACAATTTGTTGCTTCTAAGGTGTGGAGAAAACTATATGGTTTGCCTAATTTTGATAATAAGAATTCAACCAATAGGCAAATTAAGAATAATGCTTTGTTATTGTTTCATAAGTTTTTATGCCATGCATTATTTGGAAGAGTAAAGAGTAACAAAGTTTAGGCCAAAGATTTTTTTGTTTTGTCCCTTATTCAAGCCAAAAAGACATCTTGTTCTATTTATTTTATTTTTAATAGTTTATATAATGCTTCCATTGCCAAAACCAAAAGTGTAGGCATAGGGCATATGGTCACTAGAATTGTGTTAGGTTGTTTGGAAAAGTTACAGGGTTTTGAACCTGAGGAGAATGAGGTTGTCACCATAATGGTTGTCAAGTTCCTATGTAATTCTCGATTGTTAAAGCGTGTTGGCTATCCCCCTGCATTTTTCTCATATGATGAAAGACGTGGCAGGCTTGAAGGAGGAAGAAATAGATCCCCTGTTGCTGCTGATGATGAAAGTGCAAGTGAGGATGAGTCACCAAATGTGTCTGCTGCTGGTGAAGGAGGAAGTTTCGTTGGATGGTAGCGAGTGTTAGATAGACTGGATAAAATGGATGTGTCCCACAAGCAGTTAGAGGCTAAGGTTGACATCATGGAAGTCACAATGAAAACCATGCACAAGAGCCATCAGAGTTTGAGTAGGAAGTTGCTCTCATTTATTAAGAAAAACAATGTGGATTTTAGCCCTTCGCCATCGAATTTGCCCGGTACAGCTACATGAGGGAAGTCCTTTACTCTTTTTTTTGTTTATTTACATGTATGTAGTTTGTTTCTATGTTATTTTGTGTTCTGGTGCTTTAGTTTGTATATGTTTATTTTTGTGTTTTCTTTGTTTCCTTGTACAATGGGGGCATTATGTCCTTCAAGTGTAGGGAGGTGCATATATATGTAATATGTTAGGTTGTAATTAGTGTGTTTGCATGTTATATTTGTATTGTTAGGTTATATGCATGTTAATTGTTTAGGTTTTTTTTAGTTTGTATGGTTTTGGAGCTTTTGTAGTTGATGCACATTTGATAGCATATACATGAGATAGCTTGAATTTTTTTATTTTTGGTCTAGTTAGCAAAATTTTTAAGGTATATTATGGGTTATTTTACTTTGGAATCTTTACGTGCATAGTGAGGGTTATGATTTAGCAAAGGACTTTAGTATAGGTTCTTTTTAAGTTATTTATCTTGTCACATGTAAATATGATTATTTTGGTAAATCATTGCTTAGAGTAATTTGACCTATAGCTAAGTGAGCTTTTGAAGCCTTTTACATTGATATTTTTCTTTGTTTGAGAGCCTTAGTATACCATATCCTCTAGAACTTGTTTTTGGTAAACTTTAAGATTACATTTAGTGTGAGTTTTTTGCATGAAAAATGATAAGGGCATTAGAATAAAGCTAATTTAACTTCCTTAAATAACTAACCCTTTTTGACTTTAGGTAGCCAATTTTGAGCCTTTAACCAAATTTTGTTGTTAAGCATATAATTAGCCTTAATTCAATTTTTGAACATTAAACTTTTCTTTTGGCACCCTTTATGTGTAAAGGATTAGGATTACTATGTCATTTGAGACAATTTTTGTTAGGTGTAAGCATGATGAATAGTTGGCTCCCTTTTTCACTTTCTGTTATAAGTCCAATATGGAATAAAAGTTATTTAAAAAAAGAGAAGAAAGAAAAAAGAAGAGAAAGAGAAGAAATGATTTAAAGAAAAAGAAAACTAGTGCAATATTTGGACAATGATAAGGGAGATCAAATAGTAAGTTAAAAATTCATGTGATCATTCTATGTTGTTAATTTAAATCTCTTTTGATATGGTGATCACCTTTTCTCTACACATTATGAGCTACTTAACCAAAATTTGACTTACCTTTACCTAAGCCACGTTACAACCTTAAATAAGACCCTTTGATTTCATACATTTGATTTGTTCTAGTAGTGGAGATGTTTGTTTATTTACAAGCTTATGGAATGCAATGGCTTATTAAAGGAAATAGTGAAACACTAATTCCTAAACATTTGAGTGATGAAATAATAAAGTGTTTGAGTGAGAGTTACTTTAGGAAATGTTTTATATGAAATAGTCTATACATATGTTAAGATATTCAATTTCTTGAGTGCTTATATTCTTGTGCTTTGTAACTTCCTAATCCTCCAAATGTACATGGTTATTGAGTTGAATAGACAATGGTATTGCTTGAGAATTTGCAAATTGAGACTCATTTATTGAGAGGTGAAGTTTATATCATGTTGCTTCCAAATGTCTATCAAATATGAATGTAAGCTCCATAACTGTGTGAATGTTGTTATGTGTTTTACTTGTTGTTTTGTATTTTTTTCTTGCATTTGAGTTTTGCTTGAGGACAAGCAAAGGTTAAGTGTGGGGAATTGATGTCAACTGATTTATGCATAATTTGTGAATGTTTTTGTGAAGTAAATATCTAGTTTTAGTTAAGTTTTATGTGAAACATGGTGCTTTTTATGTGTTTGTGATTGTAAGTGTGTGTAGTGAGTAAAGGAACAAGAACTGAGGAAAAGAGGTAGAAATCAAGCAAAAGAATAAGCTTTGTTATGAGTGCAGTAGGAGTTGCAAGCACGACACAACAAGGCATCAAATGAGGAGGTCAACACATAAGTAAAAAGTCAAACAAGAGGAAGCATATACTATCGCGGGCGCGACATTGCTTTGAAAGGGATAAATCATAAATATCGAGGTGGATGATGGAAAGCCTTGGTATTATGACATCTAAAGTTACCTAAAAAAGTTGGTGTTCCCTGAGGAAGTAACTAAAAAGGACTAGAGAATTATTCTTAAGCTATCAACTCAATTCATTACTGTAGGTGGAGTGTTTTACAAGAGACAACCTGATGGAATTCAATTAAGGTGTTTGGATAAGAAGAAAGAAAAGAAGGTAATGGAGGAAGTACATACAAAAGTGTACGGAGCCTACATGAATGGCTTAGCCTTGTCAATGAAGATTATGAGACAAGGTTTCTTTTAGCTCACGATGGACACTAATTGTTCTAAGTATGTCAAAGAGTGCCGGTTATGCCAACAGTTTGCAGACCTAAGACATTTACCCCTTTTTGAGTTGTGTAACCTCACGTTGCCATGGCCTTTTACTGCATAGGGAATAAACATTATAGCAATGATCCATCTGCCTGCTTCAAGTGGGCACAGATTCCTCATAGTGGCCATTGATTTTTTACCAAGTGGGTAGAAGTCAAATCTTTCAAAAATGTAGATGCACGAAATATGGCCATGTTTATCGAGAAAAATCTAATATATAGATATGGCCAAGCTATCATCTGATATGCATCCACTAAAGGAGGGAGACCTAGTGTTCAAATAGATGGGACCAGGGATTCCAAATATTCGAGGCAAATTCAGGCCCATGTGGGAAGGACCTTTTGTACTTAAGAAGCTGTTATCCAAAGGTACTACTATTTTGTCATACAGTAATGGTAATAAGTTCAGAAAACCAGTGAATGTTGACAAATTGAAAAGGTTCCATGGCTAAAGACTAAAAGAGAAAAAGAAGAGAATCAATGCCACATGGGCCAAAAACCAAAAAAAAAATGATAGCCTCAAGAAAATTAGGTGCCTTGCTAAGGTGAAAACAAAAAAAGGGCATCCTGGACAAAAATTAGAGGCTAAGAGAAATTAATCAATCAAGAAAACCTGGGAGGGCTAATTGATGGCAGGAGTTATGATGCTTGTAAAGTTTCATTTTGAGATTGAATAATATGTGTCATTGAGATAAGATCAAATATTGATAATGTGTGGTTGGTGTCTAGCAAGTATACTAGATCGGCTAGTAATATAGGGAAATATAAATTAAGACCCTAAATATCATACCCAAGGGAAACTATGATAATACAACTTATTTCAGATTTTAGGGTGAATATCGTGTGTAAAAAATAAAAGAAATCCCAAGTTTTTTAATGGTGATAAGAGATTTAATAAATAAAACTTAAACAATTAAAATTAAACCTAAACAAAGTAATCAATTAAAGTTGGTAAAATTCAATACTAAAGGCAACTTTTGCTAAAGGACTATCCACCTTAACTGATATTGCAATGACTGAGCTAAAAGAATACAAATGACTGTGGAAAACTAGAAATATAAAGCTAGATAGCTTATTCAAACTATCATTCTAAATATTAAATCCTCTTATTAAGAACAATTTAACACTTAGCATAAAGATCTAGTTTTAACTCCTAAACATCCATTAAAATCTTTTTCAAGCAAATTTAATTTCAATCTATTCTTAGTTCAACTTTTCTTAATCTTAATCCACTTTTACTAACATACAATTATCTCTTATTCAGAACAT
This sequence comes from Excoecaria agallocha, assembly GCA_037975025.1. Classification (NCBI taxonomy): domain Eukaryota; kingdom Viridiplantae; phylum Streptophyta; class Magnoliopsida; order Malpighiales; family Euphorbiaceae; genus Excoecaria; species Excoecaria agallocha. The sequence continues at coordinate 15,074,466 of CM075807.1, forward strand.
AACTATGCCTCAACACCAATGAATTAACCTAAGAACATGCATATCATAGGTTGTAATTGAAATCAATCATCAACCATTTATTCCATATGTTAATCAATGCTTCAATACAACCCAAAGATACAAATTTGCCCAAGAACTAAAATTAATCAACTTGTATTAAATGAAAGCATCGCTAAATCATTACAATAAGAGTTAAGGTTTCAAGTATCCTTTATCAAAAGCTAAGAAAACTACTCACATTTCATATTAAAAACCAAATAAAGTAAATAAAGCTGATACAAACTCATAGAAGCAAGAAACTCCCTTGATAATTCTATAGAACTGCAAGCAAGGCTTCTAAACTCCAAGTGTTTATATCTTACAATATTAAACCTAAGCTAATGTAAAATAATGAAAGAAAAATTCATAACTAAAGTGCTCTCCAAGTCTTGGTGTCTTCAACCCTTTTTATAGCCTCCCAAAAAAGAGTTTTAAGCCTCCTGTGACTTCCTATCTTGGAAGAATTTGTGTTTTTGTGAAATAAGAAGACTTTAATTGCCTAATTAGGAAATTTACTCTGGAAAGTGACTCTTATGCTCGGGAGAGTGGCCTTTGTGCTTGGGAGAGTGGTTTGCTACTACAAATCACGTAATTTTTGCATGGGTGAGTGCCAAATTCACTTTGAAGAGTGCCAAATCACTTAGTCGAGTGAGGAAATCACTCAGCCGAGTTATTCATGGCTGCCTCTCATGAATGAGAGCCATAATCCTGTTTAATTCCAATTCTGCCCCTAACTTTCTCCTTTTTGCAATTTAGCCCCTCTTCTCTTCAATTTGGCCCTGAAAAACACTAAAATTAACAATTAGTCCTAAAAAAACATAAACTAACTAATTAAACCTAAAACAACTAAATTAAAACTAACTTGACTCAATTAGACACATAAAAATATACTAAAAACATAGTATAATTCACACTTATCAATGTGTATAGAAATAAAAAAATAAATGTCATGCATGTATTCATAAATGTCATCTAAGTAGTTGAAGATAACATTTTTCTATCACATGTTCAATAGAAGCAAAAACATCATCTATTAAAATGTCTAATCTAATCTATCAGTATCATATCTCTCTCTCCATTCAGGTGCCTCAAGTAAGAAAGTTTGTTGTCGATAACTGGACTAGTGACCTACTGCTTGTATGAGTCAGAGGTGGTGAAATCATAAGCATTAGTGTCAGAAATAGTAATCCTCACCAGAACCTAAGTCTAGATCCTCTGATAATGCTTTGACACAAAGTGAGCAGTAAAAATGCCTCTATGCCTAATGGATGCCTAACAATATCCTACCTATCCCCAAACTGGCGAACACAATGGGCAGAGACATAAAAAGTGGCTTGATGAAGTCCATAGAGAGGAATGCATCTTAACTCTCCATCCTTGGCCACAAAAGTAATAGGCAAACAAGGACACCTAAACCTAATTTTCAGCATCTATCAAACTTCCCAACCAGTTGGCTACCTTTTAGATCATTAGAAACTCGCGCTGAAGATGCCTAGTGATGATATGCCTCATGGGGTAGGTCCATGTGACTCTAACTCATAGAGGAGGGTCTGACAATAGCTATAGCTTCTCACAAAGCCATACTTTAAAAAATAAAAGAAAAAGCCGCTGGGGCAAGTTGGGTTAATCTCAGGTAAAAATAATGCTTAAGTTGCTTAAAAATCTAAAAGGATGCATATTTCAACAAGAAAAACAGTATGAAAACCCGTAAAGGGTGTACTACCTTCAAAAATAAGGACATACTTGAAGAAGGATGGGGCTGCCAATAAAGGAGGAAGAATAGCCACGCTGAGCAAAAGACCTATGGTGAAAGTCATCCAAGCCGATAATGGTCTCTATTACGATCAAAGGAAATGGATTATGTCCTTTATGTATGCCATCTGTAACACTAAACAACCCATAATCTACAGTTATGGGATCACTAATAGGCACCAAGCAAGGCAACAAAGTGGTACCACACCAGAACAAAAGGTGGGAATGTCATCAAAGTCAATCAATACATCAATCAACTACTCCAATGAAAATGTCTTCCCATAAGGTACTAAACCCCTAGCCTCAGAAAGAAAAACACCCAGGGCATGGACCACCTCTCTAGGATAGCTGACCACAGGAGAGGGCAAGTGTGGTCGAACATCGATATCAAATATGATACCCACCATAGCAGCAAACTCTTCAAGTAAAGGACATAACTCATGATGAGTGAACCAAAATACATGATATCTCAAGTCTTAGTAATGAAGAGCAGCAGACAGCAAGTTCCTATCTGGAGAAGCTCTCCTCAAAAACCTCAAACTCAAGTAAGGAGCCAAAAGTGGGTCCTCCTACATTTTCGAGTTGTCTAGTAACTAATGCAATTTTGCAAGCCTAGTAGTCATGGTAATAGGATTTTTAAGCAATCTAAAGTGCAAGAATGATAAAGAAGAAAATAAATTACTAAAAAAAAGACAAAAAAAAAAGAAAAGAAAGAAAAAAAAGAAGAAAGAGAAGAATACCTAATGGAAGCTTCCTGGAAGGTAAAAATTCGAAAGCATAAAAACCAAGATATTCAAGCACTATTTATAGAAAAGTGATGAGGGACAACCATCCCTCATCAGAAGTGAGCCATGGGCTTCCCGTCCCTCACCTCTAGAATGCCAAAAGTCACATATTTGCATGTCTCATGCATTACATGTACATATTCTTACATTTGCTTTTATTTTTATTTTACAGGGAATCTAAAAGCTTGAGGACCTAAATATTCAACCCTGGAAGATCTAGAATGTTTAGAACATGAGAATTATTCATCTACAGAGACATAACAAATTTCAAAGGGTATTTTAGTCTTTTGGACACCAGTATGTATTAAAACGTAACTAAAACCTATAAATATTGTAACTTATAAAAAGAATGTTAATAATGTTGTAAATTAATTTTATATGGATAGATAATGAAAAATCGATGAAAACGGTCAAAAATCAAAGAAAATGGAGTTAAAATGTGAAAATTAAGAGAAAATTAAAATTGAAAGGCATTTTGGTCATTTTGTCCTAAGGAACAGGATGTGTTTCTGTCCCATCCATCGCTAAGTGATGGATCAATTTTTGATCCCTCATTCAATTCCAGCAATAAAAACACCTTTCTTTTTTATTTTTCGACCAAAATTCCATAACTTCTAACCTTCGAGCTCTTTTTCAGTTTTTCAATCTTTTCTCTCTCATCCGATGTCCATTTTTTTACCCTTTTAAGCCTGTAGACTCCTAGAAGTGAGATGTATTTTAGGGAGCATAGTTTTTCTACCATTTCTACTTTTTTCTTTTTGCCTCCTCTTAGTAAGTATAAATTAATTATTTTATTATTTCTCTTCATCTTTTTACTTTTTCTCTTAAGTTAGAATATAGTTTAGGCTAGAAAACTTTAGTTTTAGGTATGATGAATGATAGCACTTACTATTTTATCTGTATTTGTTATTATTTGTTATTTTTTTCGTTTAAAAATAAATAATGCCTTATATTCTAAGTAATGTAGTGTAATCACCAAGCTTTCTTTGCATGATACTATATACAATAAAATGCCTTATGTATGACCATGCAAGTCTGTAGTATTCTCTTTTAAGGCGATAATACGTATGGCCTTTGATTTTTTTAGAGGCATTTTTTATATCACATTAACAATTGCACCAAGTATAAATAGTTTGGAATTGTGTTGTTTGGCAGCCATGATGGCCTGTGGCTTGCTATTTGGTTCTAAATATGTTTCTTGTGCATAGGGCAATGTCATTCCTAGCCAGAATACTGTTGAATTTTTTTATCTCATTTTATTGTTCTCGTAAAGTATGAAATGTTAATAATTGTGTTGTTTGGAAGCCATGAGGGCCTGTGTTGCGTTGCTTTACTTTAAATATATCTTTTATACAGGGGGTAGTCTCATTCCTAGCCGGAATGCTTCCAAAATTTTATGAAAATTTCTTGAAAAGCATAAAATGTAGTTCATATCAATACTATGATTATATTGACCTTGAAGGCCCGTGTGTTGTTTGTTTGTCCTTTTTGTACAAAGGGTAGTCACATTCCTAGCTGTAATACTACCAAAATTTTATTTGAAATTATCGTAAAATATGTATTGTGCATTATGTCTTACTGCTGAAATAACCAAACATGTATTATCTTTGTGTTGATTTGCATGCACTTCAAGTATAAATTAACTGCAAAATATCTAACCTAGTAGGTTGTTTAATTTCTTATGTATTTGACTAGCTTGCAATTCAAGTCAACTTCAAACTAACATATAACGTTTCGCATAGGATGCCTCGTAGGACAGCATGTCCCCAGCCATCCTAGCCAATACCAACTTATATGACGCCCAAGGAGGCTACGAGATACCAAACTCTAGGTCAAGTTCAGTATAGGTCAATTAGATTCCTATCCAGACAGTTCCTAGAGGACTTTGGATTATTTCAGGAGGCTAACAAACTCCTAGCCAGAGTAGGCTGGACTAATTTCTTTGATCTGGCTTTCAAGACTTATCATGGTGTCACCTAAAAGGTGCTTGCTACTCTGTGGTATGAGGGATACTAGTGTTCAAATACCCAGAGGAGGTCATTCAGTTTTGGACCTTAGGCATTGACCATAGCATCAAAAGGCATAGATTCACAGAGGTTATGGGGCTTCCTAGTGGGTTAGGCAGTGTTACACTGCCCAGCTTGATGCATAGGGATAGATGGAGGGTTGTGACCTTATCGAGAGCTATTTATGACTTAAACAAGGCGAAGAGCACGATGTTAGCTCTTCAGATATATAGGTACCTGTAGAGAGTTTTATCCTCCTTATAGTTAGGATGCATGGGGAGTTTAGGTAAAGTTAATTCAGCAGATATCACTAACTTATGGGGGTTACAGGAGGGCCACCATATAGACATCATCCATGAGATCATTGCAACATTGACCAGGGTAGGCACCATACCAAGGACCCAAGTGTGTGTAGGAGGAGTTATTACAAGATTATTACCATTCCTAAGAGCATAAGAGAAGTTTGGTGACCCCGTCCTAAAGAGTATTCACATTGACCTGTAGGCGGCAATTACGGTAAGGATGGTGGAGCCCATAGAGAGGTATGAGGGAGAGTATAGACTGCTCACTATTTTGAAGACCCGAATGAGGTGTGGCCTTGATCCTATAGTTCTAGATGTAGCAACAAAGTAGGATGGCCAAGGTTAGACACCAGCAGAGCTTCAGGTGCTGCTAGAGCAGCCACCTTCGTAGGATGACTAAGTGGATGAACCTTGCAAGTCACAGGAGCCATAGAGAGCATTGATGGACTTTGATTATGCATTCTAAATGAAGATTGACATATAGGACCTTTTAGGTGGATTGCTATGGACAACCAATCCGGCCCATATCTCCCATCAAATATTAGAGACTGCCAGCTATGAGATTTTCTCCTTACGAACATCCAGGAGCATCTTCTTCTACTATTTCTCGACCTTATAAGCACCCAGGGGCATTTACATTGACTGCACCTCCACCACCTATTCACTATCACCAGCACAAGTACCTTCAGCCACTCCATTAGATGATTTCTCCATAAGGCTAGCAGCAATAGAGGCATTGAGCATCTGCCAAAAAGAGACATTACAAGCAGTCCTCATGATAGTGCAGTCTCTGCAACCCAAGTCTAGTACCAATTGGTATATAAAATGATGACCCATCGATAGTTACACTCACAATGAGCTAGACCTATTAGTAGGGACCATGCTTGGCTAGCCCTATAGTCTCACTACTCGACTACAAGCCTATGTAAATCACAACAGCTACTTCCCCTAGGTTGTATGACCTTAATAACTCTTGCTTGCTATATGGGCCCATATATATTAAACAAATTCAAATAAATTATATGGTACTCATTAAAAGCTACCATGCCTCGATGGGCCCAATCCAATTTACTTTAATTGTTTAGATACATAATGGCCAAAACCTATACACCTGTGCTTTCAATTAAGAGATCTTATGATGTTGATTTTTTACCGTGTACCATGTGCATCCACTGGGTTCCCTATTGACCCATAAGCTAAGCCCACCTAAAAAAGAGACAGCACTACCTGTTGTGTGGGAATAATAAGGTTAGAAGGCTATTAATATGCTTGTATGTGGTTGTGATTATCACCTAACATTTATGCATTACGCATCACATGTATATCATGAACATGCATCATTATGCACCATTGTAAGGATTGAATCATACATCATATGTGTCCCTAACATACATTATACATCTTATGCATATCATACACATACATCACAACCATGCAACATGTGTATACCACATTTGTACATCACGCATCATATTTATAACATTCACATGCATCATCCTAATGATTGACTCACGCATCATATGCTTACCTTGCTCATGCATCACTTATTTATCATGCATCATTATCACTCATATGCTAATGATTAATTCACTTATCATATGTATATAATTCACCTACATCATAATAGCATGCACCATTCTAATCCTTCTATTTTTTTTATCCATCATAGACTATTAATCTAAGTGGTTTAGGGGATAGTTCAAAATTTGTACTAGAGTTGGAAATGGCTAATACAAGGCAACAGGGTTAGTGTATTACCTCTAAAGAGTTAGACAAGAGATTGGCAGAGTTTGAAGATAAATTTTTTGCCAAGATTGGAGGATTTCTTGTTCCATCTTCTAGACCCCCACCTACAACTCTTATCCTATTGGAGGCACCTGCTCAACAGATACTAAAGAAAGAATGAACAATATACACACCCTTGAGGAGAACTATATGGAAGAATATGAGACTCTAGTGGTGTTAACAAAGAACAAGGGTCCTAAAGTTAAGGATGTGGCCTTAAGGAAATTGGAAGAGAAGATTGAGGTGATGGCCCGTTTGATGTTTGTTGGTGGAGGGAATGACCCTGAAGATAGAGATCTATATGGGGAAGAGTGGTTGACTCAGAAATTCAAAATGTCTTACCTAACCAAATTCGATGGTATGTCAGACCTTTAAGCACACATAAAGAGTATACCTTGGTTATGAAGGGAACAACACTGACAAAGAGGCAGAAAGTGGAGTACTTTTGTTTAAGCTTGCTAAGGACAATAGCAGATTAGTACCATGGCTTAGACCAGTAAACCAAAGAAGATTGGGACCTTCTGACTGAAGAATTCCTTAAAAAATATTATTGCACTACCTAAATGGAAAACACCTTAAAGGACCTAGAGCTTCCACAGTGAAAGCCTAAGGAATCTTTCTACGAGTATCTGATTCGATAGAGAAATAGAGTAATGGAGATAAAGCACAAACCTAATACTCCATAATAGATTAGTCTTTTCATAAGGAACACAAGTACATACCTAAAAGATGGGTTAAAAATGAAAGGGCTCCAGGACTGGGAATCCTTCAAGGACATTGCAATTAAAGCTGAAGGAGAGTACTTGGAAGAGAGCAAGTGGTCAAGGCAACCAGCAGAATTGTGGCAGTGTTGGGACTAGTATTAGTAATAATAGAGGCACCTAAAGGATAGGGGAAGTGTCAGCCGCTATAGCAGCTCAAAGGCAGTATTCCAATCCGAGAAAACCTTTATCTTGGGTTTTTAAGCACTTAGTTAAAGAAGGAAAGCTGCAATTGCTACCATATAAACTACCTAGAGATCTTGGCTCACCAAATCATAAGTCAAATCAATTATGTGATTTTCACCAACACATTGTCCATTTGACAAATGATTGCCAAATTCTAAGTTATCGAATCCAAGACCTCATCGATAGCAAGCAGATCTCAAACCCTGAGGAAAGGCAAAAAGACCACAATGCTGCTCAATCAACCATGGGGGCATTATAGGACTTAGGTGTTTTTTTATGATGTAATAAATGTCCTTGAACAATTTCTTTTCCTTTAATTGTGTTAATAATTTAAACTTTTTCTTATGTTTGCAATATCTTATTTATCTGCATCATACATCATAACCCATCTTTAAAAAATTAATTCAATAAAAGCAAGTCTCTATTTAATCTCGAAGGAAAAAAAAGACATCTTGATTGCATCCATTACAACTCTTAAAATGAAAAAAATTTGAAAAAAAAATCTTTGATCGATGCTAAGAATCAATTACTAGGATACATAAAAAAAGACTACAAGTTGAATTTGAAGTTATTGCCTTAGCTCGTTATCTTCAAGTAAAGCCCATGAGAACTTTAATTCTTAACCATTCTTTCTTTCTTAAAATGACCACAATACAACCTATCGAAAACCAAATCTCAAATTCTTTTTAACTTAGTCTTAACCAATTAAGAACTGACTTTTACCCATCAGAAGATGATACATTAGAACCAAGCCTCAAGGTTCCTTTCTTTCATAGTTAGTATTGATAAAACCAATCAAGTATTGACTTTTAACCATCAGATGATGCTTTGAGAATCAAACTATTGGAGCTAAAATAATCAAAGCCTGAAATCTTAAAGATAACTTAACACCGCGATCAAATTTGAGAAAAGAAAGTCAAGGGCCAATATTGAAAAAGAAGATAACATGAGCTACGGGGTGTTACTAGGCAATCATTATCATTGGTAAAGATGAAAATGAAATTTGAAAGCACTAAGCAATGCCAATAAAAAGCCCACAGGTCAAAAATTGAGAAGGGTAGCCTTGCTAAAATTAGACACCTTATTAGGGTAAAAACCAAAAAAAAAAGGATGCCTTAGGCAAAATTAGAGGTTGAGAGAAAATATTCAATCAAGAGAACTTGAGAGGGTTGATTGATAATAGGAGTTTGATACAAAAAAAAATGTCCCTGTTGAGATTGAATAAAATTCGTGTTGTTGTATTACATGTCTGGTTGTGCCTATCATTATTGCAACAAGATGCATATAAATAAGGACACATGCATAAGTAGAACATAAGCATATGATTAACCGACCAAGAGGAACTAATGGCATGCAATAAGACACATGATAAAGCTAGTAGTAGAGATGCCACACTAAACAAAAAGAAGGAAAAGCAGGCCGCTAAAGATGAAAATCGTAACTAGCTCTCTAAGCAAAAGTTAAGCTAAGGCATAGGGTGAAAACCTGAAAATAGGCCATTTGTTCTACAAAAAAGAGAAAAAATGAATATAAAGCTAATGGAATGGGTTAGGTCCATTCCAAGAAAAAGTCAAGTATAGGATTTTATGAAAATTCCAAACGGCACATGTCTTTTACTAAGAAAAGCTAGAGTGAAAACCCACGAGGGGTGCACTACCTCTAAAATAATGACTGCAGGCACCTAAAGGAATAAGGGGTTGCAAGCAAAGAGAAAAACTCAAAATAGTTTCCTTTCAAAAAGAAATTCGAGGGGCAAAGGATCACTAGGGGGTGTGATGCGTGTTGAACCCCCTTTAGGTGTCCAATAGGTTCTCGAAGCCAGCCTTTAGGGCTCTCGAGTTCAGACGATTGTTCATTTTAACTCGTGAAGGCTGATCATTTCATAATGGATAAGAATTCTACCCAATCTGCCATGTTTTAGGCCTTAAAAAGGAATGAGACAGCATCTTAGGGTATTCTTATTTTATTATTAGCGATCAACCTACGAGGGCATTAGTTGGGCACCACAAGGTAGGTATTATAGAGTCGCCATCCAATGAAACATTGAGAAATGAGTTTTAACCTGATGAGGTCAAAAATAAATATGGTTTGGGACCCCCTCTTATTCAAACCTTAGTTAAATGTGTTTATAAATAAGTTTTTAAGGTTTATTTTATCTTTCTTCTCATGCATTACCATGGTAAGGAAATAAAAGGTATACATATTCACCTTTGAAAGCGATAAATCAAATAAGGAAAGCAATAGACATAGTGTAATTACATATTTAAAGATGAAAAACAAGAAATTATGCATAAAATGGGTAATTCATTTATAGTGTTCATTTAAATGGGAACATTAGTCCCCGCATGCATATTTACAAAAAGAAGAATTCTCGGTTGTATTTTGGATAAAAACAAGAATATTGAGCCCTTGATGCTTCAAAAAAATCATGTTTATTAACTTTAAGATAGAAAAATCTTTTGTATATATAAAGAAAATTTCTTATTTCATGCATGTTATTTTGAGTGAAAAAGGGACATGGGTCCCTTTTCTTATAGAAAAATCCCTCTCAAACTAGTATAAAATCTTTTGGTGAGTTTTTAAATTAGCATTTGAAAAATAATTTATTATTACAGACCATTTGCAAAAACAAAATACTAAAATTTAAATACAAACATAGTAACCATGACTCATTCATCCCGACCTTCGAATGCCTTTTTTTCGACTCAAACATATATGTGCGGTGGAAAAGATGAGAAAATATAGCGTTATTAATAAATAAATAAATAAGGAATAATATATATATATATATATGAAAGAAATGCAAAAATGTAAATAAATATATATAATATAAAATATATAAGATAATATATAATAATATATATAATAACACATAGTAATAATATTATATGTAGATATAATATATGTAGATATTATAATAACAGTATATGTAATAATATAGATAGTAATAATGTATATATAATAATGTAAAATAATAAATATATATAGGTATAAAACAATAGAGATGTATGTAATAAATGAAATAAAACAACAACAACAACAACAACAACAACAATAATAATAATAATAATAATAATAATAATAATAATAATAATAATAATAATAATAATAATAAGAGTAAATATAATAAAAAATAATTATAAATTAATGATAATAAATAACATAAAAATAATAATAACAATAATGATGAATATTACAATATAATAATAATAATAATAATAATAATAACAACAACAACAATAACAATAACAACAACAAATACATCAAAGTTGGCCAAAAAGTATGCATGGAACGTTATACTAAGCCAAAAGTAAGTGCCACCCACCAACTCCTCATTAGTGGGTGCAAGTGTAAACCATAAAGGAAAAAAGAAAGGGGGTAGGGACAGGCAAAGAGATGTAGCAGACAAAAAGAGTTCCCAGCCGTGACTTGGTCAATTGGCTATCAGCACTTAACTTAGTTGCAGTCGAGACTCCTCATCGGCCGATAGAAGAAAGCAAAAAATGCCACAGACATAAGGAAATGAAACCTCATCTAAATTAAAAAATTTTTAATCTAAACCTGTTATATTGATTTGTTTCTTTGTTAATTAATAACTTGGCCACAACAAATTACCAAGCTTATAATGAAGCCTAAAACATCAAACTCACGTTTTCCACAAATACACATCTGTTACAGAGCCCAAATAAGAAAAAAAAACAAAGAAGTTTTCAAGTTAAAATTTAATATAGGCTATTCTAATCATCATTTTAACTAATATTATTATGGTAAGGCACGAAATCAATTGATGTTGGGATTTATTGCCTAAAATTAAAAGATTTGAAAAATTAATTATTTTAGCTCCATGTGGAAGATGATGAACAGTAGATGCTTATACTCATCTTTGATTCATTATAAATTTATAAAACCATATAAACCAATGGCAAGAGGATGTAAAAAGTGCCCTCATGCATGGCCACCATGCATGAAAGTAAGAAAACTTATATTTACAAGATGTTAAATTGAAGCAGAACATGGCAACAGAAAAGAAAAGAAAAGAAAATGAAAAATAATGGAATTTGTACAACAATTAAGCAAATAATTATTCACGGTTTAAACACAACATTGGGACTCTGTATAGTACCCTCAGCTTGTCTCAAGTATAAGGTTTAGTGATCTGCTCTCTTCCTTTTCTTTGGTTTTTTCCTTTCTTCTATTAAATACTTTTAGTCATTGTGTTTTTTCTTTGAGAACCAAAGAGAGGCCCCCCTCCCCCACTTCATTTACTGAAGTTCTTCCTTTTATTCCCTCAAAATCTCGGAGAAAGAGCATTCAATGCTTGGATAAAACATCTGAGACTTTTTCTAGCTCTCCCTAGTGCTGTTTTGAGAAAAAATGAGGTTTCTCATAAAATAAATCCCTTACCCTACAACTTAGAGAGTTATGGGCGGTAGAGGAGCTTAAAAAGTTATTTTGGCCAAAATTTGGTTTTAGGCAAGACTCAAGTAAGTTACACCTGTGGCTTGGTGAGTCACAGGCATAAATTAATCGAGTTGCACCCTAATTAAGAAGTGAGTCAAGAAGGTCAAGACTCAATTCGAAGGGTGAGTTGAGGGCGAGTTCAGCCCATAACTCAATGAGTTGTGGACGGTACTCCACCGTAACTCACCTATTCCTTTCATTTTCAGCCTACCAATACCCTAATCAAAAATGTTCCTTAATTTTTGGGCTTGAAAATATCATTTTTTTGAAATGATTTCTTCTTGACATTTGTTACCCTATGTCTTAACTTTCTAAAGAAGTAAACATCACCCAATTTGTCCTTGTATATTGAGAATTATAGCCAAAAAAACTAAAGACTTAAATGATTTTTAGGGTAGAATCAATCCCCTAACTTTGAAACATTTTGGGAATGATAGGTATAGAATTAGGCCAAACTATCTTAAGAATGTTGTCTAGAAATGAGTCTAGTTTCATCCAAAATTTGATTCACTCAAAAAAGATCTCTAGGGAAAACGTTATACCCAAATTACTACGAACTGGTCTAGATAAAGAGGCAGATTCGGGTTACTAAAGTTTAGGCTTAATTTTAAGGGTCTAAAAGCTTGAACTAGGTTTATTTTCCATATAAAAGTTGTATTTCTAAATCTTAAGATTCTCTTGGCTTTGGTTTTACGCCATTTTAAGGTATATAGCCTGAAATAAAGCCAAAATACTAAGGACCGTTCAAAATTCCTTGACTCACTTTTTGGATTAAAGAGATAAAAGGTTAGAGCCCGAGAAAAATCATTTTGAAAGCATAAAAAATTTGAAATGAGAGCTTTTCACTTTTGTTTTTTTGTTATATTATGAGACACATCATCCTTATTAGGTAACCTTGATCATAGTCACCTCAAGTCCTAGTGTCTATAGGAGCCATCAGACAATAAAACTCAAAAATTAGGGAAAGCAAAAAACACCCAAAAATGGATCTCTAAAGGAACACCTACAAGAGAACAACAGTCGAGTCATGCTCTTAGTAAGCCCTTAAACTCTTAGAGCATAGTCCATGCATTTTTTCATGTATGCATTTGCATCATTTTTACACGCATGCCTTATACACACAAGGTCTTCATGTGTCTACATACACATAACCCTTCTTGCATACAGTCACACATAATCCATCTATATAGTTGTATGTACATAGTTCCATATGCACACACAATGTTTTATCTATATTTGTTGCTGCATAGGAAAGAAAATAAGTGCACCACTGAACGGACACCAAATGTTGTGTTCGATGATGTTGATAAGAAGCAAGCTATGAAGCACTCTCACTGTAAACTCGATATATCCTTGCTATTAAATCCCGAGATAACTCCCCTTATAGTCATAACCACACAAAAAGTATCCTATATGAAAACAAAGGTCTTTCCACATATGGATAAGGTATTCATAGAGAAAACCCAAAATCTTCCTAAAATGACGAAAATCTTCCCACAGATGACCAAAATTTCCCTACAGAACATGCAAAGTCTTCGTACAAATAAACCAAACCTTCTCTCAGGTGGTAGCCTTCCCACGAGTAGTAACTTTTCCCATAAGTAGTAACCTTCTCATAGATAAAAACCTCTTTTCTACAAGTCATAAATAAAAACCTTTCTCACAAGTCATAAACCAAAACCTCTCATAGGTCGTAAACCAAAACCTTTCCTATAGGTCATAAACCCAAACCTTTCCTATAGATCATAAGCCAAAATCTTTCTCACATGTTATAAACCAAAACCTTTCTCATAGGTTATAAACTAAAAACCTTTTCTACAGGTGATAAACCAAAACCTTTCCTACATGTCATAAACCAAAACCTTTCTCTCAGGTTATAAACCAAAACCTTCCTCATAGGTCACAAACCAAAACCTTTCCTACAAGTGATAAACCAAAACCTTTCCTACAAGTGATAAACCAAAGCCTTTCCCACAGGTGGTAACCTAGACTTCTCACAAATAATTGCACAAAAGACAACTAGAGATTTGCTACCTCAAGTATGCTTTTTGTTTTTTTTTACTTTAAAGTTTAGCTCACTTAGGTACTATTGCGCTAAGTTTTCTAATATTGGGGGCAACTATGGACACTGAGTCCTAAGGTAACTCAAATTAGAGTTACCCAATAATGATAAAGAATTCATATTTTGAACAAAAAGTGCAAACTCCGAGTTTCGTCCATAATTTTAACCATTTTCTAAAATGTTTTATGGTTTTTAACTTTGCATTTCTAGGGCATGAAAAAAACTTAAAAAAATTTGGATTTTGAGCATTTCTTATAATAGACAGTCGTCTGTCACAGAGGGATGGCCATCTGTAGTCGTTTTTCGTCCTAGTTATCTCCTGGTAAATGGCTGTAGGTCATTAGGTCAAAGCTTTTCCATAGTGCACATCTATCACTCATAGACTCCCCTCTGTGGGTTTTTTTTCAAAAACTCCCACACTTTTCCAGTAGTTTTGGTTGAGTCAAAAACCAGTTTTAAAGGAGTAGATTCCAAACAGATTTGTAGGGGATTAGGGGAGGATTTTCAAGAATTCTGATTTGGAAAGGATTCAAGCTTTTTCTTTTGATATATAAACCTAAAATGCTAAATCTCAAAGGGGGGACATTTCAACAAATGAGGCAACGTTCTTGAGATAGAAGAATTAATTTTTGCTCCCAAAAATACAAGAGCTTCCCCACATATTTTCATTAAAAGACAAACAAACACACAAACACTATTTTCAAATCTATAAATCATTGCAGCAAGGAGCTTAGAGGGCAAGATTTTTTGAGTTGCAAAATAGAGATCCTGAGGGTAATATTCTAGCCTAAGCTACCTTTTTTGCCATTTTATGAACATATACACATTTATTTGATTTTATCTTATTAATATGTAATGTCATAAGATCCATAGCTCCTTGATTCATTTCTTTATGCCTCTATAATTGTATAAATGCTATAAGTATATTCTAAATGTGATCGGTATGTTAAATAGCATGGATAGGTTTTAATCTACCAAAGTATGCTTGCATGGTTCTATTAATTAAAATACTATTTTAGAGATTAATTTAATTGTTGTTGCATGTTTTAAATGTGTTTTGATGTTTTAGATTAGTTTTGGCATGTTCTAGGACTTAGAGTTTGTTTGGTTGGGCTTAAAATATTTTTTATATGATTTATACTTAGTTTTCCTGTATTCTGTTTGTTTCTCATGTGACAAATGGGAAAAGGGCTCCACTGATAGTCATCAGTCATAACGACTGATGGGACATAGCGGAGCTTTCTTTTCGTCCCATCTTCAAGCTCCTTTGGCAATCTATCATTTATTTTTGCCTATATATGACCCATGTTTGGCCCATTTCTTGATATTTAATGTGTTTTCTTTATATTATTATGATTTATGTGTATAATTACATGTTTAGATGTTATTTCAATCCTATTGTGTGTATTTTAAATGTTTTGCATGCTTAATTGTTAGTCCAGAATGCATGTTTTAATATTTTATTATTTATTTTCATTTATTTGTCACATATTAACCGTTTTCCTTTCTTTGTATTTTTAAGTATTTAATCTTTATTTGCAATAGACTTTTTAGGAGTTCGAGGTCGATATGTATGAGGATTTCCACCTTTGGACAGCTTTTAATTTTGCATTTATTCTTTTATTTTATTTTTTATTTTATTGTTATTTTATTTGGATGTATTTATTTTTGAGATGTAATAGTTTAGTAATAAAATGATTTTTGAACGTTAAAATAAAATCAATATAAAAAAATTTTTACTAAATTAATTGGGTTTTCCTAAAATGAAGATGGACTAATGCCCAACAGTTTTGGTAAAAACCTGAAATAAAATGAAGAGTCTTTATTTTATCAAATTGGGATCACTCATCTTGTGCCCTTTTTTTTGAAGTCTACAAAAATCATCACCTTTTTTGTAAAAATATGTATGAAGGAACCAATATTCCCAACATAAATAAATGCCCCGATTTATGTATCCCATTTTCTCTTCTGGTTGGACAATTTTCTTATTTAATAATCTAAGTAGTTACTTTTATTTATTTCTTTTAATTTTTTATTCCTTTCTTACATTCTTGAAGTAATTATTTATCTATGTTGTGCATCGTGTGAGAAGAGAGCTTTGCTTAATACTAAAAACCCATTTATAAACAACACATAATCGAGGTATAAGTAAGACTGATTTCCTGAACACCATTTTTGTTTGGGCATCAAAGGTTAATGTGATACATGTTAGAGCCATCTTTGCTTCTGGGTTCACTTTCGGAGGTCTGCTTTTAGGGACTGAGACTGAAGGAGGCTCACTTTAACTCATAAATTGACTACTTAACAATAAAAAGGGATCAAGTCCAAATTATTGTTTGTAGTCAATCCATGAAGAAGTCTACTAATGGGCCTAAAAGAGGTAGGTATCATGGAGTCACCACCCAACAGAACATCAAGAAATAAATCTCGACCTTTTGATGCCTAAATAGAGATTTGTGTTCGGGACATCACTATTATTCGAAATCTTAGTTAGTGTTGTTTTATAATTGAGTTGTTATACTTAATCCCCTCTCCTCTCTTATATAATGCAAAGGCATAAGATTTAAATAAACATCCCAATCAATCATAAAAAGCAATAAATAAGTAAATAAATCAATCAATTACTTAAACTTATTACAGAAGCAAATCATCTAACAACAAGAGTAAAGTAATATACATACTTAAATCGGGGTATTTATTTGAACTGGGATCATCGGTTCCCTCATGCATACTTTACAAAAACCTGTATTTTATTACTTCATTTAGCTTTGGGTAGAAAATTGGACATTGGTCTAAGCTTTGAAGAAAACCCCAATTAATTTAATAGAAAAAATTTTAAATGCCTTTTCCTTTTAATGTACATAAAAACCCTTTTTTGATGAACTACTACATCACCGAAAGAAAAAAAACATCAAAAATGCCAAATAAATAAATAAACATGAAGTAAATAATAACTAAATAAAATTAAGATAAGCAATAAATAAATTGATGAAGATAGTGGTTAAACGAGGTAATCGGATGGGCTGAGGGTGGTAATCTAATTAGAAACAAAATTCCCAATGCAAAAAACCCCATATGATCCTCCAAAGCAAAAGAATTTACATAATCGAAAAAAACCACACAAAAAGGCAAATAAATTAGCATCATACAAATAAAATATAAATACATCAAAGATAATCATGAGTTTAATTATGCAGTACAGAACCAGATTATATACAGAATTGAATCACATAATGCATAAATACCATAGAGATCAAATAAGTAACGTAAACATCATAAAATACATCAAAATATAATAAAAATACTTAAAAAATAGCCCCCAGATGCCCTAAAACATATGTGGGATGCCCACGACTAGGGAAAGACAGGATAAGAAGAAGGCTTGCCTTTACATGCTCTTTAATCCATATTTACATCACATCTCAACTTAGACATGCATATTACTCAAATACAACACTTAAACATGATTCTTTGCAATAAATATTCACATAATCATACATGGCATAATTTTAGAGAGAAAAAGTAGAAAAGGAGCCTAGAATATTACCCTTAGGACATATTCAAACTATGAAATTCTTGTAGTCCAAATCTCAACTCCAATTTGTGCTTCTTGTTTTTTAAAAAATCCAATAAAATTCGTGTATGTTTTGTGTGTTTGAATTAAAGAGATTGTTAGAACTAGCAAGAGAAAGGAATTGGTTTTTCTTCTTCCTTAAAGTGGCTCTCTATAAAAAGTGATTCCCCCTTTTAGAAAACCCTATATTTTTAGTTTTTATACTTAGGTTAGAGTTGGAGTTGGATTCCAACTCTAACTTACCAAATTTGGAGAAAAATCCCTATCAAATCTGGATGGAGTCCTTTTAAAACATTTATCTCTCTTTTTGAATTCCATAAATGCGGGAATTCTAGAAATCGAGCCACGGACGAGTGTCCTTCATGTGAAAGTCCAAAAATTCCCAAAATACCCCTAATTTGGCCAGTTTAGAAGAGAGAGAGCCACAGACGAGTGCCTCTCGAATGACAAACAGGTGTATAACCTCACTGAAGGCCCAAATCAAGGTTTTTATGCTTCTTTTGTTATAACACTTAGAAAATCATAAAAATATTTGAGAAAGTGCGAGAAATTCACAATCAGAGCTGTGAGATCCAAACTTAATATCAATAATATATTATTTCCTCATGATCGGGTAACCTTAATCTAGGTTGCCTTGAGTCACGTTGTCTACAGCTGCCCCTAATTTTCGAGAACTGGTGCATCAATGCCAAAATGAGCCAAAATGTAGAGTAAAAGGAAAAAGACGCATACCTAAGGCAACAAATCTCTTAGTTAATTAAAACACGTACCTTATAAGGTAGTGAGTCTATTGGTTAATTAAAAACATGTACTTATTCTGAGGTAGTAAGTCTCTATGTTGGGTAGTTATCATAAACTTATTGATGTGTTAACCCTGGTTCGAGTAGTTAACATCAGTTTGTCATTTTGTTAACCATGGTTCGGGTTGTTAACATTAATTTGTTGATGTATTAACCTTTGTTTGGGTAGTCAACATCAGTTTATCGGTGAGTTAAACCTAGATTAACTGTCCAATTTATGCCTAGGGCATACAGAATTGGGAGAAGTTGATCAAATCTGATTAACACCTAGGTTATACATAATCAAGTTATTTGAATACATCTGATTAGTGCCTGGGGCATGCAAAATCGAGATGACTTAATTTGATCTAATTAGTGCCTAGGGCATGCATAGTTAGTTGTTTAGATATGTTTGATTACTGTTTGGGGTATGCAAAATCGAGATGAATTGATTGGTGTCAACTATAGATTTACCTTTATGTTGGTTGGTACATCTGGTGGCTTCACTGTCCCTTCCTAGAGCAATGTTCTACTGGGGAGATTTCTAGTAAATATGTATCTGTGAGGAGTCAATAAGATGTCTCGAGTCATTCTAGCACATATACATCTATGAAGAGTCACTGAGATGCCTGGAGCCATTCTAGCAAATATGCATCTATGAAGAGTCACTGAGATGCTTAGAGCCTTTCTAGCACACTTCCTAATGACTGTCACCACTCTACAAATTGGCACCAATGTAAGGGAAACCATAATCATCAACGTTGTCACCTTATGATTAGGCTTTTGCCTCTTGTCCAATAGTTCCTTGCTATGCATCTCTTTTAATCTTTACCTATTCAAGTAACTTCTTATGATGAGGATGAGTATCTACATTCTTTATTATTGAAAGAGTAAATATATACCCCTTGGTAGGGGTTTTAAGCACCTGCTATGAGAAGGATACAATATTAGTGCTCTGTTTATGGTGTTTAGTTTTGTTGAATTTTTTCATTTATTTTCTTCTTGTGTTCATTGTTGTTACTTTTGTCCTATCATGGTATGTTAATTACAAATCTTTTTATTAATCTGATGGTATATAGTTTTCTTATTCATCATTATTTTTTTCTTTTTTTTTTCTTTCCTTTTTTCCAAGGATAATAAACATGAGCAAAGTAAAGCATAAAATAAGACTAGATAAGTGCATAATTTAAATACAAATTCTATTTTTATATATATTAAAATATTTAAACAAGTTTTTAAAACTCTCTCAATAAAAAAATAATAAATCATTGTGAAGGCCTTGGTCCTCGGCGGTAGGCTAACCTAGAAAGAGGTTTGAATGCTGAAAGCCTAGGGGGTCCGGCTAGTACTATGGGTTGTGGCACTGCTAGTGGTTGATCATCATCTAGCCTAAATCTAAACTAGAAACTTGGTAATGTGGCTGTCAAGGGCTGCAAAACCTAAGCTATCACCTTTGCCAATCACTTTGAACCCTAGCCAACCTCAGTGACAGCCTTAGAGTGGCACTCAAGATAGTGTATCAGGTCACCTCTCAAGTACCCAATGTACCTCCTCAGCTGCTCATCCATCTCTACCATGGCCTGTCTACCCCTGGGGAACTCTCCCTCAATACCAGCATCCTGCTCCCTAATTTGGGTAAAGGAGTCATCCACTACCTGTAGGGTCACCTCAAACTCTATACTGCACTCACTAAGTCAACTTTGATACCCCACTTGTCAAACTGTAGAGTATGTACTGCTGCTAGCAATGTCTATAAAGACTATAATGCTATCAATACTGACTGTAATGTCTAATCCTGACATTTGATAGCCTCCTCTATTGTTGCTACCTACTGGAGATGTCGCCAAATAATAAGGCTAGATATATATGTCCCGGTGGTGCCATGGATGGAGATGTCTCTGGATATATTGGTGGCGATGGTTGATGTAGAGTCTCCTGAGTGTCCATAAGGTGAAAGAGCTAAAGATTTGGATGCTTCGAGATGTCCACAAAGGGAGAACCTCCCCATCTTACTAGCAGGCAACTGCTGATGTCTGAAAGGTGATCGTGGATGAGCTAGCAGCTATAATGATCTATCCAGGAGATCATACAGGTCTAATTGCATGCCAAACTTATAACCAGAATCATCTCCTACCCCTGGTGCTACTATGGCTTATGAGGCTCATCTACCTAATCCTTCTATTAAGGCGGCTATGCTGGAGGTATATGTGGTGTTGTTGGTGCTTTCTATGGTGTCTGGTCCTATTCACCTCCCTCTGCAAGTGTATCCGACACTATAAGGTATAGACTACATCTCTGTCTGGTCTTGAGGATAGTCAGCAATATGTACTCCCCCTCTTACCCCTCAATAGGCTCCACCATCTTTATAGTGATTGTAGCCTGTAAAGTAACATAAATGCCCTAAGGAATGGGGTCACCAAATCTGTTTTCATCTATCCCTAGTGATAACAGCAGGTGAGTGATGACACCTTTCACATAGATCTGTATGGGAGACTAAGTGGATATTCTGACAAACAAGCTGATGATCTCATGTGTGATGTCTACATGCCTCTACTCCTACATGCCCCAAAGGCTGGTGACGTCGGGAGAGTTAATCAACCCTGGACTCCCCGTGCATCCTAAGTAAGAGGTAGACAACACCCTTTGAATATACCTGTAAACATGGGTGGCTAGTATAGTGATCTTTGTTGTGTCTGACTGATATACTTGCCCCGATAGTGTCACTACCCTTTATCTGGTCTGATCCATAATATTGGGAGGTGTGACTACATCAGGCTTGATCAAGAGGCCCATAGCCTCAGTAACTTGATGACGTGTGAGGCTATAATGGATGTCTAGTGCCCTAAACTTGACTATCTCCTCCTCTATATTCGATCTTTAGTACCCACAAAACTGCAATGTAGCTAAGACCTCTCAGGTGATGTCAAGGTAGGTCCTATAAGATATAGCAAAGAACTCCTTCCAACCTCCTCTATCCAGGAGTCTATCAACCTCCTCTATTAGCCTGACATCCTACAAGAACTATCTGGACATAAAACAGCTTGATCTATATTGCACTCGCAGCAAGGCTCGATATATGGTGGCTTATGTTGGTGTCGTATACTCTAGTACAGGCTGAGGCGGCTTCGCGTGTGCGATTCTGCGAGACATCCTGCAAGAGAAGATTAAATCCTAGTTTCCATGGCTAACTTGATTCACAAGTAAACCAATATGTAAAATTCATTAGAATTTTAACAGCATTTCAACTAAAAGGAAGATAGCTAATGTAGCACCCTTATCCTATAATCTGTACATATCACTTTATCCAACTCATTACACATGAGTTACTGTGTAACATAAACATATAATCAAACTTAATATATAAGAGTGCTACACTTTTAAAAGAAACTATTCAATGAACGATAAAGTCTCTTTTACACATTACAATAACTGTTTAACACATTTTTTTTTACATACAATATCTCTAATACCACAAAATCTTTACTATATACAAAGAGCCCAAAATACAAGTCTATGTTTGTCTCTCTCGTTGACATGAGTTGGCCATCCAGCTGCAGATATCACCCCAACAACCTACACGGATGAAACACCCGTGCTAAGCTACAAAGCTTAGTGGGGAACTAAAAATATGACAAACGACCACTCACAGTGATCGTCAACAAGCACACACCATATCTCAAATACAACAATGATTTATCTCAATGAATAAAATTTAACATTCATATCAATGTATGAAATTCATAAAAATTCAATGGTAACATTTACATTTATGCTACATTTACCATGTGTAATAATGTAAGCCTCAATGTCCTATGACTTTAAATTCAACTAATAATCATGTGAATAGCCTTTGAATTAATACTAAACCATACTAGCATAATTATCCATTATCTTTTTATCTATACTCGTATGTCTCTGATATAAACCCATTAGAATTAAAATGGCAAAACAACACTTCCAAATGCCATGAGATCTTTATAATATTATAAGGTTACTTTATATAACATAAGTTACAAAAACAAGCCTATCAATTATACATAACAATTATACAACATTGCCAGATTATTCTTATATACCCAGGTTATAGGTCTTAGTTATGCATACATCACACCGTAAATAACAAACACAATTTCATTAAATGTGTACATATAAACAATGTGAACATATAAATATATTCATAAGAAAACTATTTCAAAAACACTAGTTGTTACTGACTAACTCTTATAATCTTTAAAATGAAATATGCTTATGCAATTATAAAATTGTTGCGTCCATTAAATATTATAATACTCCTTAACCTAATAAAAATTCCTTCATTTATCATGCATTGGCAAACATCTAGAAAAAGACTTATGATCATAAAGAACCCACATATGTATACCATCAATTTAATCAAAGTAACTTTGGTGTAAAGCCTGCACTATTCTAAAGAGGTGGATAACGGGTTATACGGTGGTACCCGAAGGTACTAGGTCACCCGAAGACACCAAAGAGATAATAGGTCACCCGAAGGCACCAAGGAGATACCCGAAGGTATTAAACGATGATCCCTTGTAGGGATAAAACTGTATGATAAATCGGTGGACCCAAACGGGATCGAACAAATAACATGGACCCAAACGGGGTCAATCAAATAACATGGACCGGTCAAGCGGACCCAAACGGGGTCGGCTACAACCCACACGAGGGTTGTTAAATTAACTTTAACTTTTAAACCCAAACAGGGTCACTATACTTTTAAATTCAAGTGGACCTAAATAGGTCAAAATGTTCAGAAGCAGCTGCAAGGTACCCTTATAGGCATGCCTATCTATCCACTTCTTAGACTCAAAGCAGGCAGTACAATCTCTTTACTTTATCTTTTCTTTATTCATTCATATTCTTATATGCACACGTATACTCTTGTGTAACAACGAACAATGTACTCATATACATGCTCATGTGTAACTTTATGTAAACCTTTGAACATGCTCACTATTGGATATTACTATTCTGTATTTGAAATCTTTTTCAATCATGTAACTATTTCGATAACATAGTTGTATCTATATTATACTTTTTGCTCCTGTGCATAATCATATACAAATATATATCTTCTCTAGTGCATCAACATATATGCATAATTCGTAAGACATTTTATACAATTTGCTCATGTAAATAATCACTTAAAAGTTATACCTTTATTAGTGGACATACATGTATACACCATCTCATCAAATATAAACAATTGCAATCATGCTCTTTGCTCAATTTTTGCTAATTAACGTACTTCCATCTAACCATGCTTTATCCATTATTTTCTTTTCATACAGCAATACTTTCTATTTTATTGTCATTGTAATTTTACTTTTGGCATGAGCATAGAGGCATAACATATAATCCTTATATAGCGTTATATTCATTTTATTTCAAGTAGGTAAATAATAACTCACCTAAACATTGCAATTACTATACACATTTTTCATCACATAATCATGCCTAATACTTTACATTTATATATTATTATATAGTTTATACATTTAGTTCCCTTTATGCGCTGCTATAATACAAAAATACTCCAGAGATGTTTAAAATGGTTCTTGGCAAACTCAAATAACAATCCTGCATAGAGACAGAATTTCAAGTTCATTTTGAAACCTATTTATGTCATATCTAAAGACATTTGTGGTCGAAATTATCTTTTAAAATCATGATTCATTATGTTTCTAGTTTCAGGAACATTAAAAATAACATCAATATCATTTTTACTTTTTAAAATATTACAAAAACATTGAGAACTGTTCCTGAAAATAATGCTGTCAACAGTCCCGAATTTAGGTTACTTTTTGACATATTTAGAGGCACAACCAAATCATGATTTCTCCATAAAAATTGTAGAAATTTAAGTCTAGTTTCATTATAATTTCGATTCATAGCATTTTGACCTCTACAAAATTAATTATACACAAAACACTGCATACTGTCCTATGAAAAGTACTGTCAACAGTTTTGAATTCAAGTAATTTTTTTGACATATTAAGAAATAGAATCAAATTATGTTTTCTTCATAAAAGTTGTAGATATATAAGTCTAATTTCATCAGAATTTGGAATCATCTCATTTCAACTTCTATAACAAGAGATACACGCAAATTACTACAGTCCATTCTCATTTCCTAGGCAGCACTTTACTGCACCCAATTCAGTTTTTATCACCAATTAATAAATTCATATAATAAAATAGGTACAGAATTTAAACAACCTTCCTTCATGAAAATGATGCTACTATGAGTCTATTTTAACCATAATTTTGTTTCAATGGATTTCGACTTCTCAACAAATATTTATAGCAAAAAAACTGTAACATGTTCTTAACAACTAGGTAGCAGCTCAGTCCGAAATTTAAATTAATTTTAGGAGCACTTAGAGGCAGAATTAAATATAGGTTTCTTCTAAACAAATATAAATCCATGTCTTAAGATTAAGTAGCAATTTATATTTCCCAAATTGGAGCTATAAAACTCGAGATATCCACAAAATTCCGAAACTGGTTCATAGAAACTTAACTCAGAATTTCAAATTCATTAACTTTTCTTCTTTCAAAGGCTACTGTTTTGGGAATTTTTGAGGACATTAGAAGCAAAATTTCATTATTGTTATTTCTATAACATTTGTAGGCACAGAAGTCCCGGTTCTAACCCAACAAGTAACATCAAATTCGGAGTTCAAAAACTCAACTTATGATCAAATTAGTCATTGAAGGTCAATCCGAATTTCTGGACAGCACTTTCACATTAATGACTAATATCTTAATTCAAGTCAATATACTTATCAAATCCATAATCAACACAATATTAATGCATGCAAGAAATAATAGTTCCCAAACCTGGACATGCAACTCAAATCTTCTTTAAATTCTCCTTGCTCTTTACTCTTTGTAACTACTTTTCCTTTACTTGTTTCTACCCTCCTCTTCTCCTTTACAACCAACATCATCATTCATTAACTTAACTTCCAGCACTTTTTCAGCATTTACCTCAACCAAAATGAGAAGAGGAAGAAGAAGAAGAAGATGATGAAATTCAGTAGAGATTAATTACCTTAAAGTTATACACTTAATTGCCTTAGTAAACCATCATGAATTGTCACTTAAATTGCTTGAAAAATTCAAAGACTTTGAAAGAAAATGAGAGGAAGTAATTTCTGGTTTTTCTCCTCTCAAAATGCCGACACTTCACTCTCTCCCACACCATCTCTCATCACATGCTTATATAAAACAACGTAAAATTCCCTATTTGGTCCTTTAAGAGTTTGCATGTCACACTATGAACAACCACCTTTTTGCATGCTATAAAGTGACCCCTCCACTAAATCTTTTTCTTAAATCAACCTTTACATTTATTCTTTCTTTTAAATTGACCTTTCAATTATTTATTTATGCACATTTGCCCCTAAAGATGCCGAATTTACAAATTGACCCCTAAACTAATACTTGATACTTCAATTATAACCTTAATTATTATTATACCAACATAATAATTTAATTATGACTTTACAAAATTTATACCATATATTTTACACATTTATCATATAATTATTGATAACTTAAAAATATTTTTACCTCAATTAATATCTTAACTCTTAATAATTCATCAAATAATGCTTAATTAGACTTTAATAATATGTAATTGCCCTTGAATTCTACTAGGGCCTATTTTGGGTCCTTACAGCTAATATATATAGAAATGCACACTAGGCTCCAAAACATAATATATAACATCCTAAACCCATTATTGGGTGTTTTAGCAAACATGTACGATAAACAAGGCATAATACTTATTTCACATATTACGAAGAATTTTAACAATATTTTGGCAGCATTCCGACTAGAAATATGACTGCCTCCTACATAAAAAGACAATTTAAACAACACACGGGCCATTATGGCCGCCAAGCAACACAGTCTACACTTTTAATAAAAAAAATAAATTTGGATGGAATTATTTAGCTGCAATTACAATTCCCAACACAACATGTGTTTGAAGGCATAGAATATATTGTTTTATAATTTTATGTGCTCATATACGAGATTTTTACAAATTTACATACTCTAGGTTTTTTACAAATTTACGTGCTCATATACAAGGTTTTTTCCTAACTATAGTGCCATGCAAAAAGGTTTTGTAACTTAAGTTAGCATTCCTAAAGGCATTTTTCATTTTTAAGCATATTATAGCCTAAAAACATGTATAAAGGGTCTAAACATAATTTAAACTAGCGAACTAAATAAATACATATAAGAGAATTTCAAAGGGTACTTACTTGTAGAATGATTAAGATAAAAGAAAATACGAAACAAATCAAAAATGAATCGCTCCCTAAAGTGCACATCGCTTCTCAATGAATTTCCACCCAAACAACATAAAAAATGGAGGAGAAACAGAAGAAAAATGGAGAGGAAGAAGCTTTGAATGTAAAAAATGGTGGTTACTGGAAAAATGAGGAAGAAGGGAAGAAGAAAGGCCATTTTATTCAAATTTTCAAGCAAGGGATAGAAGGCCCATCCTTCACTAGTGACAGATGGGTGCTGACCGGTATCTAGCAAGTGTACTAGATCGGCTAGTAATACAGAAAAATATAGATTAAGACCCCAAATATCGTACCCAAGGGAACATGGATTGCTAAGGATAATGCCTATGTATGAATTAAATTAACCTGAGATTATTTCCCAAATGTTTTTGATTTAAAGGTAAAAATTAAACAAAATAAACAATTAAACAAAACAAAGGATAAAACATGAATTAAAAACAAAAAAAATAACTGGAATTCTCTTGCTAAAGAAACTATCAACCTTAATTTTCATTGTAATGACTTAAATTTAATATAAACACCAGTGATTATGGAAAAACTAGTAATAGAGCAAGATATCTTTATTCAAGTATATCATTCTTAGTATTAAACTCATAGACAAATCTAATATTTAGCATGCAAGACTAGTTTTAACTTCCTAAATATTCATTAAAGCCTTTCTCAAGTGATTCAATTCCAATTCATTCTTAGTTCCTCCTCTCTTAGTATTAACCAATAAAATTAACACATAATCATCTCATATTTCGGATAATAATCATGCATAAACATTAAAGAGTTAATCCAAGAACATGCAAATCATTAACTATGTCAAAACCAATTTTTAGTTATTTATTCAATAAACCAACAATCAATCTCAACACAATCAAAGATATGAATATGCTTAAAACCAAGAAATAATCAACCGATATTGAAATTAAGCTCAAAATAAAGTCATAACAATGAAAATATAAGATTTCAAGAATCCCTTAGCAAATGAAGAAAAAACTATTTCCTAAACATGTTTAAAACTAAAACAAAGCTGAAAAACTTAAACAAAATTGAAAGGAAAACTAAAAATAGAAAAACTAGAAAAAACAAGTAAAACTAAAACTAAAGCAATTAATCCCTTCTAATCCCTCCTTCCTCTCCTTCTTTGATGTTAGAGTTTTCTATTTATCGGCAAAAGATGTTGTAAAAGCCTTTCAAACTTTCCAAATTGGAGTAGGAAAAGAATCCTTCTTGAATTGAAGAGAATCGGGAATCCTTCGCTTCATGGGAGAACTTGCACGTGGCCACGTCCTTCCCTTTGTAATTGAACACGTAATCACGTGTTCCATAAGCCTTCCTTCACATGTGGCCACGTGTGGTCCTTCACTTGGAATCCACATGGTCATGTGTACATGCTGGGTTTCTCCTTTTGGTCTTTCACATGGCCACGGTTCTTCATCCTTCATTCCTTCACGTGGCCACGTGTTTGTCTTCTGGACTTCACGATAAAATCTTAACATGAATTCTCCAATTTTACAATTTTGGCCCAAATCTTCTTGCCTTTTTACAATTAATTCCTTTTTCTTGCAAATTAACCCTAAAAAGCACCAAAATTTACAATTAACTCCAAAAACATAAAACTAACAAATTAAACCTAATTAATACAAAATTAACCTAATTAAACACCTAAAAACATATTAAAAACACCATATAAATCATCATTATCAGGTGCCAAAGACGTCCCGTCCCTCACAGCTTTTTGATAATGTTGCCCTTTCTCTTCTTTTTTTCATTTTTAATCTTTTATTTCTAATTTTTACTTACATTATTTACACAAAAACCCCTTTATTTACTACTATTTACATACTTATCTAACTATTACATGTGTTATTTATTTACTTAATTATTTATTTATATTATTTGCATACCCAACTATTTTATTTTATATATGTTATTTATTTGTACATATTTGCTGAAATTTGAAAATACTCCTTGAAATTTATTGTGCTTCTTGAATTTTATAATTTTTTGCATCAAAAATTTTTCAGAGCCATCTGTTTTGATCATGGAGTTCTTAAATTCACTACAAAAATGAAAACAAAAGATAATGTAATAGTATGTACATAAAATGCATGGGATATGTAGAAAAGAATGCATTTTGTCTTTTTTGAGGTGACGGACGAGCTGACCATGGCTTGCTCCTCGAGGGACTGGTGTCTGTCATCACTTTCTATAAATAGTGTCCAAATTTTCTTAGTCTTTATGCCTTTGACTTGTATTTTTCCAAGAAAGCTTCTACCAAGTATTTCTTCTCTCTTTCCCTTTCTTTTTCTCTTTATTTTTTTTATTTTTGGTCTTTTTTCCTTTCAGTCATTTATCTTCCTCCATTATTTTGCACTTCGACTGTTTGAAAATTCCTATTATCATGACTTCTGGACTTGGAAAATTACACCAACTGTTTGATAACCCAAAAACCTAAGAGGGTCCCCTTTTGGCTTCATACTTTAGTCTGAGATTTCTAAAGAGAGTGTCTCTAGATAGAAATTTATTAATTGCTACTGCTCGGTACTGGGACCCTCGGCTCCATGTGTTCAGGTATGCACACTAGGAGTTATGCCCTCTACCAAAGGAGTTTGCTGCGATAGTCGATGCTAGGTTTGAGCTTAGTACCCAGCCATGTCTGCCTTCTTCTACTTCTAGCTATCCTAGAAAGGTGGCCTATGCCTCGGGTATCCTCCCTTTTGAGACCAGAGGCTCAATACCTTATAGGAGGACATTCTCACTGGAGCTTTTGATTAATGTACTGGCTAACTTTAAAGACGTGCCTACCTTCCATTTCAATGTGGTATTGCTTAGCTGCTTTGCCCAATATTTGTTGAGGCACACTGATAATCCCCTGATTGGATATTATACATTATTTAATGATGTGAACCACGTGTTTTGGGAGCATAACCCATTTCCTTTGGTTCTGGTAGAGACTATCATTGGCTTGGATGTTGTTCAACATAGCTCTCGTTCTTGTTTTATAGGTAGCCCCATGTTTCTTTATGTATCTCCTTACTTTGAAGGTAGTATGTGACTTATAGGTTTTCATACTAACTTTTCTTATTAAAAGACGTGTCCTTTCAAATTTTCACAAGTTTTTTTGCCTGAGTGTTGCCTGAGATGAACCCACCTCACCCCAACGGCTTTTGTTTTAGGTATGGTTTTAAGAGAAGTTAAAGCTATTGTCGGAGCCTCCTCCCCAAGTCAGAGTCACGGGTGTTTATTCCATGAGATATGTCACACCTAGGTAGTTACAGTATGACTTTCTGACAATCCAGGAGGGAGTCGACCGATTGGGCCACTTGACAGATGACAACATTATGTTTAGGTGCACATGGCTACCTATCTCTTTTGTAGTTTGAGATGGAATATTTAGATATATCCCTCTGTGAAGACTGTATCGGGCCACCTTCTATGTCGCTACCCATTGTACTCATCGATTTAGGGATCGACAGGACATTGTTAAGTTTTCATTGGGCTTTTAAGGTGGCATTCTCCCTACTCATTACCTAACAAAGCATTATCAAAGGATCTGGGCCCAACTTCCTGTGAGGACCTCCATCCTTGAGATTGGTGCTTACAACTTCACTACCTTTGACTCATACAAGCAATAGTTCACCAGTCCAGCGATCGACAATAGACTTTCTCATCTTAGGCACCTAGGTGGAGAGATGGAGGTGATACAGATAGATTATATTAGATATTGCCACAGATTATGTTTTCATTTCCATTGAACTTTTAGTTTTCAACATGTGAAAAGAATATGCTACTTTCAGTTACATTGATGATGTTAAGAATACATGCATGACATTTCTTTCTAATTTCGATACACATAATTAGCATTTGATATTATCCCAATAACATGTATTATTTAATCTTGAATTGAAACTTTAAAAGCATCATAAGTCCTATCATCAATCAGCCCTCTCGGTTTTTCTTGATTGATTATTTTTTCTCAACCTATAATTTTTGCCCAGGATGCTTTTTTTCGATTTTCACCCTGATGAGGAGCCAAATTTTAGCAAGGGCATCATTTTTTCAATTTTTGACTCGTAAGGCTTTTATTTTTTTTCTTTTTCTCTTTTATTCTTAGCCATAAAACCTTTTTAATCTATCTATGTTCACTAGTTCTCTGAACTCATTGCCGTCACTATCTAATAGAATGGCAACTCTTTTGGATAACAACTTCTTAAACACATAAGGTCTTTCACACATGGGCCTAAACTTGCCTTGAATATTTGGAATTCCCAGCCTCATTTGTTTGAACACTAGATCTCCCTCTTTCAAAGGATGTTTCTTAACCTTTTTCCCAAATGAGCAAGCACGCCTCTTTTGATAAAATTGATTATGATGTCCTCATCCTATCTCCATCTAGTACGTTGAGTTGTGATAGTCTCTGTCTAGCCCATTCTGCTTCCAGTATCTCAGCTTCCAAAACTACCCTTAAGGATTAATGCTCAATTTCTACTAGCAATACCGCTTGTGTCCCATAAACCAAAGAAAATACAGTAGCCTGTGTTGAAGTTCTAGCTTTGGTCCTGTAGCATCATAATGCAAAGGGTAACTTATCTGTCTAATCTTTATAAGTTTTAACCATTTTGGCTAAAATCCTTTTGACATTCTTATCAGCCACCTCGACTGCTCTGTTTGCTTGAGGGCTATATAAAGAAGACTTATGATGCTGAACTCCATACTTGATAAGCATCTGATTGGTTTCATGGAAGAACTATAATCCATTATCGAAGACCACATGATAGGGCAAATTGTATCTATATATTAAATTCCTTTTAATGAACTTGGCCATATCCTTTGCACCTATCTTTTCAAAATATTTCGCTTCTACCCACTTGGTAAACTAATTAATGGCTACTATAATGAACTGTGTCCGTTCAAAGTAAGCAAATGGATCATGCCCATGATATCTATGCCTTATGCAGCAAATGGCTATGGTGACATGAGGTTGCATAACTCAAAAATAATTAAATGGCTTAAGTCTGCATACTATTGGCATAATTGGCACTCTTTAACATACTTGGAACAATTATTATCCATTGTGAGCCAAAAGAATCCTTATCACATAATCTTCTTAGCTAAAGTCAAACCATTCATGTGGGCTCCACATACTCCTGCACACTTCTTCCATAACCTTCCTTGCCTCCTTTTCATCCAGACACCTTAACTGGATTCCATTAGGCTGTCTCTTATAGATTACTCCTCCTACAGTAATGAACTGGATAAATAGCTTATGAATCATTCTCTGGTCCTTTTTAGGAGCTTCCTTAAGGAACATTAATCTTTCTAAATAGTTCTGAATAATATAGTACCAAGGTTTTCCATCATCTACCTCAATATCCATAATATATTCATCCTCAAAGCATGGCTTATCAGAACTTAAAATTAGCACAAGCTTTATGCTCCCCCTTTAGAATTATCCCATATTGATGCCAAAGTGGCCAAAGCATCTGCTAACTGGTTCTCTTTCCTAGGCACATACCCAAAAGTATAGAGCTCGAATTGGCTGCTCAAAGATATTAGACACTTAAGATAGGGAAATAATCATTCTTCCTTGACTGACCATTCACCTTTCACTTGATAGATTACCGAAGACAAGTCTCCAAACACTTCTGTAGATTTTTCCCCCATAGCTAACAAGTCTTCTAACTCGAAGATGTAGGCTTCATATTTGGCTTCACTGTTCGTGCCTTTATACCTCATTTTCTTGGCTAGTGGGATTCTCTCTCCTTCTGGGGTGACCAAGATTACGCCTACTCTAGCTTCTTTATTGTTTATAGCCCTATCGAAGTACATCTGCCAACCATACATTGTTATAGCTACAAACTGCTAATTGGGAAACTCATAAGTTACCTCTTCCATTTCTAAAGGTTGATCGACTAGGAACTCTGCTACTGCTCTCCCTTTAATGGTTTTCCTAGTGATGCATTCTATGTCGAACTCTTGTAGGAGAATCAACCATTTTTCCCATTTTTCCTAGAAGTGAAGGTGTTTCTTGCAAATACCTAAGAGGGTTCTTTTTAGCCATAGCATGTATCTTATAGGAGTGGAAATAGTGTCTCAATTTCTTTGATGCTCATATAACTGACAGACAAATCTTTTCTACTTTTATATACTTCGGCTTATAAGGGAGAAACTTTTTGTTGAGGTACTATACTATATACTCGTTTCCAAAGTCATCCTATTGAGCCACCTTTGCCCTTACTGAACTATCCTTTTTGGCCAAATACAAAATCAAAGGTTTACCTACCTGAGGTGGTCTCAATACTAGTGGATGCAGTTAATATTCCTTGATGGTATCGAATAATTTTTGACAATCCTCGTTCTAGACCACTGGCTGATCCTTCTTAAGTAGCTTGAATATTGGCTCGTAAATCAAAGTCAACTTGGCTATGACCTACTTATGTACTAAATTTTCCCTAGGAACCCTCTAACTTTCTTTTCCTTCTAAAGTACTAGCATCTCCCTAATGGCTCTCACTTTGTCAAGATCTGCTTCTATACCTTTTTGGCTCACCACGTACCCTAAAAGCTTACCTGAGGTGACCTCAAAGATACATTTCTTTGGATTAAGGCGAAGGTTGTACTTATCAATTCTCTGGAAGAACTTCTCTAGTGCCTTAAAATAACCTTCTTGGGTAACTGAATTGATCATCATGTCATCCACTATACTTCCACTTCCTTATGAATAAGGTCATCTAGTATTTTAGATGCCATCCTCTGGTAAGTAGCACCTGCATTTTTAAGCTCAAAAGGCATAACCCAATAGGCGTACATAACCCATTTAGTTATGAAAGATGTCTTAATCCAATCCACGATCTTGTTCAGAATTTTATTACACCCTGCATATCCGTCTACAAAACTGTACAGGGTATAGGCAACTATGCTATCAACCAGGATATCTATGTGGGGCAGAGGGAAATCATCCTTAGGATAGGCTTTGTTCAGGTCCCTATAATCTACACAGACCTTGACTCTTCTATACTTTTTTGCTACAGGAACTGCCTTTGCTAGCCATATGGGATATTGAACTTCCACTAGGAACTTAGCCTTTATGTATTTCCTAACTTCATCTTTAACTTTTTTAGCCCATTCTAGTCTAAGCCTCCTAAGCTTCTACTTGACTAGCTTATACCCCGAATATGTTGGAATGGCATGCTTAGCTATTTCTCGATCTATTCCCGACATGTCTTCATAGGTCCAAGTAAAGGCTTTTTCACATTTTTTTAATATTCTCTTAAATTTTTTCTCTCCTCAGGAGTTATATCTGATGCCAATAAAATTTCTTTTGGATTTGCTTTGGTTTTCAGATTAAATAAACATGTATTTGTTGAGTTAATGTCAAATATGAATGGTTCATGATCATGATTATGCATATTGAAATTAGAAGAAACATCACACAAGTAAGCAAAATTGTTCATCTCATTAATATAATCAAAAGAGCAATCAATGTTCTCATAAAAATGTTTAGGAACATAAAAAAAATCAATAAAAGCATCTTCTTCAGTCTTAGCAGCATCAGATGTCTCTCTAGACTTAGTCTCTGGTGGATCATTTACCTTCCTTTTGCCTTTCAATTGAACCGCAAGCAACTTCTCTATCAAAACCTCTTTAGGCACCTTTTTGTCCCAAGCTGAATGATGCAAGAGAATTTCTTCATCCCAAAAACCCTCAACTAGCTTAATAATCCTTTGCTCCTAGTTGAAGAGATCATTAAATAGCTTAAATCCTAGTACTAGCTCACCCCCCATCAGCTAGGGTTCGTTCTCTCCACAATAAAGGCAAATACCTGAGGCTGGCATAAAGCTCTACGAGATATGGTGAATTCCTTTCTTAGCTTCCTTCCCTTTACCCTTCTAACTGGAACTAGTGAAACCTAACCCCTTCTTTTCCTTTTAACCCTTGGCAGCTATAGCAGTCTAAGGCCTTTGGGAGTTCTTGCCTAACCCAGTACCTGGTAAGAAATTCATCTTCTTCATCATGTTAACCACCTGTGGGCAATTGGCATAACTACTCTTACCTTTTTCATCATTGATGGCAGACATATGGAACCCACAAAAGGCTATTTAGCTATCTCAAGTACAAACACTTGATTCTCCTTTGCAACTTTAATAGTGACCACCTAACTATTATGGGGGATCTTGATCATCTGATGCAATGTGAAAGGCACCCCACCCAACTTGTGAAACCATGGTCTTCCTAATAGCATAGAAAAATTAGCTGGAATAGGCAACACCACAAATTTGGCTTCTATCTCAATGGACCCAATCTTCACTAAAGCTTTGAAGGTCCCAGTGGCTTACCTTATGGAATTGTCATAATCAGAAATGGTTAAGTCAAATTTACTTAGCATGCTCTCATTTAACCCAAAAGCTGGAATTGCCACTAAGAGGCAAACATTAATGGAAGAATTGTCGTATATCATCACACAAGTCATGTGCTTACCATTCACCTGGGCCTTGATGTATAAAGTACGATTATGATTCCTTCCTTTCGTGGGTAGGTCAGCATCAAAGTACACAATATTCTCTCATGTTCCTCCTTTTAACTAAATCCAGCATCTTAAAAGGTGAGATGATAGTGGCAACAGTAGATTTACTCAGGGCTTTAACTAGCTTTTACCCGTGCGAGGGAGATTATCTTAGAAAGTCCCAGATGGAAATTTGTGCATTTATTTTCTTTAACTGCTTAATTATCTAATCTTCCTCGACTTCCTTTTCTATTGGCACTATAGCAGGAGTTGGCTGCTTTTCAATCTCTGGGGCCACTCTTTCACTCCTCATGGCCACCTTAACCTTCTTCTCTTCTCTTACCTCCTATTCACTCATACTAGCTGAACTTCAGTTATCAATGGGCACCAAAGTCTCCTCATCCTCACTCTCTAAGGGAGTATCCCAACAATGAATCATGGAAACTGATCGATTTCCTTTGCTTGGATCTGTTACTTTAGGGGTGAAACGAGTAATGGCCACTTACTCATTGCCATACAAATATCTCATGACATACCATTCAAGTAGACTAGACCCAATCATAAATACTGAAGGTGGCACAATATGGTAACCTCTTTTCTTCTTTTTATCTCTTTTCTTAGGATCTGAAATCTGCATGTTATCTATCAAATCCTAAATTTTATTCCTCAAGGAGCAACAATAGCCGATCAGGTGCTTAGTATGCTGGTGGTATGCATAATACTGATCTTCCCTATGATGGGGCAACCTTTGACTCTTCACAGGCCTTAGGGGCAATGGCTGAAGCTTCCTTTCCTTGCTTAATCTATCCAATACCCAAGAAAGTGACTTATCCAAATTGGAATAGTGCCTCTTACTAGCCTTTGTAGTGGACACTTCTGCAGTCTTTTTAGTTCTGTTTGACCCACTATTGTTCCCTACTGCTTTGTTATTATTGAAGTTTCTGCTGGCATTCTCATTGCTTGCCCTTCTAGCTAGGCACTCGCCCTCAGCTTCTATGGCCATATCCTTTAATGACTCCCAATCCTTTAGTCCCTTCATTTTCAAACCATCCTTTAGTTACGAGCTTGCATTAATAATGAATTACCTTATCTAATCAGCAATTTCAGGCTTCCTTGTTATCTCTATCACCCTATTCCTCCACCTAGTGAGGTACTCATGAAAGGACTCATCATGTTTCTGCTAAAGTAACTCAAGGTCCTTCAAAGTAACCTTCATCCTAGTGCTGCAGTCATACTACTTAAGAAATTCCTCAGTCAATAGATCCTAATCTTCCTTAGTATGCCTATCTAACCCATGGTACCAATCAATTGCAGGCCCTATTAAACTAAGACAAAAGTACTCCACCTTCTACTTCTTGCTCAAAGTGGTCCCCTTTATGATCAATGTATACTATTTGACATAAGTCGAAGGATCCAAAGTGCCACCAAACCTTGGCAAATCAGCTATCTTGTATCTCTGGGGTAATGGCTCATCTCTATCCAAATCCTTATCCTCATAGTTTATTTCCCCACTAGTAGATAACAGCCTAGACATGGCCTTAATTTTCTCCTCCATCTTCTTAAAGCCCGGATCCTCAGTACTAGGACCCCTATTCCTCATATTCATCATAGGAGGGATATATTCTTCATCTTTCTCTTCTATGAAATCATCTTCAAGATCATACCTCCTTTCTATCCTAGGTGGGTCTCAAAGCACAGCTACATTAGCTGCGGCAGCGTTCCTAACATACATTGGCTTTGCTATCTCATAAATGGGTGCTGCAGGCCAAGTTCTAACATTTGGTGCTACAGAAGCCACCATTCCACCAATCATAGCCATAATCCTTTCTTCAAAATCCTAAAACCTCTTATGCAATCTCTGGTCTAAATCATCCTGCACTATTGAAGGGCTAGTGTGGGTAACATTCAGCCTTTCCCTTAGGAATGGAAACCTTGTTGTTGTGTCATCAGTTACTCTCCCAGTCTCATTCACCCTTTTCATCTCATTCAACTAATCATCTCTCATTTTTTATCTTATTTCTCAAC
Organism: Excoecaria agallocha; assembly: GCA_037975025.1. Taxonomy (NCBI): domain Eukaryota; kingdom Viridiplantae; phylum Streptophyta; class Magnoliopsida; order Malpighiales; family Euphorbiaceae; genus Excoecaria; species Excoecaria agallocha. Next base: position 15,111,824 of record CM075807.1, read on the forward strand.
TGCTTCCCGACCACTGACTTGAAACCAACTCCGAACTGACCTCTAAACCTAAGTCCGAACCTGAACTTGATCTCAATAGCCTAGATATAGACCTTCAAACCAAGAAACCATCTAACCCTCTGGACCACCTAGATAAGTCTATGATGGCTATAAGAATCAGATGTTAGGAGTGATGCATGGTGAATGATGCACGAGCGTGGTATGTGTATGATGCATAGATGCAATATATGCTTTTATTAGGCATCAATAACAACCACACAAAAGTATAGTAATAGCCTTCCAACCTTATTACACTCCACACAAGAGGTTTTGCAGTATCTTTCCTATGTGGGATTAGCCCATAGTTCAATTGGGTACCCAATAAATGCACATTAAGGACAGTGGAAAAGTAGCAACATAACCACTCTAATTGAAAGCACAGTCATATAGGCTTTGACCATTATGTATTTTGATTAACTCACATAGATCGAATTGGGCCTGCTGGGGCATGGTAATATTTGATCGTTACCCTCCTAATTTATTTCAGCTTGGTCAATACATAAAGTTTCATATAACAAGTAAAAGATTATTATGGTTATACAACATAAGGGAAGTTACTATTGTCATTACATGGACTTGAGTCATTGGTGATAAAACTTTAGGGCTACCCAAGCATGGTCCCCGCCAATAGGTCTAACTCACCATGAGCATAACGATCGATGGGTCACCATTTCATATACCATTTGGTACTAGACTTGAGCAGGTGGGTCTCTTTGACACTTTCCTATATTGAGTGAACATAGGACGTGCTTTAGGATAACACCTGGGCTAAAAAGGGATGCCTAACTTACTTCTAAGTCTCTAAAATGTATGCAAGAAATGCAATTTAGAAAAGAGACGGGATTAAGTAATAAAACCCAATAATAAATAAACTTAACCAAGATGCTTTTAGGACCAAGGTCTCTTTAATCCTCAGTGGAGTTGCCATTGTGATGCATGTCGAAGCCGTCCCTCGCTTTCAGGTTGCTTTTGGAGGCTCACTTTTAGGGCTCGAGATCGAAGGAGCCTCATTTTAACTCATAAATTGGCTACTTCACAATAAAAAGGAATCAAGCCCAAATTATTATTGGTAGTTAAGCCATGAAGGTGTCTACTAATTGGCCCAAAAGAGGTAGGTGTCATGGATTCGCCACCCAACAGAACATCAAAAAATGAATCTCAACCTTTTAATGCCCAAATAGACATTGGTGTTTGGGAAATCACTCTTGCTAGGCATTTTGATTAGGTGTTGTTTTATAATTGAGTTTTTATACTTAATCCCCTCTCCTCTCCACACAATGCAAAGGCATAAGAATTAAATAAACATCCTAATAAATCATGAAAAGCAATAAATAAATAAGTAAATAAATCAACTACTTAAATTTATTATAGAAACAAATCATCCAACAACAAGAGTAAAGTAATATACATACATAAATTGGAATATTTATTTAAATTGGGAACATTGGTTCTCTTATGCATATTTTACAAAAACCTTCATTTATTACTTCAATTGGTTTTTGGTGAAAAATTGGACATTGGTCCAAGTTTTGAAGAAAAACCTAATTAGTTTAATAGAAAATATTTTAAATGTCTTTTCCTTTTAACGTGCACAAAAACCCCCCCTTTTTAACTAACTATTACATCCCCGAAAGAAAAATACATCCAAAAATACCACATAAATAAACATGAAGTAAACAATAACTAAATAAAATTAAGAAAAGCAATAAATAAAGTGATGAAGATAGTGGTTAAACGAGGTAATCGGATGGGCCGAGGGTGGTCATCCAATCAAAAGCACAATTCCCAATGCAAAAAACCCCATATAATCCTCCAAAGGCAAAAGAATTTATATACTCAAAAGAAACCACACAAAAAGGCAAATAAATTAGCATCATACAAATACAATATAAATACATCAAAGATAATCATGATTTTAATTATATAGTATAAAAACATATTATATACAGAATTGAATCACATAATGCATAAATACCTTAGGGATCAAATAAGTGACGTAAATACTATAAAATACGTCAAAATATAACAAAAATACAAAAAAAATAGCCATGAACACCCTTAAATAGACGAGGGATGCCCACAACTAAACGCAGGACCAGACCAAAAGAAGGCTCGTGACATTTAGTATATCGCTTTGATAGATGGGTGTCCTTCAAGTTGTCTTCCCATTCATCACTCACCAGATAGAATTTGATGTAGAACCTTGGAGCCAAAACATGCAAAAATCATACAAAACATATTTTAACCCTAAACATGTGATTACCAGGCCCTAAATCATGCCAAAATAGTGTCCTAACATCAAATCATGCACGAAATTCAATAAAAAAAACATATTAAAACATGGCATTAAAGAATAAGGGAAAAAGCTTAAAATTACAACAATGGAAAAATCTTAATTCTAATCATGCCTTTACATGCTCTTTGTTAGTGTAAGCCCTAGCCCCAATGCATTGTAACAAAACACTTGAAATTAATAAAATGAAGCATTTGTTTTATCTTTTGTATTCCTGTGCATATTAATTGATAAAACTATCCAAGAATATCGTTTTATCATGTGTGAGGCACATGGTTGTAAGACCTTGAAACAAATGAGACTTCATTCTAAACATCCCTAGTCAGTCATTGTTATGGGAATAACAATGAATTAAGACTAGTATGCTCTCTCTGATATTATGAGTTCTATCTTACGGATCATTAGGACAAGAGTGTCAATCAGAGATCATAGATACATGTTAAAGTACATGGTATCTGGATACGATCCACTCATGAGAACACTACATGGTACAAGTCATAAGTGTTTCTCATATACAAGTTTTGTATCGAAGTTCTTAGACCTGAAATCTCTATGAAACTCTTTATGAATTACTGTGTACTTTGATATACACCTAACGTGCTCGTAACAGAGTGACAAGTACGGGTATGATTGGGTATGCATTGATGCATGTTAGAGAGCATGAGAGAAGTGAAGGGATTACCCCTCTCAATAAGAGAGAAAATATCATCGGCCACTTGATCAGTGAACTAAGAAATGTATGGCCATACCGAGATGAAATAATGAGTAATTATTATTTATCTGAGAGTTCAGTGTCACTGGAATATCAAGAAAGGAATTAATATATATAAGGATGACTAGTTCCATGCCTTATATTAATTCTGATATTTATGGGTAAGGGACTATGCAAAATTGCATTAGGTCACTAAATGCCATATGCATTTTCATTTAATTTGGATTGCTATAATATCTTGCTAGAGAATATATATAGCCTTTGAATTAATTTATTAATTCATTGCCAACATTAAATGGACCTATAGGATCGCACACAAAGCATTGGGCTTAAAATATTTAAATTAAGTATTGGACATTAATTTGGGCTTTTAATTAAAGTCAAATTAATATGTGTAATGGGTTATTAGATTGCTATTGGACTTTGGCCCATGAGAGAGAGAAATTCAGCCCATAAGGTTTAATTTCAATTAATTAAATGTCATGTATTAATTTAATTAATTGAGTATTAAAGCCTAAAGACATATTTATCTAATTAAATCATCTAAATGAAATTTGATGTGGCCGAAATTCCTAGAGAAATAACAAGGAATTTCGGCACATGTATAGTTTTATTTAAGTGGTTTATTAGATTTAAATAACTTATCTTTTATCCTAAATTAAGTGATATTATTTGATCAAATGTCTTTTGTTTTTATCTTGGATAAATTAAAAGAGTTTTTATCAATAAATATTACTTATTTTAATTAAGTGATAAAGGCAAATATTAATTATCTTTAGCTAATATTAATTATCTTAAGGTAGTATATTTGAGATCTATCACTTAAAGGAAAAAGAGATATATATATATTTTGTGGGAAAAACGTGAAACCCTAGGAATTTCTTCTATGTTTTGCGTGAACTCTCTCTCTCTCTCAAAGAATTTCTTTTAGCCAATTTTCACAAGGAGAAAGGATAGTTCCTCATTCTCTTGTGATCTTGGGTAGTAATAGCAACCTAAGAGAAGTACAAAATTAAATTTTGTAGCTTCAAACCATAGCCATTACACAATACTTTAAAAGAGAGCTAGCAATCTTGATTTTAAGCCGTCGATGCAATTGTGTGTGTGAGAATAGAGGGAGTGGCATAAAAGGTTGTTCCTTGGCATTGGTGATCGAGATCTAAGGCGGATAGAGTCATCTTAGTTGCTGGCCATCACCAAACTCAATAAATAAAAGGCATCAAAAGTTGTAAGTTCTACAACCCTAAAATTGCATGTTTCGTTTCTTGCTTTGGAATTGTATGGTATGTATGATAAAAAATTTTGTTTTTCCGCTGTGCTATCATCACATTCATACCATGTCATATTCCATCACTCTTTGATCCAGATTTACATCACATCTCAATTTAGACATGCATGTTTCTCAAATACAACACTTAAACATGATTCCTTGCAACAAATAATCACTTAAACAAGATCCTTTGTAACAAATAATCACATTATCATACATGGCATAATTCTAGAGAGAAAAAGTAGAAAAGAAGCCTAGAATATTACCCTCAGGAGATATTCCAACTCTAAAATCTTGTAGTCCAGATATCCACTCCGATTTGTGCTTCTTGTTTTTCAAAAATTCCAATGGAATTCGTGTATGTTTTGTGTGTTTGAATTAAAGAGATAGTTAGAACCAAATAAAACTTTAGAGAGAGAAAGGAATTAGTTTTTCTTCTTTCCTAAAGTGGCTCTCTGTAAAAAGTGATTCCCCTTTTTCAGAAAACCCTAGATTTTTAGCTTTTATACTTAAATTAAAGTTGGATTGGATTCCAACTACAGCTTCCCAAATTTGGAGAAAAATCCCTATTAAATTCAGATGAAATCCTTTTAAAACATTTATCTCTCTTTTTGAATTCCAAAAACATGAAAATTCTAAAAATCGAGCCATAAACGGGTACCCCTCATTGAGAGACAAGCGTCCTTCAGGCAAAAGTTCAAAAATTCCCAAAATACCCTTAATTTGGCCTGTTTAGGAGAGAGGGAGCCACAGACGAACGTTTGACCTCACTGAAGACCCAAATCAAGGTTTTTATGCATCTTTTGTTAAAACACTTGGAAAATCATAAAAATATTTGAGAAAGTGTGAGAAATTTACAATCAGAGCTGCAAGATCTGAACCTGCTATCAGTAATATATTATTTTCTCATCATCGGGTAACCCTGATCTAGACTGCCTTAGGTCACGATGTCTACAATTAAAATTATTTTTCTATATTTTGTTGGATGGCAACTCCATGATACGTACATTTTAGGCCCATTTAGATGCCATCATAGGTTAACTATCAACAATAAAATTGAGTCGAATCCCTTTTTTATTGTGAAGTGGCAAATATATAAACTTTATGATTCTCATTCGATTCTGGACCCTAAAAGTAGACCTCCAAGATCAAATCCGAATATGAGAAGAATTTAATGCTTGTCACAATAGGGACTTATCACTTTCACTTGCCTAGTGGCATGATTTTAGAACTTCATAATTTTATTATGTTCCTGGTTTTTCCAAGAACATTCTTTCAATTTCTTGTTTGTTTGAACAAGGTTATGATATTTCTTTAGATAGAAATACTAGTTTTTATATTTTTAAAGATAATATATTTTATTGTTTAGCTTTAGTTAATAATGGAATATATGTTCTTGATTTAGAAAAGGAGATTCATAGCATAGATACTGAGAGAGCAAGGAAGGACAATCGTAAAATATCTTTCCTCTAGCATTGTAGCTCAGGCCATATAAATGAAAGTCACATGGCTAAGTTACACAAGTCTGGTGACTTAGAATTATTTGATTATGAATCATATGATGTATGGGAGTTATGTTTATTAGGTAAGATAACAAAAGTGTCATTTAGTGGTAAAGAAGCATGATCAAGTATAGTATTAGAATATATACATCCTAATATATATGGTCTTATGTCTACACATGCCAGAAAAGGTACTTTTATATATATCGACTCAAGATATTGGTATATCTATTTAATAAGGTATCAATTTGAAGCCTTTGAAAAGTTCAAAGTATTCAGCAATGAAGTAAAAAAAAAGTTTGGCAAAATTATCAATATATCTAATTGAGTTCAAATTATTCTCTAAACTTGTTAAAATTGTCATATTACTCTTCTATAAGGATATGTGATAAATCATGAAAAGCGAGTGAAAACTATAGCCAAGTGATAGGTGAATAGTAATAGAAGGGTAATACGGCATTTTTAATAACTCAATGGTAATTTATAAAGTTTTTAATGATATAGGTGGTATTCATTATATTTTGAACCAATTTAGGATAATTTTTTACATTAAAATAGTTCAAAGAAATAATTTGTTAGAAGGTTATAGTTCTAAGAAAAATTTATGTATTATCACTAATAATGATGTGATGATAGCCGAACTCACTCTTTTTTCTACTACATTAACACATAAAGAACGAACGCCACACAAAGAAATAAAAAATAAAAAACCAATATTTAATTTTTAATGTTAATTTTTTAAAAAAATCCCTTTTACACATAGAATTCTAAAGTAGCATTTTTAATCCGTTCGGATCAAAATTCAAAAAATTCTTCCCTAACTCTGGAGAGAGTTATGAACCAATTAGATTTTGCCACATCAATTTTTTCTTTTCTCATTATTTAACCTAATTATTTATCAAAATAAGAAAATTAACTAGAGTTGGTTTCAACCTTTGCTAAACTCTATCGATCTCTCTCATTTTAACTCCTGCTTTGAATGCCATCAGCTGGTATCTGCTAATATCTAGCAAACATGAAGAGTCAGAAACTATTCTTCTCTGACATGAACTTAAATTAATATGGTACATATAACTTCATCAACACATCAAATAATTTTTTCTCCTTCTCAGCGATAAAAGAATCCTTGTTTTGTTTTTCAATGTCTTTTTTTCCTGGAAAATAAATAAAATAAAATAAAAAAGAGGTTGGGGGAGGCATGTATTAATCTAAAGGTTTGATAGTTACAACTTGTACAAATGACTCAATAACTTAGAAATAGAGAAAGAATAAACTTTTCACTTAGCAAGTTGTCATTACATCAACCAATCTGTGGAACAACTCTATCTAATGTCTATCTCTATCATGAGTGGACTCGAAAAGACCAAGAAACTCCTAATTTACAGTCTTCATCAAAACCATAAGCATTTCCAATGGCTAAAATCTTTTTTTCCCCTAGCAAAAAACAGATGCGTCTTTCAGGTCACCATAGAGCTTTAGCCACTTCTTGGAACATTATCTCAAAATTCAGGACCTTTTTAAAAATGGATTGTTTCAAAAACTTATTTGGACAGATGGTGTGTGTGTAAGAGAATTTGAGAAAATGGGGTGGACACACCTATTCCCGCAATGACAGGCTGCGAGAATATGAGGCATGGTTGACGACGTGAGGCAACGGTGGCATGTGGATCAAGGTGATCAAATGACCACCTATTCCCGCAATAGTCCACTGCAAGAATAGGCAGTCTTCTGCCACTCGCCATGCACGCTGAATAGTGATATTTGCATGAGAGCCGATATTTATTTGGTCCTGTGATGCCTTCATCCTCATTTATTTTGAAAGAATTCCTGTGCTCCCAAATCTTTTTCTTCTTCTCCTTCTTCTTTTGCTTCTTCTCGTTTGCTATATCAGTGTTCTACTCTTAGCAAGGTAAAATATTTAGTAAGTAAAAATTAGTTGTAATTATTTATATTTATATGTAAATATAAATTATATATATATATATATATATATATATTTGTATTTATTTAATTATTTAGAAAGTGTTAATGTCAAATTTATTGTAAAATTATGAAAAATACTATGTTGATATATTGATTTATTATGTTGATTTTGAAATGTAGGTTTAATTTGTTATAAGTTTTATTGACTTGCTACTGATTATAGGAATATTTAAAATAATTTAATGTATATTGAATATTTATCATAGATATAAAATAATGATAATAGAAAATATTAATATTTACAACTAAATATAGTAACATTTAAAATAATCATAAAATAAGAATTGTTAATTCAAAAATTTTATGTTTTTACATTTATATTTTGTTTGTTAGGAAGAAAAAATAAGAATAGCATGTAGTAAGAATTCTATATAAAGTAGTTATATATAGTTAATTGTTATTATAAAATTAAAGTTAATTAAATATTTTAATAATATATGTAGTTAATATTTGAATAATATATTATCATTTTTAATGTACAATGGAATTTAGAAGAAATTTTATATAGTTAAAATTATGTTAACGTATTTATAATTTATAATTTTATGTTAGTTATATTTTACTTTGATATATTATGCCGTTAAAAATATTTTTTAATGTAATATAATTATTTAAATATTTAATGTTGACATTTTGTTATTAAATTTTAATTTATGTGATATTTATTTAGTTACATTTTTATTATTTTTTTGCTGTTATATTTAAATGCAGGGTAAATAAAAATATGGAGCAGCTGCAAAATCAATATTTTATAAATTCAGGTCCCTGCATAGATGATCTATTAAAATTAAAAGAAAAACATCGCGCTAATGCAGTTTGGAATAATGATGTAATATTCTTGTTCTACTAATTTATTTAACTTCATATTAGTTGACATATGTTTGTGACGTTTAATTTATATGCATTAGGTAGCACGTAATGTATTATTTGCTCGGAGAGCTAGTATAGAGTCCCATTATAAGAACATTGACCCAAGAATTATACCGTATTTGAGAATGCTGGGTTTTATGGAGTGTCTCATATTGGGGTAATGCTGGTAGATGTTAATTTAATGACTGTCTTTGTGGAAAGGTAGAGATCGGAGACTCACACTTTTCACCTCGTTGTTGGTGAAACCACCATCACTTTGCAAGATGTTGAAATACTAACTGGTTTACCAATTGAAGGGCGTCCGGTGACGAGCAGTGTAGTATTTTATTGGTGAGCTGTCTGTAGCCAGCTTCTCGGACAAATCCACCTGATTATGCTATAAAAGGAAGATCTATTAAAATGACTTGGTTGTCGATAACTTTTGATTTTCTTCCACCCGATGCTACTGATTATCAAATTCAATGTTATGTATGTGCATGGCTATTACATTGCATTGGTGGGTTGTTGTTTCCATGTCAATCTAACAATTTTATACATGTGATGTGGCTTCCCCTATTAGAGGATTTAGATGAGATAGGCAATTATAGTTGGGGTTCAGCTTGTTTAGCATGGCTGTATAGGGAGTTGTGTCGTGGTATACGGCCAGATGCTCATGGGATTGATGGATATCAATAATTATTGTAGATGTGGGCATGGAAAAGATTGTCCCAGTTTCGACCCCATTTAGACATGAAGTTATGGTGGATCAGGGGATGCCATATGGTTATAGGTAATTTTAATATCTTGTATAATTTAAATAAATTAATTAATTTTAAAATGAATATATATATATATTAAAAATTCCATTTAATATTATGTTGAAGCAATGAATTATTTCATTTTAGGTGGCGATATCCTATTGATCTAACTAATAATAATAGAAAAGATGTGCATAGATTTTGAGTCGAGTTAGACACTCAGTGTGCATATCAGGTAATAATATGATATTTTTAAAATGTAATTATAATAAATAATGTGTATTTAAATTGATTAAACCATTTTTACTTATTATTTATATTTCTTTAGTTTGATTAGGAACCATACGAGCATGTTATACATCTTTTGTCGTCATATTGTATAAATGGACAACAAATTTGGAGATCAATTGTGCCTTTGATATGCTTTAATATCATCGAGTGGCACCATCCAAATCGTTGTCTTCTTCAATTTGGCATGGATCAACACATACCCGGTCCACCATTAATTGATGATAGCCTACATTCAATTGATTTAAGAGCAAATCATGAGCATAATTGGGATATGAAATTTTCTAATTTCATATTCAAATGGAATAATCGACTGTAAAGGGTTATTAGTGGTCCTATCCTCAAGGTTCCATTGCATATAAGATCACAATACATGCAGTGGTACGTACTAAGAACAAGATGGTGGATAACACCTGAAGGAGCGTCTTATTGAGCAGCAGTATGTGAGACCAATTGAATTTTTAACCAATTTTATGATTATTTAGACTAAATGATTATATATTAATAATAATTTTTTATTGTATGTAGGCTGATGGTACTGAATATATTTCTCATAGTGACATGGCATCATCGCCAGTGCAGAGTGGTGATTTTCGATTGACATCGGGAGCGATTTTGGGAGCAGTTGCAGCTTTTCAGAGAACAACTCATGATTATCCACGTCAGCCTGTACTAGATCTAGTACAAATTCATCCTATGTTTGTACCATTTGTAGATTTTCGACAATCAAGGAGCATAAGAGGTATGGCAGAAAGACGGAGGCCGACGCCCTCAATTTCACCTCCATCAGGGATCAGCCAGGTCCCCCAGCCCATGTCATGGCCATATGATTATCAGGGGAGTTCCACTTTATTTAGTATGCATGACTTTAGTCAACATTCATTTTATGATACAGAAGCAGGACCTTCAAGATTAAATGTTGATTTAAATATTAGTGTATCCGAATAAGATCCTACAGGATATGCAGATGTACTTCAGTCGTACAATATACACGGAGGAATGGAAACTAATGTTGGGCGGGCTGAATTTTGGACCAACTATTGGCCGATTCTAATGTCATGGAAAGCCAGGTTTTTTCTGATCAATCGGTATTTGGCAGCGAATGGAATAATTCACAGCCTGATCCTACTGCGCAAGACTTTTATAGTCATTTTTTATAGTTTTTTAGTATGGTATTATATGAATTATGAACTTTTATTATAAATAAATAAACCATTTCATTTCATAAGTACTAATTTAATATTTATATCAATTACATTACTTTTACTCGATACGAGATACATATAATAATGAAAGTACTCATTCAATAATTATAACTTCTAGTGCCTTCATTTGATGATCCAGCTCGATTAGGACATGTCTTTTTATTGTGTCTCGTATTACCGCAAATGCTGCAATGTGCAATGTGTCGAGATTCTCTTTGATCCATCTCATTCCTAATTCTTGTTGTTTTAGGCCGGCCCTTCTTTCTCTGTAAAGACATATCAGGCATAATTTTTGGACCATAATAATCAGGCCAAGTTGTCCTGTGACCCATAAGATGGAATCTTCCTTAATAGCATTTTAGGACTCGGTAATGCTATAACACGAATCAACAAATGTGTACATATCGATATGTTTATGCATGCATGCTGCAATTGTATGAGAACATGGCATTTTTGTACCTTGAAATTTACCGCACTCACATTCGCTCTTGTTAAGGCTCAATATGTAAGTATCAATTTCTGTATTATCCGCATGTGTTCGCCCAGCTATGACTCGAAATAATTTGTACCAACTATCATAATCAACCACCGTATGTTCTCGCACCTTAAAAGCGCGCTTGTTCATAACTTTGACACATTTCAAAGTAAACCGCATTCCTTGACCCATTTTCGTCATGTACAAACCCCTTCTTTGGTCATAAAATTTTACTAGTCGACCAAAAATGTATTCAACTATAGCAGTGATGGGCATCATACGAACACCTTCAAGGCACTACTAACACTATCAGCTATATTTGTTTTGGTATGTCCATATCGATAACCCCCATCTTCTAGTAAAGTCCATCTCTCCAAAGGTACCCTCATTGCCCAGTTGTATGAGTCATCATCCAGCTGTTTTATCTCATCCATTTGCTTGTTGAATTTATGCTTCTCATAGTTATTACCTGACAATGGAGTTAATTCACAATTACAAACAAATCACTGTATCGAACTATAATAAATAATACATACCAGCCTTGTAGAGCAAATTTTTAATTGTGGGCTTTTTATGATGTGTGTTGTAATTGCTTACAAAGTGATGCAGACATATCCTGTGAAATGAAAGAGGTTCCTTCCAACCACTCTGTTCATCACGAAACACTGCCAGGATTCTAGCATGTCGATATGATATAACAGTTATACCAACACGTTGGGTGATATATTTTCGAATTAAATTCATGAACCAAGCCCAACTGGACTTATTCTCAGACTCGACGATGGCAAATACAATCGGGAATAACATGTTGTTCCCATCAATAGAGCTTGCTACTAGCAGTGTCTGCTGAAACTTTCCCGTCAAAAATATTCCATCAATCAACAGAATAGGCTTGCAGTGGTTCCATCTGATCAACCGATATTTGGCAGCGAATGGAATAATTCACAGCCTGATCCTACTGTGCAAGACTCTTATAGTCATTTTTTATAGTTTGTTAGTATCGTATTGTATGAATTATGAACTTTTATTATAAATAAATAAACCATTTCATTTCATAAGTACTAATTTAATATTTATATCAATTACATTACTTTTACTCGATACAAGGTACATATAATAATGAAAGTACTCATTTAATAATTATAACTTCTAGTGCCTTCATTTGATGATCCAGCTCGATTAAGACATGTCTTTTTATTGTGTCTCGTATTAATGCAAATGCTACAATGTGCAATGTGTCGAGATTCTCTTTGATCCATCTCATTCTCAATTCTTGTTGTTTTAGGGCGACCCTTCTTTCTCTGTAAAGCCATATCAAGTATAATTTTTGGACCATAATAATCAGGCCAAGTTGCCCTGTGACCCATAGGATGGACTCTTCCTTGATAGCATTTTAGGACCTCGATAATGCTATAACACGAATCAATAAATGTGTACATATCGATATGTTTATGCATGCATGCTGCAATTGCATGAGAACATGGTATTTTTGTACCTTGAAATTTACCAAACTCACATTCGCGCTTGTCAAGGCTCAATATATAAGTGTCAATTTCTGTATTGTCTGCATGTGTTCGCCTAGCTATGAATCGAAATAATTTGTACCGACTGTCATAATCAACCACCATATGTTCTCGCACTTTAAAAGCGCGCTTGTTCATAACTTCAACACATTTCAAAGTGAACCGCATTCCTTGACCCATTTTCGTCATGTACAAACCCCTTCTTTGGTCATAAAATTTTACTAGTCGACCAAAAATGTGTTCGACTATAGCAGTGATGGGCATCATACGAACACCTTTCAAGGCATTACTGACACTCTCAGCTATATTTGTTGTGGTATGTCCATATCGATAACCCCCATCTTCTGCTAAAGTCCATCGCTCCGAAGGTACCCTCATTGCCCAGTTGTATGAGTCCTCATCCAGTTGTTTTATCTCATCAATTTGCTTGTTGAATTTATGCTTCTCATAGTTATTACCTGATAATGGAGTTAATTCACAATTACAAACAAATCACTATATCAAACAATAATATATAGTACGTACCAGCCTTGTAGAGCAAATTTTTAATTGTGGGCTTTCTATGATGTGTGTTGTAATTGCTTACAAAGTGATGCAGACATATCCTGTGAAATGAAAGAGGTTCCTTCCAACCACTCCGTTTATCACGAAACACTGTCATGATTCCAGCATGTTGATCTGATATAACAGTTATACCAACACATTGGGTGACATATTTTCGAATTAAATTTATGAACCAAGCCCAACTGAACTTATTCTCAAACTCAACGACGGCAAATGCAATCGGGAATAATATTTTGTTCCCATCAACAGAGCTTGCTACTAGCAGTGTCTTCTGAAACTTTCCCGTCAAAATGTTCCATCGATCAATAGAATAGGCTTGCAGAGGTTCAAACCCTTGATTGCAGGTTTAAAGCTCCAAAAAAAACCCTTTAAAATTGCTTCACATGAGGAATATGGGTGTCTTCAAGCACAAACTTATAAACTGATCCAGGATTGTAAAATTTTAAGGCATAAAAAACCTGGTAGTTTCTCAAACGATTCAACATAATTTCCAAATATAGCCTCAAGTGCACACGTATTCGCATACCACGCCTTGTAGTACGAAACCTCATAATAAAATTTTTCCTTAATAGTAGCAATAACCACATCAATAGGAAGGCTTGGATTTTTACTTACCATCCCCATGATGCTATTATGAATAATCTGTGATCCCAATTGCCTATGATCTTTTGAGAGGTTACAAGCCGAAAGGCAAGAATGTGGGCCCTCATACTTTGTTATTGTCCAAAATGGACATCTGTCTATTGTCACTGCTCCTAACCTCCATTTACATCCAATATCAGCATTCACACGCTTAACAACCTAGAATTTTGTTTTAGCTTCAATGACTCTAAAATCGACATTTCGCGAGATTAAGTATCTTTTGACGCAAGACTTCACCTCATCTTTACTGTTGAATACCAAACTTTTTGATAACTCTGATGTACCATCCCACATACCAAACTGTCCACCATGATCTAATTCAAGTTGTGTTGCATCAAAATTAATAGTTGTCTAGTATTCTGACGGAAAGGTAAAGTTAACATTATTTCCTTATTCGTTAACTTGAACTGATGCTAGCAGACTGACATATTGCGTACTCGAAGATTCATTGCCAGCATTGAAATCAGAGTCATCACTTTTGGCACTTAGGTTTGCTGTAACAGCCTCATCTTCATCATTAGGTGAGACATAATCATTATTAACTAGACTGTCATGATAATAGTCGTCGCCTACCAAATCAATTAATGTTTCATTTCTGATATCTGGACCATCTTGTCGTCTTACTGACTGTCTGCTCTGACTAGGACCAATTGATTTTCGCTGATAGTTCTGTTCTGCAATTTGACCTCGTGATTTTCTACCAAATATGGATTTGCTAAAAATCACCAACCCATCGACTGAATGACTGTCTAGGTTGACTAATCACTGCATTAGGGAAATCGCTTATTGATCTCCTTGGCTGATTCATACAAACATCGAGCTGTTGTGTAACTAACCTCCTTGGCTTACTCATCCTAGCATCAGGAACGTGGCTATATGATCGGCGTAAATGACCTTGACCTGAGCTGTCATCTACATCTCTTACAAGTAAGTCACCATCGCGATGACTTAATGATTGCCTTAGCCGACTAGGGCAGGCTACTCCTTGGTGGCTAACCGATCTTCGTTGTTCACTTTGGTCCATATTTCGTACTTTATCACCAATAAACTCACAATAATTGGATTGAGAAAAAATATCAATATCATGGCCATTAATCGGTTGTGTTGGTTGATTGGGGCCAACATCATTTTCAAAGCATTGTTGCGTAGCCTCAACTGTTGCATTGCACAAGTTCTCATTTCTAACCGGATCAGCCATTCCATACGTTGATATATAACCTCCTGTACCCATCTCGATCACTTCAATACATAATTCCACTACATTATAATCATCGTGTTCCCTTAATTTTTCATAAATCATGTCTACGTCATCGTCATCAAATATATCCACTGACGTCCAACATAATGATCCTCGATTGTATAGCGGACTCTTGTATATAATTCTTGAAATGATATGATTTACACCTAAACCAACTTAATATGAAGTTTATGTTTCAATTCAGGAAGAGTTGGCTTATTTCTAAGCCTCAATCTCTTTGTAACTGCATTTGGATCCGATATGTCATATTGAAAGCCTGCAACTCCATAACTTAAAAGTTAAAGCTTAATGCGTCATTATTTTATTTATTATTCTTACTTATTTTTTAATTATATTATGACAAATTAATTTATTTTTAAAAAAATTATAATAAGTGTCTATTAAGAAATAAGGAATACATAATTACATTTAAATTTGAAAAAAATACCTTTCCAAAAATCTTCTATTCATATGCATTATATTCCTTCTATAGTTTGATATTTGAATTAATATCTGCAAAAATAAAATAAATATAATTAATATTAACAAAAAAATATATTTACTTCAATACTATTAAAAATATTAAATAATATTTTCTTACCAAATATTTTTTGATATAATCTCTCTTAAAATATTATTTTCGCAAATTTCATTCATTTGAAACCCTCATCTCATAATTTTTTTCAACATTCTATCTCTTAACATATTATGTTCGTGCTTCATTCTTCAGAGAGGTATATATAGCAAGTGGCAAAATTTTTTTTCAACACGATTATCATGCTGAGTCTGAATTATTCTCCTAATGTCGTAGCCTGTCATTGCAGTAATAGGCTGACAGATATTCTCCTATTCTCGCAATGATAGGCTGACGGAATAGAAAATGAATTCCACAGAACACAATTTAATGTTGTCTCATTTCACACTATTTTCGTCCACTGTGCTTGTTAGAGAGTATGCCCTAGAGCCCGTGTAATAGGGATGTTTTTCATATGTATGAAATTTATATTCTTAATAAAAGGCATCATTCATTTATTAATGCTATGTTTGAATACATGAGTTTGTAAATCTTAAATTAATAAATGAAGTCCTAGATATTATAAACACAATGCAAAGGCAATCATGAAGGTGTTCATGATGTGAGGTGTCTATCGCATGCAAATATGTTAATATCTAAATATCCCTAGTCATAAAATTAACAAGATAGGACATTGTTAATTCGGACAGACTAGCACATGTTATGCTTCTTGAATGGTTCAAGCAGTGGTTCTCATAACTGTGATTATAGATGATAATCAAAGCTAACATGTGGATGCTTGTTAGAGGAACAAGTTCATTGGAGACCTGCAAAGAGAATCTTCATATGGATATTAAATCTATGTCAGTGAGGAATCTCTTCATAGCGGTTGTGCAAGTATCCTTAGACTTGAGATCACCAAAGTTATCTTAAGTAGCAAGTGGTATACTTTGACTCCATAACTGATTACTTCCAACTGGGAGTGAACATAGTTAGGAGATTGGGTATATCATGACCTACTTGAAGATAGTTGAGTGATTGACAAAGGATTCACCATCCCAGATTTAACAACGGAAGTTATCTCACATGATTATATAATTACCTTGTTCAAAGAATCTCTGGCCAGAGTAATATGCCGAGATGGATGGAGATCCATGAAGGGCATTTTAGGAACAATGGTTAAATTAATAGAACATACATAATTAGATTTATATGAGTTGACAGAAATCCATACTCAGAATCTAATTGAGATAAGAGTGGTGAAAGGAGTAATTGCACGGTAACTGTTTCTATGGAAGGGTACAGTCAAACCACATAACTTTCCTGATATTTGGGTAGTCATGATGCCTAGCTAGAGGCCAATCATGACTTGTATAATGATGTATCAAAATATCAATAGAGATTGATAAAATGATTTAAAGGAGTTTAAATCATGTGAGTTTTGAATAGAACTCACAATTACATATTATACTGCCAATATGGACAGGAACCCAATAGGTCACACACATATAGAGAAAAGGGTAAAATGGTAAAATGACAAGGATAATAATATTTGATATTATTATGAAGGTAGAGAAGAGAATATGATAATAATTAATTAAAGAGTTTAATTAATTATGATTAAATAAAATTATCCGCGAAACTTTTGAGAAATGTTATGTAAATTGGATCTAAATGAAATAATGTATTTCATGATTAATTATTATTGTCTTATAAGTGTTATAAGACTACTATAAGTGTTATAGGACTGATATAATAATTAATAGGACCATTGAAGGAATTATTAAGGGCCAGAGGAATGAAGAAAGTTGGTGAAAGCCCTCCAGAAGAGGGCCACACGCCAACTCCATACAAAAGGGCTTAGAGGGCTTTTTCTTGGACCAAATTAATTTATATATGTTACATAAGTGTTATGAAACTCACATATTTAATTTGGTTGGATTTGGAATCCATTTGGGTATTTAAATCCAATTAGATGCACAAAGGGCCTAGTTTGTGGATTTTGTGCATGGTCTTTTATGAAAAAGATTTAATTTGGATTTAATTAAGCCCAAATGATTATAATTAATTCCAGAGGCCCAATTAATAATTCTCCAGCAATTTTAAAGAGCCCAATCTCATTAAGGAGTTGGAATTTTAACCTAACTATAAAAGGCCAACTAATGAGAATTAGGGTTAAGTGATTAAAACAAAAAGAAAGTCTTTTCTCTTAATTCTCTCTCCCTTTTTGCGCCAACTCCTAAGCTAGCTCTTGGGAATTTCGGCCAGCCCTAGTTAAACACCAATTTGTTGGTTCAATTTATCCCTCTCTAGTGTGGATTACTCATTGGAGGTGTTCGATTTTGGACACTGTGGTTTGCGACAACCCGGTGCGAAGTAAAATCAACTGTTTAACAAAATCAAAGGTAATTTTTCTTATTCTCATATAGTTATATTGTTTATTCATGGCAAGATCAGATCTAATGGTTAAAAAAATTTAAAATTCCGCTCATGTATGTGATGCATGTAACCGTTAAAATCCAACATGGTATCAGAGCCAGATTTTGCCATGGATATATATATTTTTCTGCGGAATAAGTTTTATTTTGTTTTGAGTTATTTATTTCATGAACTTTAAAATATTAGATTTGATTGTTCATGAATGAGAAATATTGATTTCTGGTTGTATGTGTGATCAAATAAATTTGGTGGAAACAAAAATGAAATTTTTGAATGATTAAGATTAGGGTTTGGCGTGAAACCCTAGGTAATGTAGGGGCTGTTCTAATTTAATTTCTTATGGATCCATTTAAAAATCATTTAGATGATATTTTATGTGTTTAATATGTGATATTAAGCCGTAGGATCGAACGGAATTAAAATCGAACAAGTTTTGCATGAAAACTAGTTTTGTCGAAAAGTTCGATAAATTGGTGTTCTACGTGTGTTCTTGATGTGTTCATGATTAAAACGAATTTTGATCTTCTAAATTTGATACATATGATATATTAAAGTGTTTTTAATTAATTGGATTAATTAAATTGGGCCTTAAATTAATTTGATTAATTTTAATTTATTAAAACCACTTAATGGGCTTAATTATGTTTACGGACTTGGTTTAAATTAGTGAATGACTTGGTGGGCCCAAGGCGCTGATTTAAATTAACTATTATAAACATTAATTAAGTTTATTAATGGATTTTAAGGGCTGGAGTGGGCTTGGCTCATTCCAAAAGGCCCAAATGGTCCAAATGACACAAAACTAGTTTGTGTGTGAACACACTTAGGGTTTTTCTTCTGTGGGTTTCGGCCTACACTTGTTTTTAAGCCCAAAATTGATTCTTTTAATTATTTAATATGATTAATTAATTAAATAATCAATTTATAATTAATTAATAATCAATTTGATTGATTATTAAAGCAATAACACATTCATGCAAAAAGGTTTCCTAAAATGAAAGTTTTCAAAATGGAAAAAGTTTTCTAATTTGATCACATCATTAAAATAACTCAAAATATAGTTTCAAAGGTTGAAACAAAGTTAGTAATCCATTTCTTTATGCATTAGAAAGGCATATAAGGGTGTATGATTGGCATGATGGATAGTTATGGACAAAGCCCAATGTGATTGAGCATTATGCATGTTTTGGCCCAATGAGGACTTTCATGTCCCGGCTACTTGTTTTTGGTTTGTATTTCATTTCAAATTGTAATATGTAATTAGATTACTTAGATTAGAATTAGAAATAGAGATGGAGACCAATTTCAAGGAGCAAGATGGGCCGGATGGAGATCCAACAAGCTTGAAGATAATGTAATTATTTTTCTTATTTGAATCATGCATACTACCTAGATGTGACCTTTTGATTTCCCTCTTGGCTCGGGGAAATCAATGTAGTGAAGTCCATAACTATACCATATTTGTATGCTTATATTTATGTGATAGATATAGGATGCATACCAATGTATGCCAACCATGTATGATGAGACTTAATTAACTAAAACCCTCAAACAAATACTAAGGTATATAAGCCTTCCATTAATTTGAGGAGAATCAGAGTTCTTTATAGTGTGGGTTGTTGACCACGGTCAAGCTCACATTATATCGAATATGTTCAAATCTAATTAAATGAGTCATCTTAGCTAGCCCATTAGTTTGTTGACCACAGTCAAGGCTAATGGTTCTAGAGGCAAGATTAGGGAATGCATATATGATATGCATGCATCAAGAGTTGATAACCTAATGATCTAATAGTTGTGTAGAGACACAATTGGTATATGGATACCTACCTTTCAAGGGTATGGAATTTGGCTTGTTGACCACAGTCAAGGTCAAATTACATATCAAGGATTGGATATTGGCCCACTAAGAAAACCATCGGGTTTTCTCGGATTATATAGTGAGGGCTATTAATTCGCAATAAAATAGTGGGAGTAAATGGATTAATTAAAGACCTTATTAATGCATACATATATATGAACATACTCTCATATCTTTTCTTTTTCACATCTAGGTCATCATCATGAGCACATCAAACATTAATATACGATCAATCTTGGATAACAAGCTAGTTGGCAACAACTATTCTGACTGGATTAGGCAAGTGAGAATTGTTCTCAAAGCTGAAAAGATCCATTATGTCTTGGATAAAGATCCACCACCACTTCCATCAGATGATGCCATTGATGAGATCAAAGGCATTTATCGAAAATACATGGAGGATAGTGAAGCAGCAGCATGTCTGATGCTGGTGCTATGTCCTCGGAGCTTCAGAAGCAACATGAAATGATGGATGCTAGAACCATCGTTTTGCATCTAGAGGAGCTTTATTCTTCTCAAGCTAGAACTGAGCAATATGAGATTGCTCGAGCTCTATTTAGTTGCAAAATGATGGAAGGCACTTCAGCTGCTACTCATGCATTGAAGATGTATGGGTATATTGAGCATTTGAGTAGACTTGGCTATGTTATGGATAATGATCTATACATAGATTTAATCTTGTACTCATTGGCTCCAAGTTATGCACCTTTCGTGCTTAACTTCAACATGAACAAGATCTAAGTATCCATTCCTGAGTTAATCAACATGCTCAAGACAGCTGATGGATCATTTAAGAAGGATCCAAAAAGTGTCATGGTTGTCACTTCTGCTAAAGGCAAGAAGCAGAAGAAGAAGAAGAAGAAGAAGAAGAAGAAGAAGAAGATAACCAAGGCACAGCCAAAGAATGGTGGGATCTCCAAGAAGAAGGTTGCCAAGAAAGAGAATCCCAAAGGAACTTCTTTCCATTGTGGAAAGGATGGTCATTGGAAGTGTAACTGCAAGGCCATCTAGATTCTCTCAAGGAGAAGAAGCAAGCTGATGCTTCTACTTCAGGTATTCATATGATTGAAATTAATATTTATTCTATTGCTTCAAAACAATCTTGGGTATTAGATACCGGATGTGGATCTCATTTATGTAATGATCTACAGGGGCTTAGAAACTTTAGAAGAGTTGGAAAGGCAGAGATATGTTTGCAGTCAGCTACTGGATAGAATATCTCTACAACAGTTGTGGGGACTTACTATTTGCCTCTTCCTAGTGGATTAGTACTGGAATTAAATAATTGTTATTATGTTCCAGCCTTATCCAAAAGTATTATTCTTTCAGTCGTTTGATGAACGATTATGATATTTCTTTGAAGGACAAATGTTGTTACATTTTTAAGAACAATATGTTTTATGCAAAAGCTATCATTGAGAATGGTATATTTGTTCTTGATTTAATTAGAGAAGTACATAATGTGAATACCAAGAGAATGAAACATGATAATCTGAATACCTCATACTTATGGCATTATCGTTTAGGCCATATAAATGAAAAACGCATGACCAAGTTACACAAGTCAGGTGATTTGGGATCATTTGATTATGAATCATTTGATACATGTGAATCTTGTTTATTGGAAAAAATGACAAAAGCTCCCTTTATTGGTAAAGGAGAATGAGCTAAAATGGTTTTTGACTTAATACATTCAGATGTATGTGGTCCAATGACTACACATGCCAGAGGAGGTTACTCCTACTTCATTACTTTCATAGATGATTATTCTAGGTTTGGATACATCTATCTAATGAAATATAAGTATGAAGCATTTGAAAAGTTCAAAGAGTTCAGAAATGAAGTAGAGAAACAACTTGGCAAAAGTATTAAAACACTTAGATCAGATCGAGGTGGAGAATACTTAAGTCAAGAGTTTTAGGATTATCTTAGAGATAATGGGATTTTATCTCAATGGACTCCTCCATATACACCACAACATAATGGTGTATCTGAAAGGAGAAATCGAACACTATTAGATATGGTTAGATCAATGATGATCCGAGCGGACTTGCCTAAGTCTTTTTGGGAATATGCATTAGAAACTGCTGTTTATGTGTTAAACAGAGTTCCTAGTAAATCGGTTGATGTTACTCCATATGAGATGTGGAATAACAAGAAACCCACGCTTTCTCATATGAAAGTATGGGGCTGTCCTGCTTATGTGAAGAGGACAATGTCAGACAAACTGGATGTTAAGTCTGAAAAATGTTTATTTGTGGGATATCCAAAAGAAACGTTTGGATATTATTTCTATCATCCCTTAGAACAAAAGGTGTTTGTTTCAAGGCATGATGTCTTCTTGGAAAGAGAATTTCTCCTACGAGAGGACAGTGGGAGTAAAATTGAGCTTGGTGAAGTTCAAGACCCACAAATAGAAGATGATCAACCGATTGAACCCGAAATTGAATTTCATAATGATGAGATTACAGTTGAACCTGATTATACACAAAATCCTAGAAGATCTACTAGGATGCGTTCTATCCCTGTGAGATATGGATTTCACGTTGATTTGGATAGAGGCATAACTGTAGTAGAGAACAATGAGCCTACAAGCTATCAAGAAATTTTGAACAGTTCAGAACGTGATTTATGGCTTAAGGCTATGCAGTCCGAAATGGACTCCATGTATGAGAATAAAGTATGGACTTTAACTCAACCACCTGAAGGAATAAAACCCATAGGGTGCAAATGGATCTTCAAAAAGAAGACTGACATGGAAGGTAATATAGTTACCTATAAAGCTCGCTTAGTAGCAAAAGGTTATCATCAAAAAGAAGGTATTGACTATGACGAAAATTTTTCTCCTGTAGCGATGCTTAAGTCTATAAGAATACTTTTAGCCATTGCAGCTCATTATGATTATGAGATTTGGGAAATGGATGTGAAAACAACTTTCCTTAATGGAAATCTTTCTGAGGATGTGTATATGACACAACCAGAAGGATTCACATCAGGAAATGGCGAAAAGGTATGCAAGCTTCAAAGATCTATTTATGGATTGAAGCAAGCCTCTAGGAGCTGGAACATACGATTCAATGAGACAATCAAAGAGTTTGGTTTCTCACAGAATGAAAATGAACCTTGTGTGTATAAAAGGGTCAGTGGGAGTGCAATTGTCTTCCTAGTTCTATATGTAGATGACATATTGATCATGGAAAATGGCATTTCTCTTCTCCAATCTGTTAAAATATGGTTATCCAAGCAATTCTCCATGAAAGACCTTGGAGAAGCATCCTATATTCTGGTAATAAAGATCTATAGAGATAGATCCAATAGGTTGCTAGGTCTTTCTCAGAGTACGTATATAGATAAAGTATTAAAGAGGTTCAATATGGATCTCTCTAAGAAAGGGTTTATACCCATGGTGCATGGAAAATACCTTTTAAAGTCTATGTGTCCGCAAACACTAAAGGATAGAGAGAGCATGAACAGAATACCATATGCATCTGCAATTGATTCTATCATGTATGCTATGTTATGTACATGTCCAGATGTAGCATTTGCTTTGAGTGTCACAAACAGATTCCAATCCAATTTTGGAGAGGAACATTGGGCAGCTGTCAAGAATATTCTTAAGTACTTGAGAAGGACTAAGGATATATTCTTGGTATATGGAGAGGGCAGTTTGGAAGTAAATGGGTATACAGATGCCAGCTTCCAATATGACAAAGATGATTGTAAATCACAATCTAGTTATGTGTTCGTAATGGGAGGAGGAGCAGTTAGTTGAAAAAGTTCCAAACAAGAAACAACTGCTGATTTCACGACGGAAGCTGAGTACATTGCTGCTTCAGAAGCAGCCAAAGAAGTAGTCTGGATCAAAAAGTTCATAACCGAACTAGGAGTGATGCCTAGCATTGTTGATCCGATTCCTTTATATTGTGACAACAATGGAGCCATTGCACAAGTAAAGGAACCACGATCTCATCAATGATCCAAACATGTTCTCAGACGCTACCATCTTATAAGGGAAATAGTAGCTAGAAATGATGTAAAAATAGAAAGGGTTCCCACAGATGATAATGTGGCAGATCCCCTCACTAAAGCACTTTTTCAGATAAAGCATGATCACCATATAAATAGCATGGGTCTGAGACATATGAGTGATTGGCTCTAGTGTAAGTGGGAGATTGTTAGAGAGTATGCCCTAGAGCCCATGTAATAGGGTTGTTTTTCATATGTATGAAATTTATATTCTTAATAAAAGGCATCCTTCATTTATTAATGCTATGTTTGAATACATGAGTTTGTAAATCTTAAATTAATAAATGAAGTCCTAGATATTATAAACACAGTGCAAAGGCAATCATGAAGGTGTTCATGATGTGAGGTGTCTATTGCATGCAAATGTGTTAATATCTAAATATCCCTAGTCATAGAATTAACAAGATAAGACATTGTTAATTCGGACAGACTAGCACATGTTATGCTTTTTGAATGGTTCAAGCAGTGGTTCTCATAACTGTGATTATGGATGATAATCAAAGCTAACATGTGGATGCTTGTTAGAGGAACAAGTTCATTGGAGACCTACAAAGAGAATCTTCATATGGATATTAAATCTATGTCAGTGAGGAATCTCTTCATAGCGGTTGTGCAAGTATCCTTAGACTTGAGATCACCAAAGTTATCTTAAGTAGCAAGTGGTATACTTTGACTCCATAACTGATTACTTCCAACTGGGAGTGAACATAGTTAGGAGATTGGGTATATCATGACCTACTTGAAGATAGTTGAGTGATTGACAAAGGATTCACCATCCCAGATTTAACAAGGGAATTTATCTCACATGATTCCATAATTGCTTTGTTCAGAGAATCTCTGGCCAGAGTAATATGCCGAGATGGATGGAGATCCATGAAGGGCATTTTAGGAATAATGGTTAAATTAATAGAACATACATAATTAGATTTATATGAGTTGATAGAAATTCATACTCAGAATCTAATTGAGATAAGAGTGGTGAAAGGAGCAATTGCACGGTAACTGTTTCTATGGAAGGGTACAGTCAAACCACATGACTTTCCTGACATTTGGGTAGTCATGATGCCTAGCTAGAGGCTAATCATGACTTGTATAATGATGTATCAAAATATCAATAGAGATTGATAAAATGATTTAAAGGAGTTTAAATCATGTGAGTTTTGAATAGAACTCACAATTACATATTATACTGCCAACATGGACAGGAACCCAATAGGTCACACACATATAGAAAAAAGGATAAAATGGTAAAATGACAAGGATAATAATATTTGATATTATTATGAAGGTAGAGAAGAGAATATGATAATAATTAATTAAAGAGTTTAATTAGTTATGATCAAATAAAATTATCCGCGAAACTTTTGAGAAATGTTATGTAAATTGGACCTAAATGAAATAATGTCTTTCATGATTAATTATTATTGTCTTATAAGTGTTATAAGACTACTATAAGTGTTATAGTGATATAATAATTAATAGAACCATTGGAGGAATTATTAAGGGCAAAAGGAATGAAGAAAGTTGGCGAAAGCCCTCCAGAAGAGGGCCACACGCCAACTCCATACAGAAGGACTTAGAGGGCTTTTTCTTGGACCAAATTAATTTATATATGTTACATAAGTGTTATGGAACTCATATATTTAATTTGGTTGGATTTGAAATCCATTTGGGTATTTAAATCCAATTAGATGTACAAAGGGCCTAGTTTGTGAATTTTATGTATGGTCTTTTATGAAAAAGATTTAATTTGGATTTAATTAAGCTCAAATAATTATAATTAATTCCAGAGGCCCAATTAATAATTCTCCAGCAATTTTAAAGAGCCCAATCTCATTAAGGAGTTGGAATTTTAACCTAACTATAAAAGGCCAACTAATGAGAATTAGGGTTAAGTGATTAAAACAAAAGGAAAGTCTTTTCTCTTAATTCTCTCTCCCTTTTTGCGCCAACTCCTAAGCTAGCTCTTGAAAATTTCGGCCAGCCCTAGTTAAACACCAATTTGTTGGTTCAATTTACCCCTCTCTAGTGTGGATTACTCATTGGAGGTGTTCGATTTTGGACACTGTGGTTTGCGACAACCCGGTGCGAAGTAAAATCAACTGTTCAACAAAATCAAAGGTGATTTTTCTTATTCTCATATAGTTATATTGTGTATTCATGGCAAGATCAGATCTAATGATTAAAAAAATTTAAAATTTCGCTCGTGTATGTGATGCATGTAACCGTTAAAATCCAACAGTGCCATCCTATTCCCGCAGCCTGTCATTGCGGGAATACGTGTGTCCACCCCATTTTTCCAATTTCTCTCACACACACACCATCTGTCCAAATAAGTTTTTAAAACAACCCATTTTTAAAAAAGTCCCTCAAAATTCACAGAGTTTGTCTCCAGCTGTTGAATCTCTGCATCAAGTCTATGAGTTGCTTCTTTTAGTTCCAAAATCTTTGCCTCGGTAGCTCTCATCTCCTCTTGTACCACAACTCTTGCTCTTTTAAGTTCCTTTTACCTCCCTGACTTAACAACAAGATTTACAAGTTGATCTAACCGATCAAGCAAGAAATTAACAGTCATTCCCAAAATCTTGAATGCTTTCAAAGTCTTCTCCCAAGTAGCAAAACTTTTATCATTGGTGGTAACCTTAGAAGCTCTAATGGCATCGTCAATGTTGATAGTCTCTGCAATTACTCCTACGGCCAGCTTACAATTAACACCTTTGACAAGATTCTCATGGAGAAATGATTTTTTGCTCCAGCAAAGATCAAAATACTTGGATCGGAGGTGTCTGGGTAGCTCCGAGCTTACAATTAAACCATTGATCACAATCTCAAAGTCCTCAAAACATTTCCCATCAATCGCAAGGTCCCTACTTTCAGTGTCGGAATGATCTATTATAAGCCCCGAGTTTGGTTCTGGCTTGCACATTAACAGGGGCCCTGACTCTAACATTTCCACACTGTGCATCTTGAATATCTTCATGCACTGCATTATTGCACATAGCCACAAATAAATTTTACAATTACAAGGTCCATTTAGAATCAACTAATGATAGTAAGTGTGACCTTAACATGAAATGACTTACCATTGCTTAGCTATTGCACCGAAGAATCCAATTTCAAAAGCCCAAGAGCACCATCTAATTCTTCTGAACCATTTATGCGCACAATGTAGACCTAGAGAGAACCGCATGTAGCACTTCAGTATATGATAACAACTTGAGAAACGGAGATAAGGGCACTATATTATCGTTGAATTATGTTTCTTTCATACAAATAACCAGAACTCTTACATCAGTAGTTAATAATATTTCTTTCAGGTGACCAAAAGGCAACAAAAACATTTAAATCCCTTCCATTTCTTACTTGATGTTGCATACCAATGGCAAATTCTTAAAAGAGAGATTCAAACAAAACAAGCACCTTGGGTTTAGTAGGTCTCACTAGTTGAAAAACCAGGACATCACCCTCTTGTAAGTTGTGGGCTATTTCCTAGGAAGACCCTAGGATCCAGAAGGTTGGATAATATGAATACCCGAAAGAACAAAACTTAATTCATTATCACAAAATTCAGAAGAATAAATGGAAAATTGCAGTTTACCAGCCAAAATCCTCCGGAAACATGTGAAGGAAGCATGGTTTTGATCATGCTAGGAAATTCAGGTGATAGATTAGCCTGAACATCTTCTGCTTGCTTCATGACTTCAGACTTAACTTGGTCATTTGTGACTCTCTTTCGTTTCTGGCTGACATTCAGTAACGATTTGTACTTCATTTCATTGTTGTTTATCATCTATCAAGAATCAGTAATACGGTTTCTTTTGTGATGGAATCGTTATTAGAGTATAAATTATCCAACCATGAATGAAATTAATCCCAGTAATTTTGTTAATACATCAGAAAACACGGCAAAAAGCGCATGAGAACGTTCTTCATAACAATTAACATACTTTCTATTGTCTTTTCCAAAGTAATGAAAAATCCACATTTACAGGTAGCCAAGTCATTATTACTTAGAACACAGTCTTTCTTCATTTTTCGAAAACTTTGAGCGGCAAAGATAACAAGAACTCACAAAAAAGCCATGGAAACAGTTCAAAATTAAAGAATGTCAGGTTTTTTTTATTTTTTCGGACGGTCCAGTTTATTTTAAGACCTCTGCAACAAACTCTCCACTACCTCAATCACAACTTATGTGAACTGTTCGTCTTTAACTAGCCTAAATTAAATACTTTCTCAAATAACTGAGATTGGATCCGACAACTCTCGACATGTCAAATGTTTAATTAGACACGTAAATTTGTCTTTAAAACAGCAAATTTGGGTGTGCTTATATGCATTCAAAATTCAAAATAAACAAAAGCCAACAAGAATACAACAACGCACGCAAAAGGGATTAAATCATAAAAGTCGAATCCTTACTTTCTTATTGGTAGTTTTTCTCCCAAACAACGTTTCCTTCACTTTCCCAGGCCTTTCTTGCTCACCCTAGAAAAAAAATATATAAGAAATAGGGTGGAAGAACACGGAGAGAAAAAGGGAGAACCCTGTTCTTTATTTGAGCGCTTGATAAATTAATATGTATAAATTAAAATATTTTAAACATAAAATTATTAATTATTAAAATTTAATATTAATACCATAAAAATTATAGGAATACTTTGTAAGATAATAAAAATAATTTAATATTAATTTATTTCTATTGATATTAATAAATTGATTTTTTTTTAATTAAACTATAAAATATATTTATATTTATATAAAGTAAAATGTTAATTTTAATTAAAATGTAAAACTTCATGGTACATGTGGCAATTTATTAAAGGCTCGTGATCAATGCCATGGATAACCTAACATTTTTGAGTTTAGGTGAATTTTTACCTCTCAACTACTGAAAATGGAATCATTGGAATAATTTTACCTCTCAATTTTTTTTTACCTTTTTTGCCCCTAAAATCAGTTTTTAGTGCGTTTTCACCCTTAAACTCAATTTTATGGTGTGATTTTATTTTTCAAACATATGAAAAAAGTCACTTATTTTACGGAATTAATGGAATTCAATAAGAACATGACACATTAACACACCCGTAGCATCCACTTTGATGACATGGCAAAAAAAAAAAGAACTATCTTCTCTCTTTTTCTCTCTTTCAGAATTTTCTAAACTTGATCTGGTCTACTTATTCCAATAATCGGACATCCTTCAAAACTCTAATCAAATTGAATTTTGGTGGACAATTAAAAGACATATATTTCTTCATTTTGAACAATGGGGATCATATTTGGAGGTTCAGAAGTTGAAATTTTGTCTTCAAAAGGATATTGTTTTCTAGATATTTTATACAATAACCATTTTCATTTTGTTTGACAATTGGGTAGTCATTTACCATTAAATCAGACTGATTTTTGGTGAGTATAGTTGGGACTCCTTGTTCTTCAATTTGAACAATAGATATTTCATTTAGATAATCATAACTTTGTCCAATTTGCTTTGGACATAAGTTGTAATTGAGCGACAAAATTGCTCTCATTGTTTTTCTTTTCTCTCTAATGTTTGAAAACTCAAAAGAAGAAAGAATAATTGAGGGGCAAAATCTTTCTCTCTAATAATTTTTGAAATCATCAAAGACACCAAAAAGAACATGAATTTCTCAATCTCTTCATCACCGTCCTCAAATCCACCTTATCCTCTTTTTCTCTCTAAAATTCCTACTTTTTAAAATTTCATGTTTATTCAAAATAATACAAATTTTCTGCATTTGCTATTAATTTTTGTTTGCCATTTTCGATCTTTCTAGGTTTTTGAGTTTGAATGTTTGGGAGTTGGTTATTTTTGAATAAAAGGAAAAATGGGAGGAAAAAGAAAAGGAAAAAAGATGAGAGTTTTTCTTGAAAAATTTTTCTTGGAAAACGAACATATTGTTTTACCTATATTTGATTTCATTTTCTGAAAAGGCAAATAATTTTTTTTTATTGTTTTAATTTTCAGTATGAGTTTCACCCTATCAATTTTTAAATTAAAACATTATATTGATTATGAGAAAGAAATACACGTAGCAAATAAGGTATGGAGTTTCACTGGATGCCATTAGCTTCGTTTGCCATACGTACATTCCATTTATTTGACAAGTAAAAACATGCCATTTAACTAACTTCAAGGGCAAAAAGGATTTAAAAAAAATGAGGGCAAAATCACTCCTTTTCAATAGTTGAGGGGCAAAAATTCACCTTACCTCAATATTTTTTCATAAATTCAAAAGAGTAATATAATATTTTGAGTAGTATAATATAGGAAATATTCTTTACATTTTAAATAAGAGTGATACTCTCCAATTTGATTAGGCTAAAGTATTAATTTTGTTGAAAAGTTATAATCTGGAGAGAGATTATGTAAAATCCGTCTTACATGCCATCTCGTTTTCTACCGTCCTAAAAGATAGAAAGTACAAGCTACCATGTATTTGATGCATTGAATATTAATAATTTAGACTAATGGACATTTAGAATTTGCATTTTCTTTTTTTTTTTTCTATGAACTTAATTTGAATGGAACATATTTACGTTTGATGATGCTTCGGTTTTTTTTTTTTTTTGTCTAAAAGAATGATGCTTCACGATTTGGTTAGCCATTTAATCAAAATTAGCGGTTAATCAAATGATTAATGGAATGGTCATAGTTTTTATTTTCGCAAAAGCAACAACTTTGCAGGGAATGTGCTAACATGGTACAGGGTTTCAATTCATGGACAAAAGTATTGGTAAATGAGCAGATCATCCATGACATGAACTACCCTTTTCTATATAACAAAACAAAACAAAAAATTATGTGATTACCATGTTGCAGTAACCACAATCCCCCCTGGGTAGACTGCGAAAAGTGGTCTTATAGGCAGAAACATGGCATATGAAAAGGGGTTAGTTTCTTTGGATCATTCTGGCTTTTCAGGTTCCCTCAGAATCAGCATACCGCGGATAAGGGTGCAGAAGGATGCCCAAAAATAACCAAATCTACAGCATGAAGGAGGCACGATTTGGTTGACAAGAAATATGATGAATCCACCCAGATGATTCATACATTTAACTGTATTCGTGTCTGGTCACTGAATCTATAGTCAGTAATGGTAGAAACCTCTACTTGATTCTAACTCCGGCAACATAACTTTAGATAGCACTGCAGCTGCAAGCTCCTTCCTTCTGGCTCCTGAAGGAATTTCTTGTCGTCTATGTATGATTGAATCTCCACAATTATTGGATTTAGCTCTGAATTTTTTACTTCTCTCAATGCCTTCAAAAATTCCTGGGAAACAATGTTTAGTATCTTCCCGAACTGAGATTTGTATCTCCTGAATAGAACAAACCCTGCTGACTGGTGAAAACAAGGATTCTTTTACGCTCTGTGGGTTATCTTAAAAACCATTATATTTATTTATGTACAGAGTGGATCCATTTCAAGTTACCTGTAGGAATGCGCTCAATGCATAAGCAGTGTATATATTGGCAGGGGCAGCATTCAGGAATCTCGCAAGCCATGCCCAACCTTCTTTTGGGCCATGATAGTTCTCCACACCCTCAACTTCTGTCTGGCAAAGCAAGCATTATTTGTCAGCCAAAATGCAACAAAACCAACAGTAGAAGAAGTATTTTCAACCGTGATAAATATATCTGCATACCTGGACCAGAGCCCCATACATTTTCATGTAGGATGTTAATCGCTCCAAATAATCTTTAGTACTTTCCGTCTTTCCATCACGTACTTGATATCCAATGGTTTTATAGTAAGCATCTTTTGATTGAAATGCTGACTGAAAAGTTTTTAAAAAGCAAAGTAAGAAAAACAAATTAGAATACATGCAAACAGCAGGAACAAAAATGGACAAATAAATGCCAGAGGAATATGTCAGTTCCCCATCCGTATCAAAGCCACAGTAGAAATCAAGATGAGATTCAAGAATGCACATAAGATATTAAACCAAATTCAACCTTCTGTAATCAAAGAATAATTATAATCAGTTGCAAATATTTGGAGTTGACCAATTAACTGATTCCACACATTGTTCATCTACTAAAAGTTAAAAACCAAGGTTCAGATGCAAACCAAGTTTAGCAGGATTGTCAAAAAATATAAATCATATTTTATTTTGATTTATCAGAAGGTCCAACGGACCTTGAGGTACATAAAAGCTGTAGCCCTCCCCCTTTCTCCAAAACCCCCCAGTCCATCCTTTCAAACCCGCCATATTTAGTGGTTGGGATGAACCCAAACCTGATAGCTACAGGGAAAACGATGGTTATCCATGCGATGTGGTAAATACTTGTTGGAAACTTTGACAAGAAAATGTTTGAATTGGTGCAAATTTTAACTTTGCAGTCAAGAATTAAGACACTCAACATGTTCTCTGTGCAGATTACTTAAATATAAAATCAAATTGACATGCTGTAAAAAAAAATGAGTTGCTAGAAAAATAGAGATTGTCTTAGCATCTAATGATATTTTGCAGATTAAGATTCTCTTATCACCTAATGCGTAACAAGTAGTAACAATAAATATTCATAGTTTCATACATTGATACCAAATCAGACGCTATAAACTTCTAAAAAAAGCAACTTCCTCCTATTTTCCCTAGCTCTACCCTTGCACTTATCACAAAGAGTCAAGGACATAAGACATATCCTTGAGTTATTATCAATTGTCTGACAAGAACATTGACAACAAAAAGATGGTTGAAATACAAAGAAACCATGGCCCAAAATATCAACAGATTCAAGTAAAAGATAGTCAAGTCACCTTTGTATACGTTATATGCTTTGGGACAGTGTAGATGCAAGCTTTGTGGAACTTGGCAAGAAGAATATCCATTGCCTGTGGGACCTGGTTCAAAAATCTAATGTATGTCAGTAACAGAAAATGCATGAGAATTAGCGCACACCTGCTGCAGTACACAAATAAAATTATTCCTACCCTCTTAACCTCCTATCATAAGTACAGTAAAAAGTGATGATTTGGGCCATATTTTAACAAATACACTGAAATGTTAAGTATAACAGGAGGGGTAAAGTTGTCATTTGAATTTCTGTTAGTTAGTTAATTATGTTAAGTTAGTTAAAATTGCTGTTTTGTTGGTTGATTTCCAGAATTCTGTTGTTTTACAGAATTCTGTTATTTTGGATTATAAGGGTGAGGTTTGCATGAGTAGCTATACAACTGTAATTTCTCTCCTTTTTGCTTTATTTGTAACGGCCTTAGGGGACCACAGAATCATCATTGATATTCAGAATTATTCTTCTCTTTCCTCTCTCACTTTTCTCTCTCCCAAATCTCTCTCGTCTTACTCTATCTTCTTCTTCTTCTTTTCTATTCCTAACCAGATCTCTGGTTTAACACTCAGAAATCTCTACTAAATATACTGTTAGGATTTACTCCTGACAATTGGTATCAGAGCAGCCACAAGCCATTAGGGAACATGAACAACAACACTGCCGCCAAGAAGGCCAAAGGAGGAGCATCAGAAAAATTTGCAATTTCAATGGAAGAAATGGAAGAACACCTGTGATCCCTGAGTTCCAAACTGGAAGAGCAGGGGGCTATGTTCGGAACTCTAGGCTCTAAGCTCCAGGAGATGCAACAAGAACAGATCAACCCGAGGGCTGACCAGCAAAAGTGCCAAAACCAATATGCAGAGCTCGGACTTGAGAACCAGAGGTCTGTAGCTTACCTGCCTCAATTGATTCAAGGTAACCCACCAACTTCTACTTCTCTTATTCACCATTCATCCCCTGCTAACAGTAGCACTAGAGTAGGAAAAGAAACCCAAACCCATACTATAACCCCGGATATAGGAAAAGACCTATTGCCTAGACAAGTAGATAGAGAAGGAACTGATTTAGTGGTAGTAGGGAGACCTTATTTCAATAAGCTCCTCCTTAAATGTGATTTACCCACCTTTGATGGAGGGGATGCTAGTTCCTAGATCAGCAAATGTCGAAAATATTTTCAGATCTATTAGGTGCAAGTTGATAGACAAGTAGATCTTGTTAGCCTCTTCTTGGTAGGGAAGGCTGAAGTATGGC
The DNA here is from genome assembly GCA_037975025.1 of Excoecaria agallocha. Taxonomy (NCBI): domain Eukaryota; kingdom Viridiplantae; phylum Streptophyta; class Magnoliopsida; order Malpighiales; family Euphorbiaceae; genus Excoecaria; species Excoecaria agallocha. The sequence continues at coordinate 15,146,069 of CM075807.1, forward strand.
ATCTGAACCGGGGAAAGAACCAGGAAGGGATGCCTTGGGAAGAGTTTGCTAGGGCCTTCATGACAGATTTAGAGAAGGGGGAGATCCGGATGTAGTAGAAGAGTTTCAAAAGTTTAGATAAACCTCCACTGTGGAGGCTTATCAAGACAGATTTGAGGAACTCAAATTGAAGATGGAGAAAATTTTCCCTCAGCATACTGACCCTTACTATGTCAGTAGCTTTATTGATGGATTGAAGAAGGAAATTAAAAGTGTAGTGAGAATGTTTTGTCCTAGAGACTTGTATACCGCCATTTCTCAAGCCAAATTGCAAGAGAAAAACCTTGAAGCCGATAAACCTAAAGCATTTCCTAAACCATTCATCCACAACAAAACTTACAACACACACAGCCTGACAGCCAGCCAATACTGCCCTAAAACCACTAACCCTTCCTCAAATATAAATTCCCAAGGTAGTAACCAAGGGGCAGTAACCAAGGCTTCAACTCTAAAAGACCTCCTAATAGTTGCTATAAGTGGGGGGAAAATACTATCTAGGGCATAGATGTAGTGAGAAGAAGCTCTTAGCCTTACACACTACAGAGGCAATAGACATAGAAGAAGAAGAGTGGCAGGAGATAGAATAGCCACCAGAAAATGAAAGGAAGGAATCACAAGAGCAAGTTAGACTCTCTATACATGCAGTAGATGGAGGGTTGAGTGACAACACCATCAAGATTAGAGGCCAGCTACAAGGAAGGTCAATTATGATGTTGATTGACAGCGGGAGCACCCACAGCTTTGTTGACTCCAAATTGGTGAGAGACTTGAAGTTAACCATCACGACAGTGACCCCTACTACGGTCTCTGTGGCAAATGGCAGAAGGATGACAGTGCAAACACTGCACTTGGCAAATGCAAGGCTACCAATTCCAATTTAGCTTCAAGGTCTTTGAGCTAGGAGACTATGATATCATCCTAAGGGTTGACTAGATGAAAGGCTATAATCTAGTCACATTTGACTTTGCCAAACTAGCCTTGACCATCATTAAGGATGGAAAGCCCTTAGTTTTGAAGGGACTCACTGAACAGGCCTCCCTATAGATGTTGACTGCTAAATCAGTGGGAAAATTGATGCAGAATGGGTAATGTTAGAGAATAAGAAATACAGCTATATATAGCTGGATATTCCTAATGTGTGACAACTAGATTTTAGGTGTCATGTTACCTTTCTCTTTATATAAATAGGAGTATAATCTTAGTGTTAATTAATTGAATATAGAATTTCAATTCCCTTGTATGTTTTCTCACATAGTATCAGAGCCTTTGGCTCTTTTCTGGGTCTTTTCTTGTTTGAGGGTTGAGTTCCCCTCGTCTCTTATGGGTTTCTTGGGGCTTCCAGGTTCTTTGGGTTTTTCATTTTTGGTTGAAGATTTTGTCCAGTCCGGTGACCAATTTGCTTCACCGCCCACATTGGAAGGTGCACAGGTGTCAGTCCGGCCTCTCCACAAAATCCGACGAGTGGCTCTCACGTGCCAATTGAAGATTTCGCCGGTTTCTCACTCGCCGGCGCGTGGGAGCGCGTGCCCTATCCTCCGGTCCTCCGATCTTTTTTTCCCGGCATCAATTTATTGTTTCCGGCATGGGTGTAGTGTCAGTTTTGTCCCCTGCCTTTGCTGCTTCTAAATGTTGGTAGCTGGTTCTTGGTGTTCCTATTTTGTGATTTCTGCTTCTGTTTTGGAAAGAGTGTTACACTTATTCTCCATTTTGTTTTGAAGTCTATATGACAGGATATGTGTAGGCTTTGTTTGGAGAGAGTTGGACTTGATCTCCCTTTCGTGTTGAAGCCTATTCACGGGTTATTTGTGTAGGCTTCGTTTGGAGAGAGTTGCACTTGATCTCCGTTTCGGATTGAAGTTTACGGCATGAGTTATTTATAGACTTCGTTTGGAGAGAGTTTTGCATTTGTTTTCCATTTTGTTTTGAAGCTCGGATTTATGTTTTGAAGTTTATATCAAGAAATAAATTTGTAACAAGCTAAAGCAATTAAAATTTATGCTCCAACTTGAGGGGGAGTGTTAGAGAATAAGGAATACAGCTGGATATTCCTAATGTGTGACAACTAGGTTTTAGGTGTCATTTTACCTTTCTCTTTGTATAAATAGGAGTGTAATCTTAGTGTTAATTAATTGAATATAGAATTTCAATTCCCTTGTGTGTTTTCTCACAGGTAACAAGGTTTCACCTATAAACTTTGTTGCATCACTGCCACCAGCAACCATCTAGCAACTCTTACAACCCCTGAAAATCACCCTCCACCACCTATATAGAAACTTTTTGGACAATACCAAAATGTATTTAACCTACCAACCACCCTAACACCAAAAAGATCTTATGACCACTCAATTTCACTCAAACCCAACACACAACCCATTAATATCAGACCCAATCAATACTCTCATCACCAGAAAAATCAAATTGAGAGGATGATTGAAGAGATGTTAGCAAACTCTATTATTCAGCCTAGTTCAAGCCCCTTCTCCTCTCCTGTTTTACTGGTTGAAAAGAAAGATGGCACTTGGAGATTTTGCATTGATTACAGGGAGTTAAACAAGATCATAGTCAAAGATAAATACCCCATCCCACTAGTAGAAGATCTGCTAGATGAATTACATGGCGCAACCTGCTTCACTAAGCTGGATTTGAGGTCCGGCTACTACCAAATTAGAATGAATGACCCTGATAACTCCAAAACATCCTTCAAAACTCACTTTGGCTATTATGAGTTCTTGGTTATGCCCTTTGGGCTCACCAATGCTCCAACCACCTTCCAATCCCTTATGAACTCTATCTTTAAACAATATCTTAGAAAATTTGTCCTTGTTTTCGTTGATGACATACTCATCCACAGCCCTAATGAATCACTCCATTTACAGCACCTACATCTTGTCATAGACCTGTTAAGAAACCACAAACTTTATGCTAAGGAGCTTAAATGTGAGATGAGACAGAGATAGGTTCTTACTTGAGACACATTATTTCAGCTGTTGGAGTAGCTACTCACCCTAGCAAGGTAGAGGCTATGAGCAATTGGCCAGTCCCAACAACCCCAAAAGGACTTAGAGGATTCTTAGGCCTCACTGGTTACTACCGAAGGTTTATTCAAGGGTATGGAGCAGTGAGTTAGCCCCTGACTGCCCTGCTCAACAAGCCCAAGCAAGACTAAATATAACATATCTGCTAATTTCCTGGTGCACGCACGAGAATTACAATATTAAATACCACTACGATAATTCTATTAATTCAAGGTCAGAGATAAAAGCTTTTCAGTATAAGTAATAGCCACAAGCATATCTTTAATGAAAAACATTGGAGAGGAGAGGTTTTTCAAAATGTAAAAACCTCAGATGCCAGCCATACCATACTGGAACTTGATTTCAATGACTGGTTTTATTCATCTAACTTTTTGAGCTTCTGCAATCTCTCCTGCTCCAGATAAAGAGCACTTTCTGCTGCTCTTGTAGTGACACCTACCATAAAATGGTCCAACCAAAATAACAAACACACAAGTGAAAAACAAGAAATTTCAAGATAACAAATATGAAATGGCTAAACTCTAAATCTTAAAAGAAAAGCAAGAAAACAAAGAAATAGAATATCAGGAATAAAAACATGACATAACAAACATGCAAATGATTTTAAACCATATCAAAAAAATGTGCAAAATACTGAGGGGCCCACATAACATTCAAAAGGTTCAAGTGAGAGTATGAAAACAAGGGAAATGGTTTTGAAGCATTATAGAGCAGAAAAGCAGAATTCTCAAATCCATATTATTCTCAAAAAGCAGGATTGAGGCGGAGGGATATAGAAAACAGCAAAACCAAATTATGATATTCCAACCATATATCTAATATATCAGTATTAAATTTAATTTTTTATGATAAAATTTAGCTCCAATCCAACAAAGCACTATGTACAAAAATTGTTCTTAGATAAAATTAGATGGACCAAAAGTATAGTCACATTATCACATAAGACTGATTTTAAAGAAGTCCCAACACCAAGCACAAACAGCAGAACAAACTTGAGTACTTTGGTCAAGAGTAAAAAATAGAACTTAAAATACCAGGTGCTCTTGATTCTTTATGACCATCAGATACAGATTCAAGAGTCTGAAGATTCTGATTTGCAGAAGCGGTATTTTTTTGCTGTCCAGCAACACACCCTTGTGAGACCATAGCATCTACCATTTTTGAGGCTTCAGCAGCTTCTTTTTCTGCAGCTTCCTTTGCTGCTCTCCTCTCTGCTTCAAGAGCAGCCACTTTTAGTTCCTCAGCTTTACGTTTAGCCTGAATCAAGACATGTGATTATTCCATGCTCCTCAAAAAGTTGAAACCTGCTTCTAAAATTGATCGTAATTTTCAGTTGTGACTCCTGAGCTTTGGCCAACAGCATGCTTTCACCCCTCAACTTCAAAAAGTAACAATAAAATTCATGAACTTAGGGTAACAACCTTAGCTGATGTGGCTATAATATTTTTGAAAATTACATGTCTGCACCATGTTAGTTGAAGGTGTTTAAAAGGGAAAAATAGACAAATTTAGGTGTCCTTCTGGCTTTTCACCTAAGGTTAGGTGCCATGTGGTTTCTAAAAAAATTGAAAAAACTAAATAACTTTTTTTTTTGACAAGTACAGGGATTTGTAGATGGTTTATGCCCATAAAGTAACAAGATAACTATGTGCTAACATAAAAAAGGCATTTGGGAAAAACATAACAAAAATAACAATATTAACAAACCTCTGCTTCTGCCCTGGCTCACTCTTCACGTAGTCTTTCTTCTTGCAAAGCTTTTTCCTTTCTCTTAGCCTCTTCATGAGCTGCATCATTTCTTATTCTTCTTTCTTCTATTTGTGATTTAAGTTCATGAACCCGCTGTATAGCAGTTAATTGATTGTCTAGTGCTTCCGCACTACAGTATTACAAGAAAATGTAACAATATGTTTCATGATTTCTCAACAATCAATATAGTGTGCATGAACCCAAGCCAAGCAATAAGCATGGAGTATGCTTTATGGTTACATAGTACAACATCTTCCTGGATATATACACAAGCAGTTCTGCAAACATACTATTGAATCCCACTTTTTACATTGGCAACTTTCTTTTCACAAATTCACCAATTGGATGTTGATTCTACTAAATTAAGAGCATATTTACATCTAAAACCAATATGAGTCAATCATTTCAACAGCCCCAACTCCACAGTCCAGTAAATTAATTGCAAATGAGTTTTGACCTTTGACCAATACTTCCATCAAGAAAAAGATCACAATAAATTTTGTTACTGCAGGAAACTTGCACATGCAAGCATGTATGAAGGCATTAGCAACCCCTTTTATTGCATCCTAGGCAAATTTTTCATAGCCTAAAGAAGAATGTAGACACACAAAGCCCCACAAAAGAAAGACCAAGCCGAACTAACAGATTGAAAAGCTCTGAACTCCATAATAAGGACTGGCAAATTTCTTTCTTCCTTTCTTCTTTTCTTTCATTCAATTTATTTATTTATTTTGGGTGGGGTGGGGGGGGGGATTGTGTGGAAATGGAGGAAGACAAATAAATGAATAAGGAGGACACAGTCTTACATTTTACGCTGATACTGAGTATCAAATTTCCGTTCTGATTCTCTTCTTGCTTCTCTATAATTCTCAACTCGTCTAAATGCAGAATCAGACTTTTCAATTCCTCGCAGCAACTCCATCTCTACTGCTGAGATTTGATTCCTAATATCTTCCTGTTAAATAAGCAATTTATCCTTGTCATGTATAGAAGCTGAAGGAGCCTTGTTAATTCATTATTCCAAAAATGCGCAGATTCCCACTTAAATCCAGATTTGAAAACATTAATGGTGTTCAAAGCCTATCTCTAAATGAGGAATAAAAGAAACGATCCTAATTTTAATGCCAAACACAAAAGATGGACTATCAAGAAAAAAAACCCATGCACCTTCACTCCAGCTTGATGCTCCTGGAGGGGGGATTGTGTGGAAATGGAGGAAGACAAATAAATGAATAAGGAGGACACAGTCTTACATTTTACGCTGATACTGAGTATCAAATTTCCGTTCTGATTCTCTTCTTGCTTCTCTATAATTCTCAACTCGTCTAAATGCAGAATCAGACTTTTCAATTCCTCGCAGCAACTCCATCTCTACTGCTGAGATTTGATTCCTAATATCTTCCTGTTAAATAAGCAATTTATCCTTGTCATGTATAGAAGCTGAAGGAGCCTTGTTAATTCATTATTCCAAAAATGCGCAGATTCCCACTTAAATCCAGATTTGAAAACATTAATGGTGTTCAAAGCCTATCTCTAAATGAGGAATAAAAGAAACGATCCTAATTTTAATGCCAAACACAAAAGATGGACTATCAAGAAAAAAAACCCATGCACCTTCACTCCAGCTTGATGCTCCTGGCCTAGCTCAAACAGTGCTCCTTCCACAATCCCCGTTTCATCCATTTTATAGGATTGGTCATCAAGAGATAACTCATAATCAGAATCATCACTTTCACTAAAACAAACAAAAAACAGATAATATACTTCTTATAGATTAAAAATATGAACATAACAAATTATTAGAGTTGAAGTTCACAGTTCAGACCTAAGATAAATGTCATTGCAATTAATCCGTTTTGCAACCACTACACCACGACCAAGATCCTCTTCAGCCTCGTTTTCCGAATCCTCCAGTTCATCATCAGAAACACGCATTAAAAATGCCACTGAACTACTTCCCGCATTCTTCTTATCCGAAAGTTCTCTAAAACAACAAGAGTGTTATTTTAAATAGAAAACTTCAAACTTTCAAAAAAAAAAAAAAGGAGATCCAAAGAACAAAAAAGAAATTGATATTGAGAGAGACAATAAAAGAAGTACCGAGACTGGGTTTTAATGAAAGGAACAGGAACTTGCGATGAGGCATTGAGCTTGTTTCCGAGTGAACTGAGTTCCGATAACAGAGCAGTGACACTCCAATCAGGTTCTGGGTCAACTATGATTCCATTAACTTTCTGTGGGCAGCGAATTTCCAATTGAAAAGCTCCCCTAGAAAAGGAAAGTCATCAAATTTTCCAGGAATTAGAGAATACTGAATATCGAAATAGCTAAAAACAAAGCAATTCATGAAAAATATTGTGAAGATAAGAAGTTTGGACTCACATTGATGACTTCTTTTTAATCGGCGTTTTACTGACTACAGACGTACAATGAAACCAAAAACCCTAATAAACAGTGTAAACTAAAATTTCATATACCAGCTCTAGGAAAAGAACAGAAACAAAGATCATAATGTTGCATGATCTACTGTTTTTCGAAGAAATAATAGTTGCATAATAAAAATAATAGTATGTATACACACACAAGGGCCTGCTATTCTCGACTTGATTTCGTGTCGTTAGAGGTTGGGCAACCAGAGAACCTCCAGAGTAAGACAAGCTCATGAATTTGCATTACAGTAGAAAACTGGAAAGCATATCGCCGAAACTTTCTACAAGGTACCATCAAAATATTCTTGCAGAACGTTTGGATGGTATTAATCTACAGTGTTCGGCTCTCCGATATAGTCATGTTGAGGGGACTTTTATATGAAAAATGTCTTTTGGAAAACTATTTAGAAAAATGGTGTGGTTTTAGGACAATTTATGAAAATGGGGTGAGACAGATTCAATCCCGTAGTACTTTCCTACGGGAACAGTAAATATCACGTGTCCCTAGGCGAATCTACATCGGAGTCAAAAGGTAGCGCGGCGGACGAGGCAGGGCAGGAATCTTACTGATCCCGTAGCTGCCACCTGCGGGATCAGCAGCTGATCCCGTAGGCAGCAGCTGCGGGATCAGCAGCTTCCTCCGACGCTGCAGCCTTCCACCGGTGCCTCCTTCACGCGTGAACAGCAACCAACCAGCAGCTAAATGTATTTTTCAAGTGTTATTCTTTCCTTTGCCTCCTTCACTTGTTTACCATCATTTTTCTTTCTTTCTTTCATCTTCGCGTTTCTTTCTTTCTTTCTTTCTTTCACCTTCATGCTCAACCTCCATTTTTATCCAACTTTAGCTCCTAAGGTTTAGCTCAACATTAAATATAAGGTATGTAAATAAGTAATGCATATAAATAATAGTATTATTTATTTGATAGATTAGTACTTTAATTATAACAATAACTGAAATTTTACATAATAAGTGAAAATAATAATTGCATATATATATATATATTGAATATATATAAAACTTTGGCTTAATAATTTTAATTTTGTTATGTAAAACTTTGGCTAGTTAATGTAGTGTTTGTGAATTTGATGGGTGTTCATTACATTAATCAAGGCTTAATAATTTAACCATATGGTAGTTGATGGGTGTTCATTACATTAATCAGTCATTTAACCATAAGTGATGGGTGTTCATTACATTAATCAAGGCTTAATAATTTAATCATATTAATAATCATGTTGAAGAGATAATTACAATACAACGACATATAATATTAAAGACATTATATTGAATATAATGTAGCTAGCAATAGTAGTAACGTTGTTGAAAATAAAACAATACAACGACATACAATATTAAAGACATAGTTATATTGAAAAAGATATTAATCGCTACCCATAAGTGATGGGTGTTCATTACATTAATCAGTCATTTAACCATAAGTGATGGGTGTTCATTACATTAATCAGTCATTTAATCATATACCTACGGATTCAGACACATTAATAATTTTTAACACTACACGAATAATTGGCCGGAGTTGATGGGAGTTGATGGGATTGCGGGACCCACTACTGAACCCGTAGGAAGTACCTACGGTTTCAGTGGGGATGCTTTCCCCAAAAGCGGGTCCCACCTAACCAATCCCGCAGGTACTTCCTACGGGATCTATGCAAAACCCCCCTCCCATAAATACTCCAAAAACCACCCCATTTTTATAAATATTTTTCCAAAACACATTATTTATATAAAAGTCCCCATGTTGAGCAGTTTTTGTGATTTTATAATATATTTTTTTTATTTAGTTTGTAAGTTTTCCGTGATTTTATGATATATTTTTGGAAAAAATTATATTTTAATTTTTGTAATTTAATAATTTTATGTATTTTCAAAATTATACGTCAAATCCCTGAATTTAAAAAAAAAAAAACAAATGAGATCTTTTGCTTTCCCCTTTTTCTTGTGAAAATAATTCTTTGCACTATCTCCATTCTTGCCGCAAAAAGTACAAAAAATTTTAGGTAAATGTGCATATGCATTATCGGATTCTTTGATATTTTTGTCTTTATTTATCTTCTCATCTTTTACCATTACCTTTGCCTTTGCCATTTCATTTTCTTTCTTCATATTTGCAATGACAATATTAAGTTCAACAACTTTAATTTCAAGCTCCACACAATCACGACTTAATGTTGAGCTCATTTTCAAAATCATTAATATCTTCAAGTAATTCAAGATAGCTTTTTCATTCACCGTGAGAATAATGCAACATTTTTTTATCACCTATTTTCAAATTTTCATGTGATTCTTGCAAACTCATATAGTCTTGTTCAAGAGCATGATAAATATCTAAAATATCGTTATTTCTATCCTTTAATTTATCATACTTTATGCATAACTCTTCAATGATTTTATTGAGCTCCTCAAGATTATTAAAATCAAAATCACTTACATCATATTTGTCCTCATCAATTCTAATTTCTTCAAGATTGACCAGCTCAAAGTTGTGTTCAATTTCTTCATCAAAAATAACCATCAATCTAGTATCTTCTAAACTTTGTTTTGATTTTGAATTCCCATTTGAATCATCACTATTGCTCCAACTTGCTACCATTTCCTTCTTTTTGAATTTTCATTATTTTTCAAAAGAGGGCATTTGGACTTGATATAACAAGTCATATCACTAGAATTTAGTTGAGAATTTTTAGCTTTATTGTTACGTACATTTCTTGGAAATTTACCGTGTTTCATTTCTCTTTTGTAGAACTTACAAAACTTTCATGTGATCATAGCAAATTCTTCATCAAATGTATTCTCACTAGAATCAGCCGCTAGAGCAACTCCTTTTTTATTTTCTTGACTTTGCATAACAAGCTTATAAGATAATAGGGATCCAATGAGATCATCATAGGAAAAATTTTGCAAGTCTCTATTAAAAAGAACAATAACTTTTTCTCTCTAATTTGAGTTCAATGATCTTATCAATTTTTTGATTTGTTCCCCTTCATTCATGATCTTTCCAAGCCCCTTTATAAAACTTGTTATTTTGACGAACCTATCACTTATTTCAGAAATGGTCTCATCAGGTTTCATCTTAAAGGATTCATAATCACACATTAGTACATGCAATTGAGAGTTTTCTACTTGTGCGGTTCCTTTTTAAGTTGCCATAAGCCTGTCCCAAATTTCCTTAGCAATATCACAAACTGAAATTTAGTTAAATTCATTAGAGTCCAAAGAGCAATATAATAAACTTATAGCCTTTGAATTTTTTTGAATATTTAGAATGTCAGTTTTATTATACTCACTTGTGCCCTTAGGAACTTCATTCCCATTTTCAGTTTTGGTTAGAGGTCTGTAGCCATTAACTACCATATTCTAGCTCTCCATATCTTGCATTTGAATAAAGTGTCTCATCCAAGCTTTCCAAATTGAGAAGTTTCGTCTACAAAACATTGGAGGACAAGTTGAAGATTGTCCTTAAGCAAAAGTTGTATTTTTTTCCTACCATCACTTGGATCTCTCTAGGTTGTTAAACCTAAAAAAAAACCCCACTCTAATACCAATTGAGTCTTAAATATACTCAAGTGGAGGGGTGAATAGAGTATTACAACTTTTAATGAACAACTGAAATAAATTAGAGCATATACTTATCTCATGTTAGAATATATGCATATATCAAGATCATAATAAATTTATTTCATAAATATTATTAATACATTTTTGCTCAACCTTTTTTGTATCAAATATACATGCATGGATAAAATTTTTTATGGATAATTAATCAATTAAATCTAGCTCAATTAATTTATGTAAAAATTCAAATTTATCATGTGGTAGAACATAGATTGGTTGTATAACCTATTCTATAGAATAACCTATTCTATAGAACACGAAACAAGCATAGAATAGACAAATTTAACATAACATAAATATAGATAGAGCACAAAATAAAAATGAATAATGGATAAAGATATTTGACACCACTATTTATAGAGATTTGGTCATCGTCTGTATCCTTTCCTTAAGATAACCCATCTTAAGAGTTTCTCTCTTGTAATGTGACTTTATTAAGTGGGCAAGAGTCAAAAGCCAGTTACAATGAGTAGCTACCCTAAGTTTTTCTCTCAAGTGAAAAACTTAAAAACACTTAACCATTTTTCTCAAGTAAAAAAATCTAAACACTTGCTAGTTTATTTTCTTAGGCTCTAGCAATCTAACCTCACTTTATCTCATATAGTTTTTTATAAACCTCATTACATATTATTACAATTAAAAACTATAATCATTTAAGGATATGTGATTGGATGCTCATGATGATGAAGTGAAACTTATAGCAATGTAAAGTTCAAAAAAATTGTGTTTCACTCACATTTCAACAATTAAACAAACACCTTTATGTAGTCAAAATAAAAAGAGCTGTTAAATGTGAAAACTATTCAAAAAAACATTTCCATAACTTATCAAAAAAATCTAATTTTTGCTTTCCATAATTGAAATGCAACAACTAGAAAATCTAGTAAATTTTTTTTTAAATAAGATTTTAACAACTAAAAAATCCTCTATAATTTTTCTTTCCTATTTTAAATATAGAAAACTTACTTATTGGTAAGAAATCAATTTAAATATGTTAGGTTATGATTTTAAAAAAATATTTTTATGCAACGAATGACAGTGTAAATGTGTGTATCCTCGGAGATGATTTTACAATACTTTTCTAAAGTGACTTGATTTTTAAAATTAGTCCAAGGTATCAGGTCTATTAAAGAGTATGTCTTAAAGAGGCTGCAAAACATAATTGCATTGATATTCTTAGAGAGAATATATATAGGAAGTGATTATCTCATAGTAGGATACAACAAGGGTTCCTAAATTAGAGGAGACTACATAGGAAGTTATACAACATAAATATAACACTATTTTATACATTTATGACTTCCCTTAGACTCTCCCTCAAGTTGTACTAGATGTGGAACAACAGTCAACTTATCTCCAAGCCACAAAAATATTGTTTAGAAAGACCCTTGGTGAGTGCATCAGCAATTTGATCTATAAAGCACAAATAAGCAACCCGAAGAACACCTTGAGCAACACGATCAGGAACAAAATGAAAATTAACCTCCAAGTGTTTGCTCTGATTATGAAAGATAGGACTGAGAGTGAGGTAAGTGGCCCCAAGATTGTCACAAAATAGGCGGGGTGGAGAGAGATTAAGAAACCCAATCTCCTTGAGAAAGATTTGAAGCCATTGTAGCTCAGAAGTGGTAGTACCCAGTGCATGATACCCATCCTCGATTGAGGATCGAGACACCGTACATTGTTCACAAGAGGACCATGAAATGAGATTATCTCCTAAAAATATGATAAAACCTGGGTGGACTTTATGTCATCAAGAGAACTCGCCCAATCAAAATTAGCAAAACAATAAGAGCAGAAGAGGATTTGTGAAGCAAGAGACCATGGGATTTGGTACTTTGAAGATACCATAAGATACGCTTGACTACACCTTAATGTTGAATAGTATGAGCATGTATAAATTAAGAAACCTTGTTAACCGCAAATGATAAATCTAGTTGAGTGAAAGTAAGATATTGTAGGCCATCCACAATGGAGCGATATAAAGTGGGATCCTTGGATGGTTTACTATCGGTCAGAGTTAACTTATCACAGCAGTTGATCGGTGTAGCAATAGGACTACAAGTATTCATTGAGCTTTAACTAATAAGTCGGCAATGTATTTGCATTGATTTAGTAGAAGACCATTCGATAGCCACTCTGTTTCAACACCCAAAAAATAATAAAGCTTACCCAAATTTTTGACAGCAAATTGAGTCCGAAGAAACTTAATAACACGAGTGACATAGCAACATCATCACCCATTAATAAAATGTTATCAACGTAAATTAGATAGAATATCTTCATGCGAGCAGTGGAGATAAAGTGTAAAGAGTTGTCTAATTTGAACCCTTAAAATCCAAAATTGAGTAGAGCACTAGTTAAGCAACGATGCCATTGTCAAGGAGCCTATTTTAATCCATAAAGAGACTTTCATAGTTTACAAACATGGTCTGGAAAGCAAGAGTTAATAAAACCCAGAGGTTGTTGCATGAACACTTCCTCATCAAGAGTGTCATGAAGAAAAGCATTTGAGACATCTAGCTAAGTGATTGACCATCCATGAGACACAGCCAATGATAGTAACATGCGGATGGTGGTCAGTTTAACAACTGAACTATAAGTATCTTTGAAATGAATCCCAAGACGATGAAAACCTTTAGCAACAAGATGGGCCTTGTAACATTCAATAGAGCCATCTGATTTTTGCTTAACTCGAAAAATCCATTTGCAACCAATAATATTTTGCTTTGAAATAGATAGAACTAACTCCCATGTACCATTTAAAAGTAAAGCATTAAATTCTTCAGCCATGGCATTGCGCCATATAACACTCTTAAGAGCTTATGAAAAACAATTGGGTTCAATAGATGTAGCAGAATTAGCAAGAAGAGATGCAATACAATGAGGTTTTAGACTACCGATTTTGCTTCTGGTAACCATAAAATGACGAGAACTAACAAAAGTATTGGAAGGAGCAGCAAGTTGGTCATCTAAGTCAACTACCAAAGAGGTGTCAAGAGGAGAATTAGTTACACAAAGATCAGAGATATGAGGGATAGGTGAAAAAGATGTGTCATCAATGTGTTGAGGTGGAGGATTATGGTTAACATGTGGCTTAGGTGAATTATTGTGAAAGGATAAATTAGGACTAGAAAAAGGTGGAAGTAGTGGGTCATTACGGCAAGGAAAAGGCATAGATGGTAAGATAATGGGAACGGTAAGGACATGTGGAGAAGCTTGGACTGTTGAAGGTGGTGCCACATGAGACGCCATCCTATGAAAAGGAAAAACTTGTTCATCAAAAATAACATGACGTGAGATGAATATTTTGCGAGAAGAAACATAAAGAAACTTATAACCCTTGTGAATTTTACTATAACCTAGAAACACACATGCACGAGAACGAGGATCAAGCTTATGTTTAGAATAAGGATGCAACCAAGGATAGCACAGAAACCCAAATACTTTAAGAAATTCATAGTTAGGGGACATGCCAAAAAGCTTGTGAAAAGGAGTATCATAGGCAATAGTAGGAGAAGGAAGCCGATTAATACTATAAGTAACACATTCAAAAGTAGTAGTCCAATAATCAATGGGTAAATGACTGTGATGAAATAAAGATAAGCCAGTTTCAACAATATGGCGATGCTTATGCTCAGCTCGCCCATTTTATTCAGGCATAAAAGGACAGGAAATGAGATGAGAAATACCATGAGTGCGTAAATAGGCAGTAAGAACCTGAAATTCTCCCCCCCCCAATCAAATTGAAAAAATTTAATAGGTGTATTGAAATACTTTTCGACTAGTGCGTGAAACTTAATGAACACATTGAGTACCTCAGATTTTTTACGAAAAGAATAAATCCAAGAGTATTTTGTATAGTGATAAAAAAATACCATATAATAACGAAACCCATTAAAGGATGTAATAGGTGCAGGACCCCAAATATCTGCTCAAATTAATTCAAGAGGATAGGATGAATAAGAATCAGAAGCTACAAATGGTAGTTTATGATTTTTACTAATAGCACAAACATTACATAATGAAGTAAAAGAACAAATAAAAGGAATTTTATTATTAAGTAAGGTACGTTTAACTACAGGAATAGAAGAATGGCCCAAACGAGCATGCCAAACATCTAAAGAAGCAACATTAGCACTAACAGTAGGAGTGCTTTTATTGAGACAAAGATTGTATAAACCAGCATTAATCCAACCTTTGAACAAAGTCTCCTTCGTGTCCAAGTCCTAGTTAAGAAAATAATCAGCAAAAAAATTAATAGAGACACGATTAGAGTTAGTGAAAACATAAACTGACAAAAGATTACGTTGAGCAGAAGGAACATGCAACATATTACTAAATTTTAAAGAACAAGGACCAATAGAAAATGAAGTCTTAACAACGTGAGAAATGGGAAGAAACATACCATTTTCGATTTGAACTTCCTCCGAACCCTAATACTCAAAGTGGAGGGCTAGATTTTCTAAGTTTGCTATCAGATGATGAGTAGCACCAGTATCAACAGTCCATATGGAAGAAGGAGCACTGGATGATGTAAGATGAAAAGAGGGAAAGGGACTAGAGTGGTTTTTATTTGTTGGAGAAAGGCACATATTGACTAAGTGACCCAGACCCCGACAATTATAACAAGTAACTTCATGAGTAAACTAACTAGAAGGGGTTTGCTTGGGAGTAGAAAATGACACCGGTGCAAACTGATTAGAAATGCCACATCCACGACTTCAACCATGTTGTTGTCCTGCAAAACTTCGAGCAGCTAACTGAGCAGTGGGAGCAATTTGAGCACTCTGATTTTCAAGAGCACGATCACGTGCTATTTGACATTCTTAATTAAGCAAGAGACCATAAACATGATCCAAAGAGTCTATAATTCGGACCTAAGCCCATAAGAATATCATTAACCAAATCCTCTTTATTGTATGGATGACCCAAGGCGGCTAATTGGTTGGAGAGACCCTTGGCACATTGAACATTGGTAGCAATAGAGTCTTCACCTTGTTGAAAAGAAAGGAGCTAAGAACGTAGATTATGAATCTGAGGTTTGGAACCGACAGAGTAAGAAGAGAGCAATTTATCCCAGGCGTCCTTGGCAGTGGAAGCACCTACAAGCTGTGGTAAAACAGTGTGATCAATGGAAGAAAGTATCCAGCTGAGAACTAGTTGATCCTTGCATTCTCAGACCTCAAATTTTGGATTGGTAACTCCAGTAGGCAACAAATGAGATAGAACCTGTGACACCCTACGTTCAATCATATTGTTATAGGTCGGACGATATCATTATAGTTATCACAACGTTATAGTAATACATTGTTCGATTTTGGTAATGAGTTGGTGGCTTAATTTGATATTTCAAATCCTTACATTTACTATGTTGCTAGGTTACTATTCATTTAATATAAATTTTGGCAACATGATGGCTTATAAATCATGCTACCCAAACCTGCAATTTCTTAAATTAACACTCTCTAATGGCAGTTATCAGTCATAACTCATCAATGCAACACGACATTCACCACACACATTTCATCACATTTAATATTTGTTACATTCCACATTCATACATCGAGTCTAAAATACAATATCCAATAACATTATGCAATACACCTATATACATATACACACAAAATCACAAGTCCAAAAAGTCTTCATATGTACATACCACTTGTGTTCCTTCGCTATCATCTCTTTAACATGTCCCTACGCGCAGTCAAAACAAACCATGCACTAAGCAACGTTGTTGCCTAGTGGTGGATACATCTACACAAAATTTCACCTACTAAACTACTTTAAGTAAAATTACAATTATACCCCTAATGTTATATTTGCCACATTGGTTTAAATTTTAAATCTTGTTTTCTTTTAAATTACCATTTAATTAAATCTACAATTAATTTCTTTATTTAATTTATCAAATTTCTTAACCTTATGGAAAATTACCGTTTAGTCCATGGATTTCTTTTTCTTTATATTTCGCTCTAATTAATTTCGATTTTGGTCATTTCTGTTTCCTTAGACCTGTATTCCATTCTAGACGGTAAATTACCAATTTAGTCCTTATGTTACTTATAAGCTGGCAAATTATGTTTTAGTCCCTAAACTTTTCTTTATTTACCATTTTTCCCTTTTCACTTATTTAACTAATCTAACTCTTTTAATCACATTTTTAGTGTCAAATTACCATTTTAACCCTATTTTCTCATGTAATTACGTTTTTGCCTTTTTTAGCCTATTTAACTCCATTTTCACCTTATTTATTATTTTATTTCATCTTTAACATTGTTTTAGTATAATTTGCCATTTAGTCCTTAATTTTTTCACCAAATTACAATTTTGCCCTTAATGTGACCAGTAAAAATCCTCAAACTGGATATACAGGACAAGGACTCCAATGCTACTAGTGGATTAGAGGGATCACGATCTACTCCAGTGTGGGTGGAGGGACCACTTGTCGTGATCCTACTACTCCACTATATTTATGTGTGCCGGCATTCCAATATGTGTACTTTTCATCGAATCTTGGGATACTACCCCGATATATGTGTCCTTATGGCTAGCCATCATATCCTAGGATCTCAAACTATCCATTATACACTAAGACCAATCATATGTTATAACTTATGTCATATCTTCATAAGTTTCTCCTTACTAATCCCATTATGTCACAAGCGCTACATGCTTATATTGTATCCCACTATACTTAATTATCATAAATTCATTATAAATATATAAAATATCATGTGAAAATAAAGAAATTATAGTAATATACATGCAAACATCATTCAGCCTCAATAAGAACTACGATATACCATATGTTTATTTCTTCATTTGCATGCCAAATATGCCTTAAATATCATTCTAAGCAATTATATAACCATACATGTTCAAATTGTCTTATAATTTCTAAGTTTCCTTAACTTTCATTGTTATGTTCCATTATGATTAATTATGTACACTTAACATTTTTCACTCTAATCAATGCTACTATATTTTTCACCTATAATATTATGTATTTCACATCAAATATGTCATTTATTATCAAGTTGGCTTACATTTCCTTTTAGTACATAATTTGGCTTTCTAAAGATCATCTAGTTTCACTTTGTTTTCTTCATCAATTTATACTTAAATCATCTTAAATCATCATTTTATCAAGTTAAATTGAATTATTTCTCATTCCTACATAAGCTCACCTAGTTACATAATGTAAAATTTGTGTATATTTCACCAAAATAAATGAAATTAGGTGTAAATTGTATCCACTAACCTTATATTAGCTTGAGAATGGCCTAATCTTCCTTCTCCTCTCCTTCTTTCTCCTTGCCTTTATCTTTTCGTTGATCTTCCTCTTTAGGATGAATTTTGAAGAGAGAAAATAGTAAGTTTAGGCCATAAATTAAAGCAATTAAAAGCTACTAAATAACCCTCCTAATCATTCTCTATAAGTCCATAACAAATTTCCCAACTAATTCTAATAAAAACATAAGATGTTACCTAATTAGGTTAATTCTCTCTCTTAAAATAACTCTAAACCCATGCTTCTCCTTGGTGCAATTCAACTTCTAGGTTTTAGTAGAGGATCTTTGGAGTATATGGTAAAAATTTTGAGTTGAGATTTGGTGGGAGGAAGAAGAAATGAAGAAAATAATGGAAATTGGCAAGAAAATGGGAAATTCGGATTTCTTAGAGAATAGAGGGGAGAATTACAGAATTTGGGGAAGAATTATAGATGATTCTATACCCCTTCATATTGTCTTTAAGGCCACCAAATTTAAGGCCCAAATTCCTCCATTTACTATTTGATCTAATGGCTTATTTTTAAGCCACTTGTCACCATTTTCTTTATCTTTACATATCTTTTAATTATGGTACTGCTTGTAAGTGATCATGGCTTATACCTAATTACTTTCATGTCCTTAAATAATTAAAATGTGGCAATTAAGCCCATTAAGTAATCTAATCTTCATTTTTGACCATTTTTCTGAAATTGATGTTCTACTTGTCAAAATGCTCTGAAATTTTTTTTTGCATGCATTAGCATATGTAGGAGAATTTTTTTAAAATTTCAACTCATTCTGATATCGTTTCGGTATACTTCTAGCTCCGGAGGCAAATTCGGCCAGTCCAAAACCCAACATTTCGAAACTGTCAAAAATTCTATTTTTCACTTTCAGTAGGTCATTTATGATATTTCTAATGAGTTTATATAATTGGAAAAATTTTTGGAGCTCTATAGAATATTCTGGAGCTCGATCATACTTTTGGTCAATCATTTTACGATAATCGAGACATTACTTCTCTACTCAATTCAGGAGTCTATTTAAGCTCAATTTCGTCTCAAATTGTACCAATGGACTCCATTTAACTCATACTACCTCATCAATTACTTAACTATACTTTTCACTCCGGTCACCCATCACTCAAAGTTATCACACTTGATACAACTAGATTCATAGAGATAACACATCAAATAGAGCACGCAACAAAGTCACTAAACAATAACTTCAATTACATTTAACATTAACATTAGTATAACAATTATTTGTCATGCAATTAGTAACATTATACTTACCATTTATCATATTCACTCACATTCATTAATTGTACATTTTATTACATATTTTTAGAAACATAACATTGACACATGCCATAGGTCATGCCTTTATTTCCCTAAATCATGCTATTCGTGTTCATTCATATTCATTTATTGTACAATGCATTAAAACTTAGTGTATGTTTAATTCTACTTCATTAATTCACTATGTTTTACACTCATTTCATATCATTCATTACTCTTGTTTTTACACATAACACACTCTAAAAGCATTTAGAAAGGCTTAGACATGCTTTAGTAACAATTTAAGACTTTAAAGTCAAGTTCAAGAAAGATAGGGCAGGTTCACAGTTACTACCAACTTCATGGTAACCGTGACCTAGTTGCACTTTCGGGTCTAGACTACGCCAAACTACCTCACGGTCATTATCAGATGAGTAATAACCATGTTCTATACTTTTTAAAGGGGTCACGGTTACTATAAAAAGCTTAGTAACCGTGAGGTGGGGTGCATTTTGGTTCTGGACTGCCTCACGATTACTATGAAAATCATAGTAATCGTGATGCCTAAATCGCTCAAAGATAAAATTTTGGTCTCAACTTCTATACCATTTTTGACCCAGAAAACATCATTTTCAGGGAAAGTTGTCTTCTATAAAGTTGTTCCACTATGTCACTGGTTTTTAAAACATTAAACATTACTCAATTATGACTTCTAAATCTCAAGATATCACTAAAAACTTATAGACTATTCCCATGGGATGGACAACAGGGGTATGTCCACTTCAATCTCATTTTCGGACACTCTAGAGACAGATTTAGATTCTAGTTTCTTCTACAAAGTTGTAGATATAGGTCCTATATTTCATATAAAACTAGAATTACATCAATCAGACATCTACAAAAAGAGTTATGCCATTTTTACTAAGACTGGTTCATATGAACCTTATGCAGATTTTTCACTATAGGATTCTTTAAGACATAAGTCACATTTCTCATGCATTCATTCATCACTATAGAACTCTAAAATTAATAATAGAACATCTATAACACATACATCAAATTAAATCAATAAATTAGCTAGCAAAGAAAATGAAAAACTCCCAAACCTCTATTAAGCTTTAACTTGTTTTTTCCTCATTCTTATCTTTTCTTCTTTACTCTTGCTTTCGATCTCTAACATCTACAAAATTTTCTCTACTTGGAGCAGTATCCATGCAAGCTTGAGGAGAAAAGAAGAAGAAAAACCAAGGAAAATGAACAAAACCTTATATTTTGTTTTGTGGCCAAATTTGGCCAGCCAACTAAAAGAAAGAGAGAACAAATCCTCTTTTCTCTTTCCAACCTTACAAGTGCTTAATTCCCATTGGTTTCTTTAAAAAAAATCTTACAAATATTCACTTTAGTCCCTCTTTAAACTTATGTCTCTTACTTTAATCTCTCATCTTTCTTTATTTCTAGTTTTACCATAATTCTTTTACTTTGTCTTTTCAATTAAGTCCCTACATTGCAAATTTTCTTTTAATTAACCACAAAATCAATCTCTTTCTCATGAGAAATGACCATCTATCCCTCTTAGGGTACCATTAGGGGTATTACAACTCTCTTCCCCTTAAATAATTTCGTCTTCGAAATTTTCCCTGTACCACCTATCAAATCTCCTTAATTACATTCCTATAACTGTATCTTTATCTCAATCAAACACTATCTATTACGATCTCTTCCTACTTCTCTTATTCCTTACTTTATCATGCTTATATTCAATCTAACTTCATCTATTTATAACTGTACTCATCTCTCACTATTCTATCATCGCTATGTTAGTGTAAGCCCTAGCCCCAATACATTGTAATAAAACACTTTAGTTAATAAATAAGGCATTTATTTTATCTATTGTATTCCTGTGCATATCAATTGATAGAATTGTCCAAGAATGTTGTTTCAGTTTAAGTTATCATGTGTGAGGCACATGGTTGTAAGACCTTGAAATAAATGAGACTTCATTCTAAATATCCCTAGTCAGTCATTGTTATGGGAATAACAAATGAATTAAGACTAGTATACTCTCTTTAATAAGTTGAGTTCTGTCTTACGGATCATAAGGACTAGAGTGTCAATTAGAGATCATAGATACATGTTTAGAACATGGTATCTGGATTCGATCCGTTCATGAGAACACTACATGGTACAAGTCATAAGTGTTTCTGATATGCAAGTTTTGTATCGAAGTTCTTAGACCTAAAATCTCTATGAAACTCTTTATGAATTACTATGTACTTTCACATACACCTAACATGCTCGTAACAGAGTGACAAGTATGGGTATGCTTGGGTATACATTGATTCATGTTAGAGAGCATGAGAGAAGTGAATGGATTATCCCTCTCTATAAGAGAGAAAATACCATCAGCCACTTGATCAGTGAATTGAGAAGTGTATGGCCATACCGAGATGAAATAATGATTAATCATTATTTATTTGAGAGTTCAGTGTCACTTGAATATCAAGAAAGGAATTAATATGTATAAGGGTGACTAGTTCCATGCCTTATATTAATTCTGATATTTATGGATAAGGAACTATGCAAAGTTGCATTAGGTCACTAAATGCCATTTACATTTTCATTTAATTTGGAATGCTATAATATCTTGCTAGAGAATATATATCGCCTTTGAATTAATTCATTAATTCATTGCCAACATTAAATGGACCTATAGGATCGCACACAAAGCATTAGGCTTAAAATATTTAAATAAAGTATTGGACATTAATTTGAGCTTTTAATTAAAGTCAAATTAATGTATGTAATGGGTATTAAAATTGCTATTGGACCTTGGTCCATGTGAGAGAAAAATTCAGCCCACGTGGTTTAATTTCAATTAATTAATTATATTGTATTAATTAAGTTAATTGAGTATTAAATCCTAATGATATTTAAATCAAATTAAAACACTTAAAAATGAGATGACCTAGCCTAAATTCCAAGATTAAAAAACAAGAGAATTTC
This sequence comes from Excoecaria agallocha, assembly GCA_037975025.1. Classification (NCBI taxonomy): domain Eukaryota; kingdom Viridiplantae; phylum Streptophyta; class Magnoliopsida; order Malpighiales; family Euphorbiaceae; genus Excoecaria; species Excoecaria agallocha. Next base: position 15,168,515 of record CM075807.1, read on the forward strand.
AGCACATGTTGATTTCAAGATTAAGTGATTAATTTGATTAAAATGTCTTATGGTTTCATTTCAAATTAATTTGAATTTTAAATTCAAAAGAGATTGAACTAATATATTTTACTTATTTTTAAGAAGTGATTGAGGTTGAATTAATTATCTTGAGGTAGTAAAATTCAGATCAAACACTTGCCAAAAGATAAGGATATATATTAGTAAAGAAATAAAACCCTAATTACAAGTGTGTGTGGCGTGAAACTTGTTCTCTCTCTCACTTAATTCTTTTGGCCGAATTTCACAAGGAGAAAGGATTCTTCCTCATTCTCTTGTGTTCTTGGGCAGTAATAGTAACCTAAAAGAAGTGCAAGATCAAATCTTGTAGCTTCAATCCATTGCCATTACACAATACTTAATTAGAGAGCTAGCAATCTCGATTTTAAGCTATCTTTGCAAGTGTGTGTGTGAGAATAGAGAGGAGTGGCGTAAAGGTTGTTCCTTGACATTGGTGGTGAAGATATAAGTCTAACATATCATTCTTGGTTGCTGGTCATCATCAAAATCAAGTTTTAAAAGGCATCTAAAGTTGTAAGTTCTTAAGAACCCTAAAATTGCATGTTTCGATTCTTGTCATGGAATTGTTTGACATGTATGATCGAATTTTGATGTTTTTCCGCTACATGATTATTTTGTACATACCATGTCATATTCCATCAGTGGTATCAGAGCCTAAACATGCTTATTTTAGTGCTTTAGATGCATGAAATAATTAATCAAAATCGTTATTTTAAATATATGCAATGCTGAAATTTTCTGTTTTGAGTTTTTTGCATTATTTTGGTGTAAAAATGATTTTAAATGATTAGATAGGTATTATAATTAATATGACATGTTAATATAATGTCCTAATATGTTCTAGGAGCTGTTAATGGTCAGATTTAATTGATAATACCTGATGGTACATGTTAATATTAAAACTAGGTGCTATTTGGCATGTTAATTGTTAGTTTAACAACTAGTTTTAAATATTAAATGTAAAAATGATTTTGGCATATTTGTAAGTGATTTTTAAATATTAAATATTAGGTCTGGACATATTTTAAATTTGGTTTTAATTCTGGTCCATGACAATTTAATTGATTAATTTTAAAATCACTTAAAACTATGACTAGTTTGTGTTTGTTACATGTTTAATCGACATTGTTTGTTTTGTTTTGATTAAAATGGTAAAAACACATTTAGATCAGATTGGTACAAAATATTAAATCAATATTTATGACCTTATTTAAATTATTAAATGACTCATAAAATTGATTTAAGTATTTTTGCATTTTTGTGGCATCACATAAGCATTAAACAACTAGTTTTGTTGTTTGTTTGTTTTTATATGCATGCCGTGTATCATATATATGTTCTTCATGATTTTGTGTTTTAATTCATGTTGGTACATATTATATGCATTTTTAATGTTTATGGGCTGTATGACATAAAATTAAAAATGGCAAAATTGGAAATTATACTAGAGTTGATTTATAGCATAAATCTAACTAGTTTGTGTTTTGGGCTTTTAAGAGAACTTATTCAATAAGAGGATTTAGTCCATTGGGCTTCGGCCCAGGCCCATCATGGGGTTATCTCTTAAAGGTTCAAGTACACAATTTCCATTAATGGGCTTGGCTAAATTAATTAAAATTGGACTTTGTTTGATCCATGAATGTTATGTATATTTATTTGTTTGTTTGGTGTGATGAATGGATATACATGGTGCATTCATGGGCCCTGGGTTTTTGTAATTAAATATGGCCTGCGAGCCATTATGTATTATTGTAAAAGTTTCATTTATTTCTTAGAATAGAATTTACTTGAAGACTTTGTAAATAAAGAAGAAGCCCACCGGAGTGGAGAAGCCTAACTTGAAGATTCTTATGTAATAGTATAGAATCTTAGTTGTAGGTTTTTAGGCCCATGTTTGTCACGCTTTACTTTATGCAATTATTTATATATGCATGCTATGTATGGATGACAAAGCGTATGCCATGTAAGTTGTAATAAAATGAATCCCTAAAATTAGTATGTCATAAAGTTGCCTTCCTAATTCGAAACATGTCAAGGCATCGATCATCGGTCACGTAGACTAGGAGTCCTAGATGCACCCGATTATCTTTGTGAGGCATGGGTTGTGAATGTAGGTTGGACTTAACATGGAAAGGGATGCCCGAACTTAGGCAACTAATAAATGGGTTTGTGTTATAACATCTTAAGATGTTAGCCCATTTGATCCAAGAGTCATGTACGAGACATGATTGGAGTTTTCCTACCTAAGTAACTTAACTTGTTAGGTGTACAAGCTTAGCTTGACTAATAAGTTGTTGTGAAAAGTAGATCTTGGCCCATATTAAAATCACTAACGTGAATTATTTAAGGGGATATTAATTTGGTTTGTGGGATTATAATAAAACCTCATTTAATCTTGCTAAATTTTATTGTAGATTGAAAATGGCTTCTTCAAACAACAATTTCTCATTGTGATCGATCCTTGAAAAGGACAAACTGAATGGCACCAACTTCATAGACTGGTCTTGAAACTTAAGAATAGTTCTTAAGCAAGAGAAAAAGTCGTATGTTTTGGATGCACCCTTGCTTGAAGAACCTGGTAGGAACGCCTCTGCGGTTCAAAAGAAAACTGTTGAGACCAAGAAGAGCGACTCCAATGATGTGACCTGTTTGATGCTGGCCACTATGGTGCCTGGCTTGCAAAAATAATTTATGGACCAAGAGGCTTATGTGATCATGGTGCACCTCAAGGAGATGTTCCAAGAGCAAGCTCGTCACGAGAGGTTCATAACAACAAAGGCCTTAATTTCCTGTAAGATGGTTGTGGGTACTCTAGTTAGTACCCATGTACTCAAGATGAAAGGGTATCTTGATACTCTTGAGAAGCTTGAGGTACAAGTGCCAAAGGAATTGGCCACTAACTTGATCTTAGGATCATTGACTAATGATTATGATCCATTTGTGATGAATTATAACATGCATGCAATGAACAAGTCAGTCACCAAGCTTCATGGGATGCTTAAGAATGCTGAAAAGAACATTCGAAAGACCAATCCCGTACTGATGGTTCAAAGGGGCATTAAGAAGGGATCCGCTAAGGGAAAGGGAAAGGGAAAGGCAAAACCCAAGAATGACCTGGCTCAGTTTAAGTCAAATGGGAGTGCACCTCACGCCCAATCCAAGCCCAAGGCACAAAAGCTCAAAGAGAGCGAGAACACTTGCTTCCACTGCAACAAAATAGGGCATTGGAGGACGAATTGCTCTCTCTTCAAGGAAGAACAAAAAAAGAATGGAGCCAAGGCATCCAGTTCTGGTATTTTTGTTGTTGAAATTAACCTTTTTATTTCTATCACTTGGGTATTGGATACCGGTTGTGGTTCTCACATTCAGTGGAGAGTAAGCAGTACAATTGACTTCTTATCGAAGTCGGAAACACAATCAATATAACATGTCAATACATATACATAATAACATGTCACTCTTATTTAGTACATGCATTAACCACACTCAATAGCAATTATACACTCAATAACAATCACAATACAGTTTTTCACTTACACTTTAATATTAGCTTTACATTCACATTTCATTATTCAATGACAAGCATTAACTTTATCATTAAGTATAATAGTACACTTCAATATTCAATGAAAAGCACTAACACTATCATAGGGCCATGTAACACTTAAACTATTGGTCACTTATCATTATTCAATATTCAAATCACTTTTATTGCCTGAATTTTCATAAATGGTGGATACAGGTACAAACACGCAACACTGACAAGCGGTATCGAACAGGTGAGACATAATAGTCTCATATCAGGCGACACCCTTAGGTATCGATACACTACACTAGCCACTTTTCGGTGACAACAATAGCAGCTACAATCACTATCCCCTTTATAGGCATGCCTATCTATCCACTACTATGTAAAATTCAGGCTTACAAGTAGTCTTTAATCACTCAAAGTTATCACACTTGATACAACTAGATTCATAGAGATAACACATCAAATAGAGCACGCAACAAAGTCACTAAACAATAACTTCAATTACATTTAACATTAACATTAGTATAATTATTATTTGTCATGTAATTAGTAACATTATACTTACCATTTATCATATTCACTCACATTCATTAATTGAACATTTTATTGCATATTTTTAGAAACATAACATTGACACATGCCATAGGTCATGCCTTTATTTCCCTAAATCATGTTATTCATGTTCATTCATATTCATTTATTGTACAATGCATTAAAAATTAGTGTATGTTTAATTCTACTTCATTAATTCACTATGTTTTACACTCATTTCATATCATTCCTTACTCTTGTTTTTACACATAACACACTCTAAAAGCATTTAGAAAGGCTTAGACATGCATTAGTAACAATTTGAGACTTTAAAGTCAAGTTTAAGAAAGATAGGGCAAGGTCCCGGTTACTACCAACTTCATGGTAACCGTGACCTAGTTGCACTTTCGGGTCTAGACTACCCCAGACTACCTCACGGTCATTACTGGATGAGTAATAATCATGTTCTATACTTTTTAAAGGGGTCACAGTTACTATAAAAAGCTTAGTAACCATGAGGTAGGGTGCATTTTGGTTCTGGATTGCCTCACGGTTACTATGAAAATCATAGTAACTGTGATGCCTAAATCGCTTAAAGATAGAATTTCGGTCTCAACTTCTATACCGTTGTTGACCCAGAAAACATCATTTTCAGGGAAAGTTTTCTTCTACAAAGTTGTTCCACTATTTCTCTATTTTATAAAACATTAGAAATCACTCAATTATGACTTCTAAATCTCAAGATATCACTAAAAACTTATAGACTATTCCTATGGGACGGACAACAGGGGTCTGTCCACTTCAATCTCATTTTTGGACACTCTAGAGATAGATTTAGGTTAAGGTTTCTTCTACAAAGTTGTAGATATATGTCTTATCTTTCATATAAAATTGGAATCACATCAATCAGACATCTATAAAAAGGGTTATGCCATTTTTACTAAGACTGGTGGATATGAACCCTATGCAGATTTTTCACTATAGGATTCTTTAAGACATAAGTCACATTTCTAATGCATCCATTCATCACTATAGAACTCTAAAATCAATAACATAACATCTATAACACATACATCAACTTAAATCAATAAATTAGCTAGCAAAGAAAATGAAAAACTCCCAAACCTCTATTAAGCTTTAACTTGTGCTTTCCTCCTTCTAATCTTTTCTTCTTTACTCTTGCTTTTCATCTCTACCATCTACAAATTTTTCTCTACTTGGAGCAGTATACACGCAAACTTGAGGAGAAAAGAAGAAGAAAAACCAAGGAAAATGAACAAAACCTTGTATTTTGTTTTGTGGCCAAATTTGGCCGGCCAACTAAAAGAAAGAGAGAACAAATCCTTTTTTCTCTTTCCAACCTTACAAGTGCTTAATTCCCATTGGTTTCTTTAAAAAGAAATCTTACAAATGTTCACTTTAGTCCCTCTTTAAACTTATATATCTTACTTTAATCTCTCATCTTTCTTTATTTCTAGTTTTACCACAATTCTTTTACTTTGTCTTTTCAATTAAGTCCCTACATTGCAAATTTTCTTTTAATTAACCACAAAATCAATCTCTTTCTCATGGAAAATGACCATCTAACCCTCTTAGGATACCATTAGGGGTATTACAATTATTTTTTATTTTTTTAATTTAAAATTCCCCACCCCTCCCCCATTTAATTTTATTGTAAAAAAAATCTAGTCATTTAGAATTATTTCGGTGCTAGTCTCTATAGATTCTACCCTATCTTGCCCTATTTGCAATTTATTTGTTAGGATAAGTTAGGTTTTTATTTTTTGTGGCTTCGACACCCATCAACATTCTGAATAAGGGGCCTAAATTTAGTTATATATATATATATATATATATATATATATATATATATATATATATATATATATATATATATGGCCAAAATCTCAAATCCCTAAAACTTTGAATAAAGTCAAGTTCAATAGGAAGCGAAGAGGATAGTTCCCTTAGCAAAAGATTTTAGTAATTGATTTTTATCATTCAATTTGTTAAATTCTATTTTAATTAATTTTAGACTTTACTTCTGTTTTCAATTTATTTGGCTATTTAATTAATTTAGTTTTAATCTAAAATCACAATTAAACTTAGGAATTCTTTAGCATAATTTTTACTTTCAAAAATTTAACTTTTCTCAATCCCTTGGGTATAATATTTGAGAGTTTTAAATCTAATTTTTCATATTACTAGCCAATCTAGTACACTTGTTAGACACCTATCAAGTTTTTGGCATCGTTATCTAGGATTGGCATACAAGATACATTTTGTTTGAAGATATTGTGTGTATTCTTTTCTTATTCTTTATTCTTTTATTTGTTTGTTTATTTGTGGTTTTATTCTTTTTAGGTGTCAATAGTGCATAAAAAGAACTAATCCAATTGTACCAATTGACCTTGAAATCAAGAGAAAACTTCATCGACGGAGAAGACAACAACGAGCAAATATGAATCCATAAGTTGAACCACCATTATATACCAACCACTACTTGGAGGGCAAGAGATTCTAAATGGAATTCAAGAGTATCCAAATAGAGTTCTAGAAAATGTAATGTGACCTAGGATGATTCTGGATTACACCACTCCAAGGTGGAATGAAAAGCATATAACTATTATGCTGCCTCAAAATAATCACTTTAATCATTGAAAAAGATTTCCCTAACCAATCCTTGGTCTTTTGTAACACAGGGATATCATTCCCAATGAGTAATATGTCACCGACATATAAGATGAGAAACATTACTGCGGTCCCACTAACCTTCTTGTATACACAAGGTTCATCTTCATTTTTTATGAATTCAAACTTTTTGACTATTTCATCAAAACGAAGATTCTAGCTTCGAAAAGCTTGCTTTAATCCATAAATGGATCTTTGTAGCTTGCATGCCTTTCTAGAATTCTCAGGATGGATAAAACCTTCAGGTTATGTCATATACACATCCTCAAGTAGGTTTCCATTAAAAAACGTTGTTTTGACATCCATTTGCCATATCTCGTAGTCATAATACGCAGAAATTGCAATAAGAATTCTTATTGATTTAAGCATTGTGACTCATGAAAAAGTTTCATCATAATCAATATCATGATTTTGCTTGAAACCTTTTGTAACAAGTCTTGCTTTAAAGGTATGTGCCTTTCCATCCATGTCAATTTTCTTCCTGAAAACCCATTTGCACCCAATGGTTTTAATTCCTTCAAGTGGATCAATCAAGTTCTAAACTTTATTGTCATACATGGATTGCATTTTAGATTTCATGGCCTCTAGCCATTTCTCAGAATCTGGACTGGACACAACATCTTGATAGGTAGTAGGCTCGTCTAGATCCATAAGTATTACTTCACGACTATCTATTAGGAGAAATCTATATCTCTCAGGTTGATGTCATGTCCTATCAGATCATCGCAGTTCTTGTGTAACTTGCACAGGTTCCACAACTGTTTGTGAAACTTGTTGAGTTTCCATCGATGGTCCAATGCCATCTTATGGTTTTTGAACTTGTTCAAGTTCTATTTTACTCCCACTAGTTCTTTTAGAAATAAATTCTTTTTCTAGAAAGACACCATTTCGAGCAACAAATGCTATTCTTAAAGGGGTTGTAAAATTAATATCCTTTAGTTTCTTTAAGATATCCCACAAAAAGGCATTTATCAGATTTAGGTGCTAATTTATCCGAGACTTGTCGTTTGACATACGCCTCACAACCCTAAATCTTTAGAAAAGATAAACTAGGAATTCTCCCAATCCATATCTCATATGGTGTCTTTTCAACTGCTTTAGATGGAATTCAGTTTAGAGTGAATGCAACTGTTTCTAATGCATAGCCCTAAAAGGATAAAAGAAGATCTGTTTAAGTCATCATTGGTCAAACCATATCTAATAAAGTCTGATTCCTTCTTTCAGAAACACCATTCCATTGTGGAGTCCTTGGTGGAGTTAATTGTGAAATAATTCCACAATTTCTTAGATGATAATCAAACTCTTGGCTCAAGTATTCATTATCCCAATTAGATCGAAGTGCTTTAATAGTTTTACCAAGTTGATTTTGAATTTCATTTTGAAAGGTTCTGAACCTTTCAAATGATTTATGTTTATGTTTCATTAGATAGATATAACCATATCTACTGAAATCATTAGTGAAAGTAATGAAGTATTGAAATCCTCCCCTGGCATTTATGCTTAATGGGCCAGATACATCAATATGTATAAGGCCCAATAAATTAGTGGCCCTTTTACTATGTCCAGTGAATGGATCGTTTGTCATCTTGCCTAATAAACAAGATTCACAATTTTCAAATGATTCAAGATTAAATGATTCCAAAAGTCCATCTAGATGGAGTTTTGATATGCATTTCTCATTTATATGACCAAGGCAACAATGCCATAATTATGTTTTATTCAAATCATTAGGTTTGGATTTCTTTGTATTTATGTTATATGTATCCTGATTGTTGGATTTTTTTTAGATTTAGGATGTAAAGGCCAGTATATGAATCAGCAATACAATAAAGCATATCATCATAATAAATAGAACATTTCTTACTCTTAATAAGAAAAGAAAAACCTTCATCATCTAAACAAGAAACTAAAATAATATTCCTACTTAAAGTAGGAACATAAAAGCAATTGTTCAAAACTAACAAAAGCCCATTGGGAAAAGTCAACTTATAAGTCCCTACGGCTAAAGCAGCAACTATTGCTCCATTTCTAACTCGTAAGTCCACTTCACCCTTTTTTAGTTGCCTACTCTTATTGAGTCCCTGCACATTTGTATAAATGTGAGAACTATATCCAGTATCTAATATCCAGAAGTAGAAATAGATAAATTAATTTCTATAACATAAATACCTGAAGATGTAGTCTCACTACTCTTCTTCTTCTTCTTCTTCTTCAATTCTTCTAAGTAGAGCTTGCAATTCCTCTTTCAATGACCAGGTTCATTGCAATGGAAGCAAACTCTCTTCTTTAAAGCTTTTGCCTTGGGTTTGTATTTAGCTTGTGCCTTAGGCTTACCAGCAACTTTTGCCTTAGCCTTACCTTTGCCCTTATTTTTCATCCCCTTTCCTTTATTAGCCATAAGAATATGATTGGGCCTTTTCATAATGCTTTGCTCAGCTGTCTTAAGCATCACATGCAGCTCAAGAATGGATTTCTCTATGTTATTCATATTATAATTCAAAATAAACTGGTTATAACTATTAGGCAATGAATTAAGGATCAAATTCGTGGCAAAATCTAAACTGATGGGAAATCCAATCCTTTCAAGGTGATCAATATAGCCTTTTATTTTCAAAATATGAGCGCTTACTGATGCACCTTCAACCATTTTACAACCATGCAAAGCTTTAGTAATCTCATACCTATCTTACCTTGCTTGTTGTTGGAATATCTATTTGAGATGACTACTCAACTCATAAGCCTCTAAATGCTCCATATCCTTCTGAAGTTGTGGGTACATTATGGCTAACATAAGACAACACACATCAATAGAATCATCAACATGTTTCTATTGTTTGTCCTTAACTGCCTTTTGGGCATCAACAATGGAGGAATAAGGTCATCAAGCACATATAGCTTCATTTCTTGCTTGAGAATAATTATCAAGTTCCTAAACCAGTCAAGGAAATTAGTGCCATCTTGTAATGGCCTCAACACTGGCTTAGCCGTGAACAGTAAATTTTGATGGTGAATAGGGTTACCGGGTGATAAATCATACCCGAAAGTAAAAAATATTTTATTTGACCGTCGAAAAGTATTGGTCATGGTGAGTCCGGGGTTGAAATTTGAAGTGAAACCAAGGTCAAATAGGCCTCTGAAAGTCAAAAATATAAAACAACTAGCTAGTCAATTTTCTTAATAGGAAGATTTGACCAACTTTGACCAAATTTTTAAAAATAGTAAATGGACTCCAAAAATTATCAGATTTTAAAGGTCTTAATTAAATTTTATGTAGAATATTTTGGTATAAAAATAAATTTTTTAGTGATGTCGGTAGTTGTCGAATGGGGCCGATTTGATTGAACCGGATCGGTAATGGACTTTGTTTAAGCCGAAATTTTGTGTACCAACTATTTTTAATGTGTTAAGAGTTGTGGAATCAAAATTGGAGTGAATTAGAGTTAGGAGGTGGGCGAATTCAATTAGGACTTTTAATAGATAATTTTTGGGCTTTAAGTTAATGGGTTAGGCCTATTAGGCTTGGCCTAATTTTGAGCCTACTAAGAGTATTTAAGACTGAAGAATTTGCAAATTTTCAGCAACTTTTAGCCATCTTCTCTCCCTCTTCTTGGCCGAACCATTCATCTCCCTCTCTTTCTCAAATTTTCTTCTTAATTCCCTTAAATCTCTCCCTAAATTCCAACATCCCAACTCTAATTCTACCCTTCTTGATGTTTAATTAAGCCTCCATCATATGATTTAAGCCAAGGAAGCAAAGAAATTTGAAGATTTAAGCTTAGGTGTCTAAAAAGGTAAGTTAATTTCTTAAGAGAAAGATGATCTCTTTGGTGTTTTTAGCTAATTTGTGATGCCTAGAATATATTTTTGGTGTCAATTTAACCATATAAGATAAAAAAACCTAGAGTTTTTAATGGTGAAAAATTCAGCCATCTTAGGTTCTCAAGGAGAAAATCAAGCTCTCAAGGCCAAAGGAAAAGAAAAGGAAGTTTAGGCAAGCTAGACCAAGTAAAAGAGGTTAGTGGCTAATAAATCCTAACATTTTCATTTATTATGAATTAATTCCCTTTATGTAACTTAGGGAAAATTAAGTATATGCATGATTAATTGATATTGACACTAGAATATTGCAATTAGACCACAGATAAGTGTAATAGAATGCTTAAATTAATTTTTAGATTTGTATATAGTGAACTTTCCATGTTGGACGAATATTACCCTAAAAAAATAATGTTTATTTGGTGTAATTTGGTGAAATTAAGCCTTAAATGGATAATAGAGAAGAGATAACACACCCATGAATTTTTATAGAATTTATAAAAATTAAATAAATATTTTACAGACAAATTTTGTTTATGTTGGATTAATGAAAGATAATGCATAATTTGATGAGACAATAGTTAATTACGGTGATTTATAGTGAAATAATTCACAAGTTGTACAAAAAGATTAAAAGTTTTGACTGATAATTGTAGTAAATGAAGATAAATAATAAATGGTGGGAAAATGGAATAATGAATTGAAATTTAAGGAGATTATGCCCTTAGTGATAGTCAAACAGGCAAAACCTAGCTCGAGATATAATTAGCTAGCCATAGAAATATCTGTACCGCGGCGTAAGTCATGGTGACTTGCTTTGCGATGGTAGGATCACTAATCTCCATAGTGTTTATCTGTTCTATTATCTGTTTTATGGGAAATGGTCCTTCGGGGTTATTTTTCAGTCTATTTATGGCCTTATAGGGTCCATGTCCCATGTATCCGATCTGAGAGTTTCTATCAATATTGTACTAGGGGCATGATAGTGAAAATAAGGTAAAAGTATGAAAAAAAAAAGATGAAAATGAAGTTTAAAGTGAAAAAAGGACCTAATTGAAAGGAAATGAAAAGTTTAGGGGGAAAATGAAAATTTTACCAAAGTTGGCGTTTAATGAATAAATATGATTAAAAAATGATTAATAAGGGTAAAATGGTAATTTGGTGTCCCAACAGTGTCAAAATGAAGTTTTATAAGATATAAGGACCAAAAAAGAAATTTTACATGAAAACGTTAAAATAGGAAAATTTTTGTAATTTTTGAGTAAAGTTATAGGGTGAAAATGAAATTAAATGGATTTAATGATAATTTTGTAAATATTGGTCAAAAAGGGCAATTTTGGAAAAAAATGTTATTAGGGACCTAATTGAAAATTTAATCAAAGTTTAAGTATTAAGTAAAAAGGAGTTGCTAATAAATGATTAAAGTTGCTTTTAAAATGAAATTGGGGAAAATGTGATCAATTGGAACTATTATTAAGTTTATTTGTTTTTTGGTTTATGTATAGAATAATATTATGGTAAAGAAAAATATTAGGATTGTTAGTTACCACTGGGCATATTTCTTGCTCAGCACGTAGATTTTACTGCATGCAAGTACCAAAGAGCAGGAGCATTAATGCACATTTTGGAGGAAGAGTTTTTGATATAGGGTAGTGATTTTGTTTATGGCATGTATATATTTGTATATATGTTGGATTTTGCAATTAAGGTCATGATTTGTAAATATATAAAGTTATATATATGATTATTAGGTTGTGATGATGTGGATGTGGATGGGTTTGTTAGATTATGAATATGTGGATTGGATTGTGAATATGGATTATATTTGAATTGTTGTGCCTTTAAGAGGCTGTGTGATTGTCGGCATTTCAGGGGGCTAGTCAAAATTATAGCCGTTATATTGTCAAATTTTTGTAAAATAAATAGTAACTTCGGATAGTTATGAGTCAGCGACAATAAAATTTAAGGGTATAATAATGGAATTGAATTGGAAACAAAGGTTAAGTAAATGGAAATAAGTATAGAACTGAATTTAAAAAAAAAATTCCAACTAGTTGGCACTATTCCGTTAGATCTAAGTGATAATGGTGTTACATTTAGTGGTATCAGAGCCAAGGTTTAAGCAGTTATAAGATCGAAATGGGTATTAATAATTGATTTATCTGTATATACATGCCAATTGTTTTTGGGAAAAGGTGGTTTGGAATTAATGTGCATTTGCTCATTTTTTGTTTTATAGTGAAAGAATGTTTGCTAAACAAAGGCAACAGGCGAGCGATAGCAGGAGTGAGGCATCGAGCAATGTTGAGCAACAAGAGGCCCCACAATAAATTCCTTCACCTGCATCACCGCCTCCTCCTCCTCAGCCAAACTTTCTTAATTTGATGGCTGACTATATACAACACCGATTATAGATAACCTAGGCTCTAGTACAAGCTCAGCCAGCAGTGGTACAAATTCAACCGGCTCCACCTAGATGGAAACCTATCTTGGAGCAACTAAAGAGACTAGGAGCAGAAGATTTTTCTAGACGAGACCCGTTGACACCGGCATGAGCAGAAAAATGGCTTTCCAAGAAAGAAAGATTGTTTGAAATTACTCATAGCCCCTTGGAGGAAAAGTTTAAAGGTATAGTTGCTTTACCTCAGGGTCTCGCTTTTATCTGGTGGGATTCAGTCAGGAGGCATACTCTGGCAGATCAGTTAAACTGGGAATTCTTTGTTGATCAATTTGAGATGAAGTACATTGGGTATGAGTATAAGGCTTTCATACATGACGCCTTCTAGAGATTAAAGCAGGGAAACAAGCCATTAGTGGAATATGATTGAGAGTTTGTGTGCTTATTTAGATGAGAGCCATGCTACAGAAAAGAAATTATGTCATAGGTTTGAGAAGGGTTTGCATACAGAGCTCATACGGATTATTGGAGCTCAGAAGTACCCTAATCTGAGAGCTCTAGTCGAGGCTGCTGTTAAATTAGAGACTACTCAGGCAGAGAAAACTCACAGATAGTCCCGATTTTAGCAGAAAAGGAAGCAAGGACAATCTAGTGGTAAAGGGGGACAAGGAAACAAGTCAAAGGGATCCCAAGCACCTCAAGGCTAGTTACCGGTGTCAGCAGGCCGAGGTTGGGGCAGTGCATCGCGTGGTTGACCTTCAGCAGTTAGTACACCTCGGGATGGAAGCGGTTGGTCAACAGTAGCTTGCGAGAATTATGGCAAGACTCATCCTGGAGAGTGCAAATTTTTTATTGGGCTTGTTTTAGGTGTGGGTCCAGAGACCACCAAATCAAGGATTGTCCTGTTATATAGACTGCCTCAGTTAACTCACCAGCATCAGGTACTAGGTCCTTGGCACCAAGAGGTCAGGGTAGGGGAGCCATCCCTAATACTTTAGCTTCCAAACCCGCAGGTCAAGCATCTTAGGGACAGAGGCGAACTTTAGGCCAGACTTATGCTATTAGAGCAAGAGAAGAAAAGGATGCTCCAGATATGATTATAGGTAAATTTCTTCTGTTATTTGATTCAGTACATGCTTTGATTGACCCTGGGTCTACATAATCCTATATTAGCACTGCTTTAGCATGGGATAAAAGGATGAAAGACGCATGCTTGGACCAGTATATCTTAGTGAGTAATCCTCTAGGGCATTGTGTAGTGGTAGACAAAGTGTATAGACAGTGTCCTATCAGTGCTCAGGGACATATATTCCTGGCAAACTTGATTGCATTACCCTTCCATGAATTCGATGTGATTCTGGGGATGGATTGGTTATCAGTCCATCAAGTGCCCGTTGATTGTAAAGGAAAGAGAGTTACTTTAAAGCTTGAGATAACTAGGAGATTACAGTGGTAGGTGTGAGAACTAATTTCTTATCTGATGTGATATCAGCTATTGTTGCTAAGAAGTTGATTAGATAGGGGTGCGTAGCTTATATGTGTTATGCAATGGAGGTAAAGAAAGTCAGTCCAGAGATATCAGAAGTGCCTACTATTAAAGAATTTCAGGATGTGTGTTCTGATGAGTTGTCAGGCTTACCACCTAATAGGGAGGTAGAGTTCTCTATTGATGTTGCTCCAGGTACTGTCCCTATCTCCATTGCTCCCTATAGAATGGCACCTGCAGAATTAAAAGAATTGAAAATTCAGCTATAAAAACTACTAGATAAGGGATATATTAGACCCAGTGTTTCTCCCTAGGGAGCACCAGTCCTGTTTGTAAAGAAGAAAGATGGTACGCTCAGGTTGTGTATTGACTATAGACAGCTAAATAAAGTTACCATAAAGAACATGTATCCTCTTCCTTGTATTGAATACTTGTTTGATCAACTTAAGGGAGTGGGTGTTTTCTCAAAGATTGACCTGAAATCAGGCTCTTATTAGATGGGAGTAAAGGAAGTAGATGTGCCTAAGATCGCCTTTCGTACTAGGTATGGCTACTATGAGTTCTTAGTCATGCCTTTTGGACTCACAAATGCATTGACCGCCTTCATAGACCTGATGAATAGGGTTTTTCATCCTTATTTAGATTAGTTTATGGTAGTCTTTATTGATGACATCCTAGTCTACTCCAAGACACCAGAAGAGCATGATAAGCATCTGAGAATTATTCTGTAGACTTTGAGAAAAGCAATTGTATTCTAAGTTCAGTAAATGTGATTTCTGGTTAAATGAAGTGTCATTTCTAGGGCATGTGATATCTGCAAAAGGTATAAAGGTAGACACTTCGAAGATTGATGCAATTCTTCAATGGAAGCCACTTAAAAATATTACAGAAGTGAGGGATTTTCTAGGATTGGCTGGGTATTATAGGAGATTTAAAAAAGGTTTCTCAACTATTGTAATACCTTTGACTCAGTTACTATAGAAGAATACCAAATTTGTATGGATTGATGCATGCCAAGAATATTTTGAGAAGTTTAGAAGTATGCTGACAGAAACTCCTATTCTTACTCAACTCGAGTTAGGTAAGGATTTTATGATCTATAGTGATGCTTTCAGAAATGGTTTAGGCTGCATTCTGATACAGGAAGGCAGGTTGATTGCTTATACCTCCTGATAACTCAAGACTCGTGAAAAAAACTACCCTACTCATGATTTAGAGTTAGCAGCCATTGTTTTTGTACTAAAGATTTGGAGGCAGTATTTATATGAAGAGAAATGTTATATCTATTCGGATCACAAAAGTTTTAAATCTTCTCTTACATAGAGAGAACTTAATCTTAGAAAAAGATGCTGGTTGGAGTTGATTAAAAACTATGATTGTTATATCGACTAGCATCCAGGAAAAGCTAACACAGTGGTGGACGCGCTTAGCAGGAAATTTATGTCAGGTGATACTAATACTCTTAAGTAAATAAGTATAAGTAATTGATATGTATTAGTGACTAATATTATTGTTTGCAGCTCTTCGAGCTATGAATGCTAGTTTGAGTTTAGCTTCAAATGGAGCTTTGGTAGCTGAATTACAAGTAAACCCAGATTTTGCACATCGGGTTAAAGTTACCCAAAAGGAAGATGTTCGACTGATGACTATTAGGAGTAGACTTTAGAGTGGTAGTGTGAGAGACTACTCTTTAAGTGATGATGGAAGCCTCTACTACAAGAAAAGGCTCTATGTTCCAAACCACGAAGAATTGAAAATGAATATTCTAACTGAAGCACATCATAGCAGTTATACCATGCATCCTAGAGGTAATAAGATGTACCAGGACTTAAAAGCTTTCTACTGGTGGCCAGGTATGAAATGAAATATGACAGAATTTGTAAGTAAATGCCTGATATGCCAACAAGTAAAAGCCGAGCACCAGATTCCTTCAGGACTGTTGCATCTTTTGTTAGTACCATAATGGAAATGGGACGAGGTAACCATGGATTTTGTGATAGGTTTACTTGTGACCCAGAAGAAGCATGATGCCATCTGGGTGATCAATGATTGGCTTACTAAAACTACTCTTTTTCTGCCAATACGGATGGATTATGCCTTGTCTAGGCTGGCAGAAATTTACTTTAATGAGATAGTAAGGTTGCATGGAGTGCCATCCTCCATCATTTCTGATAGGGACCCTAGATTCACTTCTCATTTTTGTCAAAGTTTTCAAGATGCATTGGGTACAAGGCTCCGCCTTAGCACAACATTTCACCCTTAGACTGATGGTCAGTCAGAACGGGTGATTCAAATTTTGGAGGATATGCTTAGGTGTTGTACACTGGAGTTTCGTACCAATTAGGAGAAACATTTACCTTTGATAGAGTTTGCATATAATAACAGCTACCAATCTAGCTTGAAAATGGCCCCTTTTGAAGCTCTATATGGCAGAAAATGCAGAACTCCCCTCTGTTGGACTGAATTGAGTGAGAGGACGCTGATAGGTTCTGATTTGATTAGTGATTCTGAAGAGAAAGTGTGAATTGTTAAAGGCAGATTGAAGGAAGCCATGGATCATCAGAAGTCTTATGCAGACTTGAAGAAAAGAGATATAGAGTTTTAGGTTGAAGATCGAGTCTTTTTGAAGGTATCTCCATGGAAGAAGATTATGAGATTTGGCAAGAAGGGCAATTTAAGTCCAAGATTTATCGGCCCTTATGAAATAATTCAGTGAGTGGGTCCCATAGCTTATCGGTTGAAGTAACCTTCGGAGTTAGAAAAGATACACGATGTATTCCATGTGTCTATGCTCCGCAGATACAAGTCAGATCCTAGCCATGTAATCACACCAAAGGAGATTCAAGTGGAAGACAACATGACTTATGAAGAGAAACCGATGAGGATTCTAGCTAGGGAAATTCGTCAGCTCAGGAAAAAGCAGGTTCCACTAGTGAAGGAACTGTGGCACCTTCACAATGTAGAAGAAGCTACATGGGAACCCGAGGTGACCATGAGACAACAATACCCCTTACTCTTTAATACAGGTAAATTTTGAGGATGAAATTTCTTTTAAAAGGGGAGAATTGTAATGGCCTCAACACCGGCTTAGCCGTGAATAGTAAATTCTGATGGTGAATAGGGTTATTGGACTGTAAATTGTATCCAAAAGTGAAAAATATTTTACTTGACCATCGAAAAGTATTGGTCATGGTGAGTCCAGGGTTGAAATTTGAAGTGAAACCGATGTCAAATATGCCTCCAA
The DNA here is from genome assembly GCA_037975025.1 of Excoecaria agallocha. Classification (NCBI taxonomy): domain Eukaryota; kingdom Viridiplantae; phylum Streptophyta; class Magnoliopsida; order Malpighiales; family Euphorbiaceae; genus Excoecaria; species Excoecaria agallocha. The sequence continues at coordinate 15,186,273 of CM075807.1, forward strand.
AAGTCAAAAATACAAAAAAAACTAACTAGTCAATTTTCTTAGTAGAAAGGTTTGACCAACTTTGATCGAATTTTTAAAAATCGCAAATGAATTTCAAAAATTACTAGATTTTGTAGATCTTAATGAAATTTTATGTAGAATATTTTGGTATAAAAATTGAAGTTTTCGATGATGTCGGTAGTTGTCGAATCGGATCAATTTGATTGAATAAGAATGGTAATGGACTCCGATTGAGCTAAAATTTTGTGTACCAACTATTTTTAATGTGTTAAGAGTGGTGGAATAAAAATTGGGTGAATTGGAGTTGGGAGGTGGGAGAATTTAATTAGGGCTTTTAATAGTTAGTAGTTGGGCTTTAAGTTAATGGGTTAGGCCTATTAGGCTTGGCCCAATTTTTGGCCCACTAAGAGAAGTATTTAAGGTTGAAGAATCTGTAAATTTCTAGTAACTTCCAACCATCTCCTCTCACTCTTCTTGGCCGAACCATTCATCTAACTCTCTTTCTCAAATTTTCTTCTTAATTCCCTTAAATCTCTACCTAAATTCCAACATCCCAACTCTAATTCTATCCCTCTTGATGTTTAATTAGGCTTCCATCACTTGATTTAAGCTAAGGAAGCAAAGAAATTCCAAGATTTAAGCTTAGGTGTCCAAAGAGGTAAGTTGATTTCTTAAGAGAAAGATGATCTCTTTGGTGTTTTTAGCTAATTTGTGATGCCTAAAATCTGTTTTTGGTGTCAATTTAAACAAATAAGATAAAAAAAAACTTAGAGTTTTTAATGGTGGAAAATTCGGCCATTTTAGGTTCTCAAGGAGAAAATCAAGCTTTCAAGGCCAAAGGAAAAAAAAGGAAGTCTATGCAAGATAGACCAAGGAAAAGAGGTTAGTGGCTAATAAATCCTAACATTTTCCTTTATTTTAAATTAATTTCCTTTATGTAACTTAGGAAAAATTAAGTATATGCATGATTAATTGAAATTTACACTAGAATATTGCAATTAGACCATGAATAAGTGTAATAGAATGCTTAAATTAATTCTTAGACTTGTATATGGTGAACTTCTCATGTTGGTCGAATATTACCCTAAAAAGAAATAATGTTTATTTGGTGTAATTTGGTGAAATTAAGCCTTAAATGGATAATAGAGAGGAGATAACACACCTATGAATTTTTATAGAATTTATAAAAATTAAATGAATATTTTAGAGAAAATTGTTTTTTATATATGTAATGGAAATGTTGGATTAATGACAAATAATGCATAATTTGATGAGATAATAGTTAATTACGGTGAATTATAGTGAAATAATACACAAGTTGTGCAAAAAGATTAAAAGGTTTGACTGATAATTGTAGTAAATGAAGATAAATAATAAAATGGTGGGAAAATGGAATAATGAATTGAAATTTAACAAGATTGTGCCCTTAGTGATAGTCAAACAGGCAAAACCTAGCTCATGATATAATTGGTTGGTCATAAGGACATCTGTACCGTGGTGCAAGTCATGGTGACTTGCTTTGCTATGGTAGGATCACTGATCTCTATAGTATTTATCTATTCTATTATCTGTTTTGTAGGAAATGGTCTTTTGGGATTATTTCTCAGTCTGTTTGTGGACCTGCGGAGTCCACGTCCTGTGTATCCGATCTGAGAGTTTCTGTCAAGACTGTACTAGGGGCATTATAGTGAAAATAAGGTAAAAATGTGAAAAGAAAGATGAAAATAAAGTTTAAAGTGAAAAAGGACCTAATTGAAAGAAAATAAAAAGTTTATGGGCAAAATGAAAATTTTACCAAAGTTCATAGATTTTCTCCTGATATATACTTCTAAATATTTATGCCCATATAAATTTTATTTACTCTATCTCCTTTAAATGGAAGTGGATGAAGACATTATTCCACAGTTGACAGCAAAGTATCAAGTTTGACCAATCCAATAATCCATGTGACCAACAACTCTAGGTTGAAAAAGGATGTCTACTTGTGAACAATAACAGCTATATCACTAAACCTAAGGCTCCTATTCTCTATTCTTCTGATTCAGTTGGATATTTGGGGCCAACTACTTAAGCATAAGTTCATTGATACAAAATAACACTAAATGGAAGAAGAAACAACAAGTCATTTATACATTTTTGTAACAGATAGCACTGAACATTATGTGAACTGGTTGGTGGTTTAAATGACCTATTATAGAAAGAATCTAAGATAACAACAAAAATAGCTTTTTGGTCATAATTAATTCAATTGGAAGAATGCCATTGAATAAGTAATTCGAAATTATCAACTGATTCAGATCAAAACTAGAAGAAAAGCAGAAAAGTATGGCACAGACTAATATTTTTGCAATTCAAGCATTCAATATTGGAATTTTGATAAAGAGCTTAATTAAAAAAACATATTTGATGCAATCAACAGGAAATGAGTAATGATTTTTGGTTGCTGAGGAGCTCTAAATATTGAAAGTTGTAACAGACATGTACAATTTACTTTATGTCTTACCCAATGTCACAAGAGAACTGTTTAAAACATCAGGCAGAGGAGGACTGCCCTTTCTAAAGCATATCATCGGTAGCATTATTTTAGGTACCTTTGATATGCTCTTGGCATCCTGCAAAAAATCTTGAAACATAAGCTAATGGTAAAGAGGCATAATCACTATGAATGAAATTTAAAGCAAATTTGAAGTGAATTCGTCAATCACGGGCAATATTTTCTATCAACATCAAATTTTAAATAGGAAGTGGAATCTGAGAACTGCAGATACCAAAATGGAAATAACAGCATAATGTAAAATTCCATTCAAGAATTAGCAACCATATAATATAAATTGATTCAAAATCCTTAAAGCATTTATATACTTACAAGGTCCACATCTGAATCCACTGATATGGACATGAAAGAGAACCACGGAGGCAAATCAACTGAAATAAACACCACATTAGAACATCCAAAGACAATCTTGCAGAGATCATTGAATACATACTTTTCTTCCTACTAAAAATATCATATCTAAAGCGACATCCCAGACATTGAATGCAGCTTATTAAATAAACTTATTTATTTAGTTCATATAACCCTGTTGTTTTAATGCTTAAAAAGAGAAATTGTAATGATGTGGTGAGCTATGATTGGTTAGGGATTAAAGGGGCAAAAGAAAGTTGGACCACGAGTGATTTTCAAAGCTTAAAGATAGAGGAAGATATGTTGCATAAATATATATAAATAAATAAATAAATGGAATAGGAAACATACATATATATAAGTGGTTATAGAATATTTTCTTCTTTATCAAAACCATGCTGCAAGAAAACACTAAGTCAAATGTTTAGATACCCATATATAATTAGTGGAAAGTAAGAAGAGTGAGAAAGAAGCTACCATAAGCATAGTTAGGTATCATGGTGGAGTTCATAAAAAATCCTAACACATGTCAATTGATCTAAAATGCTTACTGCACAAGAAAAAGATGCAGAAGCGGATGTGTTCTCCTGCATTGTCCATTTGTATAATGTGTATGATATAAATCGGAGGCCACCATAAATAAGAGCTACTTCTAAAACAAGAAGCAATAAAATGCTCAATGTTTCATGTCCAGACAGATGGAGATATGTACATATAGCAACATGATTTTCAACTAAATTAACATATGTATTGAGAAAATTCACTTTTTAAACTCACCTAAACACATAATACAACTAAATTATCCTCGCAAGATCCAAAATCAAGTGAATATATATAATCCAACAGAAATAATTAATCCACCAGAAACAATTCACCCCAGCCAACAACAAAAATCACACTCTGTTCTCTCTCTTCATATATATTATACTTTGTCTCTAATGTTTAAAACACCTTGTAGAGTAAATGATCCTATTCATGGAAGTACAATTGAGCACCAGATCAATAAGAGGAGAAAAAGGAACTATTTTGTATGTCATAAACAGCATAATGTGCACTAATTTTTCAGCAAAAAATTAAAAAAAAAACAGATTGAGAATAGAAAGTAGTGGAGATATAAAAGTTTCGACATTTCAGAATTTACTTCGGCAAACTGTAAAAAAAGTAGAAAATTTTTAATCAAATAGTAGAATTGATCTATGACCAGTCCTGTTCTTCACAACCTTTGTGGTTGTTTCAAATTCAGAAGTTATCATTTTAACCTTTCCCATAGCATATGCATTTTTAATGGAGTTCTGTAGCCTCTGCCCACCAGAAGCCGCTATATATTGCTGTAATATGTATTGAGCAGAAAAAGTTTCCTGCAAGAACATAGAGACAAAATTAATAAAGGATTATCATTTTTTTTGTTTCTTACAGAATTTAAAGTAGCTCATTTAAATTGCAGAACAAAGGAAATGAGGGTTTTTGTCTTCATACGAAGAAAAGCCAAAAATGAATTCTGCCAACTAGCAACAGCCCATTTCTGACTAACAAGCAAAACATCAGTTCTTTTATTCAATGTACTTTTGATCTATTTTTAGCCCAAGAAAACAAATGGAACAAGGAAAATAAACCTAAACCGCTGATCCTAAACTTCTGAAGAATTTGGGGTAAAAACAAACAACACTAGCACCTAGGACTGTAAACCATAATTTTCTCACAGTCCAAACATAAAATTAACCAAAAATGAAAAAGAAAGGTAATAAATCTTATGGATCTCACATTTAACTACTAACAAGGAGTTAAATATACCTAGGAAAAAAATGGTCGAAAATCCAAAAAAAAAATGAAGTAACCGGCATCTCTACTCCAGTTTTAGACCGAAGGTATTAAAAAAAACCATGATTTTGCTTTTTTCAGTTAAACCCCTTCAAGTACCCTTGTCGGGTCAAAAAAACCACAAAATAGAGAAAGAGAAAGTTACAATGGGTGTGTCTTTGATACTAAGGTGAGGCAAAAGGTCCACGGTGCTGACGTGAACCGGAGCCAATGGTGCACCATGACACCAAGCAGCAACCTCAGATCAGACCTCCAGTAAGCCACACTACTAACTGATGGAGTCCTCGACAATTGCCTTTCCATCCACTGCCCTAAACCTGACCCGACCCATGTCAACTCACTATCACCGCCATCTGGACCCTTAAAATAAAACAAAATAAGATCCAACCTCAATACAGATAGATAAAGGTTTTTACGTTGTATTAAAAGAAATGATACAAAGGCATAACTGCAAAATCGATGGCTAGTTCCAACGCCTCCTCCATTGAAGCAACCTTTACTAATTACAAGCTCTAAGAGTTGGATTTGGCACAGCAAAGCTCATATTTTATGAAGACGGCGGCTTGCTGTGTGAGGGAGGAGGCAGAACAACATTAGGGTTAAAGTTCTTCGTTCTCTCTCTATATATATTAAATAAAAATTAATAAATAATATATAAGAAAAATCTTAGTATATTTTATTATATACATAATTATACTTAGTATATTACTTATTACTATAGACTATAGAATTTAATATAAATAGTAATTAAATATATTACTATATAACATTATTATAGAGAATTTAGTATAAAATACAATGATAAACTATGATAGGATATTTGATTTTTTTATTAAATTTTTATTAAAATAGTTTTTTCATATTTTTAAATTATAGCTTTTCGAATTATAACATTCAATAATATATTTATTATATATTTTATAGCCATTTCTGTACATTCAATGTAGCCATCGGAATATTAGCTAAGGGACCCCTTTACTATTAGAATTAATATAACGAATCACACTTTTATCACCAAACTATATTAGGGTTAAAGTTTTTCATATATATATATATATATATATATATATATATATATATATATATATATATATATATATATATATATATATATATATATATATATATATATTTGCTTAATTTAAAATAGTATATTTTTGCCTAATTTCTTGTTAAACTAAAAGAACCGATCAAAATACTAGAGTAATCAGCTATCATTCATTCAAGAGTTTTCTTAATGAGAGCAAAAAGATTGGAGATTTTTCTTTTTTTCTTTTTTATCTATTTAATAACTTTTCTTTAAAATTATAGGGACTTATGCTATTAACATTATTATTATAAATTCTCTAATTAATTTAATTTTTAAATAAAATTTCTGCTTAATAAACATTTTTAAATAAAAAGTCTAAAATTAACTTTCAAATATTTATCTCAAAAAAAAAAATTCAACTCTAATGCTATATTTTAAAGAAAAGGTTCAATTTAGTCCCTCAACTCTTCCAATTTGAATTTCTAAGCTCCCAACTCAAGTATAATAAAACATATGATGCTATCTCTTTCCTTTAATGACTATATTATTAATATAGTCATTAAACAAAAATTTACATCAATTTAGTTTAGATTAACTTATAGTTTAATAAATTAATTAATTTACTGAAATTAAAATTTATAATTTTATGGTTTTAAATTAAAGTCACAGTCTAATCACGAATAAATAACATGCAGATATAAAAAGATACCTTCTAAAATAAACTAAATTACATGTAATGAAATAATCAAATTTTACACATAGTACTATTTATAAATCATTATTAACTTAATCATATTATGAAATAATCAAAATTTATATATTATTTTTTTAAAAAAATAAAGTTATTAAACGAAAATAAAAAAATATAACAATTATAATTTATAACAACAATTGATTTTTAGAAAAATTACCGATGGAATCATATTTTCGTAGGTAAATACCGACGAAATCATATTTCTGTAGGTAATATTTTGTCGGTAATTTACCGACAGAATCATATTTTTGTAGGAAAAATACCGATGGAAAATATTTCCATAGGTAAATTACCGACGGTAATATTATTTCGTCGGTAATTTACCGACGAAAATTTACTTTCGTCGGTAATTTACAGATGAAATCATATTACCGTTGGTAATTTACTGACGGAAATAATATTCCATCGGTAAATTTCGTGGCCTATTTCAGGCGCTAAAATTAGCGCCAATTTAATGACGAAATTTTTTATTTTCATCACTAAATTCCGTCAGTAAAGTTTGGCGGGATAATTTCCCTCCTTTATTTACGACGGATTCGTTTCTTCCGTCGCAATACACATTTTTTCTACAATTTTCCCTACGGAACAATTTTTTCCATCGATAATTTTTCGTCAGGAATTAGAATTTTTCTTGTAGTGATTTAAATAGTTAATTTTTTGTTAATTAGGTTGAATTTAAGTTTAATTGGTTAATTTAATGTTTTTGGAGTTAATTGTAAATTTTGGTATTTTTCAAGGTTATTTTGCTAAGAAAAGGGCTTAATTTCAAAAATACAAGTAATTGGAGTCAAAACTGTAAAATTTGGAATTTGATGCAAGTGTGAAGTCTTGTGCGTGGCTGTGTGTCAAAATAGAGGCATGGTCACTTGAAAATGAATGAAGAAGAAGACATGGCCATGTGAAGAAAAGGAAGAAGGAATGCATGGCCATGTGAGACACAACAAAGGAAAACACATGGCCACGTAAAATTTAACAAAGGAAAACACATGGCCACGTGTTTTGTTTCCCATGAAGCGAAGGATTTTTTTATTTTTTCCAATTCAAGAAGGATTTGTTTCCCACTCCAATTTGGGAAGTTTGGAAGGCTTCTACAACATATTTTGCCTATAAATAGACAACCCTAACACCAATGGAGAAAAATCAATTAGAATGAATTAGAAGAATCAAGTAGAATTTTTTAGTTTTAGTTTTATGTTGTTTTCCAGTTTTTTTCTGTTTTTTTTTCTTTTCAACTTTGTTTTAGTTTTAAAAATGTTTAGGAAGTAGTTTTTCTTCTTTTGCTAATGGATTCTTGAAAACTTATATTTTCATTATTATGACTTTATTTTGAGCTTAATTTCAATATCGATTGATTATTTCTTGGTTTTAAGCATATTCTTATCTTTGATTGTGTTGAGATTGATTGTTGGTTTATTGAGTAAATAACTAAAAATTGATTTTGACATAGTTATTGATTTGCATGTTCTTATATTGGTTATTTAATATTTATGCATGATTATTATCCAAAATATGAGATAATTATGTCTTGATTTTATTGATTAATACTAAGAGAGGAGGAACTAAGAATAAATTGGAATTGAATTACTTGAAAAAGAGTTCAATGAATTTTTAGGAAGTTAAACTGGATTTTGATGCTAAGTATTAGATTTTTCTATGAGTTTAATACTAAAAATAATATACTTGAATAAAGATATCTTGCTTTATTACTAGTTTTTCCATAATCACTGGTGTTTCTATTGAATTTAAGTCATTACAATGAAAGTTAAGGTGGATAGTTCCTTTAGCAAAAGAATTTCAGTTATTGTTTGGTTTTTAATTTATGTTAATTTAATTTTAGCTTTTGTTGTGTTTCATTGTTTATTTTATTTAATTTTTGCTTTTAAATCAAAAACATTTGGGAAACAATCTCGGATTAATTTAATTCATACATAGATATTCTTCGCAATCCATGTTTCCTTGGGTACGATATTTGGGGTCTTAATCTATATTTTCCTGTATTACTAGCCGATCTAGTACACTTGCTAGACATCGATAACTTACTAGCATCAGGTACTGGGTCTTCGGCACCAAGAGGTCGGGGTAGGGGAGCTGCCCCTAATACTTTAGCTTCCAGACCCGCTAGTTAGGCATTTTAGGGACAGAGGCGAGCTTCAAGCCGGACTTATACTGTCAAAGCTAGAGAAGAGGAGGATGCTCCCGATGTGATTGTAGGTAAATTTCTTTTATTATCTGATTCAGTAGATGCTTTGATTGATTGCATTACCCTTCCATGAATTCGATGTGATTTTGGGAATGGATTGATTATCCGTCCATCAAGCGACCGTTGATTGTAAAAGAAAGAGGGTTACTTTAAAGCTTGAAGATAACCGGGAGATTACAGTGGTAGGTGTGAAAACTGATTTCTTATCTGATGTGATATCAGTTACTGCTGCTAAGAAGTTGATTAGAAAGAGGTGTGTAGCTTATATGTGCTATGCAGTGGAGGCAAAGAAAGTCAGTCCAAAGATATCAAAAATGCCTACTGTCATAGAATTTCAGGATGTGTTTCCTGATGAGTTGCCAGCCTTACCACCTAATAGGGAGGTAGAGTTATCCATTGATGTTGCTACAGGTACTGTCCCTATCTCTATTGCTCTCTATAGAATGGCACCTGCAGAATTAAAAAAAAAATTGAAAATTCAGCTACAAGAACTACTAGATAAGGGATTTATTAGACCCAGTGTTTCTCCCTGAGGAGCGCTAGTTCTATTTGTAAAGAAGAAAGATGGTACGCTTAGGTTGTGTATTAACTATAGACAGCTAAATAAAGTTACCATAAAGAACACATATCCTCTTACTCATTTTGAAGACTTGTTTGATCAACTTAAGGGAGCGGGTATTTTCTTAAAGATTGACATGAGATCAAGCTATAATCAGAAGGGAATAAAGGAAGTAGATGTATCTAAGACCGCCTTTTGCACTAGGTATGGCCACTATGAGTTTTTAGTCATGCCCTTTGGACTCACAAATGCACCGGCCGCCTTCATGGATCTAATGAACAAGGCTTTTCATCCTTATTTAGATCAGTTTGTGGTAGTCTTTATTAATGACATCCTAGTATACTCCAAAATGCCAGAAAAGCATGATAAGCATGTGAGAATTGTTCTGCAAACTTTGAGAGAAAATCAATTGTATGCTAAGTTCAGTAAATGTGATTTTTGGTTATATAAAGTGTCATTTCTAGGGCATGTGATATCTGCAGAAGGTGCAAAGGTAGACCCTTCGAAGATTGATGCAATTCTTCAATGGAAGCCACCTAAAAATGTTACAGAAGTGGGGAGTTTTCTAGGATTGGCTGGGTATTATAGGAGATTCATAAAAGGTTTCTCAACTATTGTAATGCCTTTGACTCTATTACTATAAAAGAATACCAAATTTGTATGGACTGATGCATGCCAAAAATGTTTTGAGAAGCTTAAAAGTATGCTGACAAAATGAGATGTGACAGAATTTGTGAGTAAATGCCTAATATGCCAACAAGTAAAAGCCGAGCACCAGGTTCCTTCAGGACTGTTACATCCTTTATTAGTACCAGAATTGAAATGGGACGAGATAACCATGGATTTTGTGACTGGTTTACCTGTGACCCAGAAGAAGCATGATGTCATCTACGTGATCATTGATCGGCTTACTAAATCTGCTCATTTTCTGCCAGTACGAATGGATTATCCTTTGTCTAGGCTGGCAAAAATTTACATTAATGAGATAGTAAGGTTAAATGGAGTGCCATCGTCTATTCTTTCTAACAAGGATCCTAGATTCACTTCTCATTTTTAGCAAAGTTTTTAAGATGCATTGGGTATAAGGCTCCGCCTTAGCACAACATTTCAGCCTCAGACTGATGGTCAGTCAGAACGGGTGGTTCAGATTTTGGAGGATATGCTTAGGTGTTGTATTTTGGAGTTTGGTACCAGTTCGGAAAAACATTTGTGTTTGATAGAGTTTGCATATAATAACAGCTACCAATCTAGCTTGAAAATGGCCCCTTTTAAAGCTTTATATGGTAGAAAATGTAGAGCTCCCCTCTGTTGGCTTGAATTGAGTGAGAAGAAGCTGATTGGTTCTAATTTGATTTGTAATTCTAAAGAGAAAGTGCAAATTGTTAAAGGAAGATTGAAGGAAGCCATGGATCGTCAGAAGTCTTATGCAGACTTGAAGAGAAGAGATATAGAGTTTCAGGTCGGAGATCAAGTCTTTCTGAAGGTATCTCCACGGAAGAAGATTATGAAATTTGGCAAGAAGGGCAAGTTAAGTCCAAGATTTATCGGCCTTTATGAAATACTTCAGCGAGTGGGTCCCGTAGCTTATCGGTTGAAGTTACCTTCAGAGTTAGAGAAGATGCACGATGTATTCCATGTATCTATGCTCCGCAGATATAGGTTACATTCTAGCCATATAATCACACCAGAGGAGATTCAAGTGGAAGATGACATGACTTATGAAGAGAAACCGGTGAGGATTTTAGTTAGGGAAATTCGTTAGCTCAGGAACAAGCAGGTTCCACTAGTGAAGATACTAAGGCACCATCATATTGTGGAATAAGTTACATGAGAACCCAAGGTGACCATGAGACAACAGTAACCATTACTCTTCAATACAGGTAAATTTCGAGGATGAAATTTCCTTTATTAGGGGAGAATTGTAATGGCCTCAACACCGACTTAGGCGTAAACAATAAATTTCGATGGTGAATAGGGTTACTGGGCTGTAAATCGTACCCGAAAGTGAAAAATATTTCATTTGACCATCAGAAATTATTGGTTATGGTGAGTTCGGGGTTGATATTTGAAGTAAAACCGAGATCAAATAGGCCTCCGAAAGTCAAAAATACGAAAAAAATTAGTTAGTCAATTTTCTTAGTATGAAGGTTTGACCAACTTTGATAGAATATTTAAAAATAGCAATTGGACTCCAAAAATTACCAGATTTTGTAGATCTTAATAAAATTTCATGTAGAATATTTTGGTATAAAAAATGAATTTTTCGGTGATGTTGGTAGTTGTTAAATCGGACTGATTTGATTGAATTGAATCAGTAATGGACTCTGATTGAGCCAAAATTTTATGTACCACCTATTTTTAATGTGTTAAGAGTGGTGGAATCAAAATTGGAGTGAATTGGAGTTGGGAGGTGGGAGAATTTAATTAGGGCTTTTAATAGTTAGTTATTGGGCTTTAAGTTAATGGGTTAGGCCCATTAGGCTTGGCCCAATTTTTGGCCCACTAAGAGGAGTATTTAAGGTTGAAGAATCTGTAAATTTCCAGGAACTTCCAGCCATCTCCTCTCCCTCTTCTTGGCCAAACCATTCATCTCCCTCTCTTTCTCAAATTTTCTTCTTAATTCCCTTAAATCTCTCCCTAAATTCCAACATCCCAACTCTAATTCTACCCCTCTTGATGTTTAATTAAGCCTCTATCACTTGATTTAAGCCAAGAAAGCAAAGAAATTCCAAGATTTAAGCTTAGGTGTCTAAAGAGCTAAGTTGATTTCTTAAGAGAAAGATGATCTCTTTGCTGTTTTTAGCTAATTTTTTATGCTTGGAATCTATTTTTGGTGTCAATTTAATCGTATAAGATCAAAAACTTAGAGTTTTTAATGTTGAAAAATTCGACCATCTTAAATTCTCAAGGAAAAAATCAAGCTCTCGAGGTCAAAGGGAAAAAAAGGAAGTCCAGGCAAGCTAGACCAAGGAAAAGAGGCTAGTGGCTAATAAATCCTAACATTTCCATTTATTTTAAATTAATTCCCTTATGTAACTTAGGCAAAATTAAGTATATGCATGATTAATTCAAATTTGACACTAGAATATTGCAATTAGACCATGAATAAGTGTAATAGAATGCTTAAATAAATTTTTAGACTTGTATATGGTGAACTTCCCATGTTGGCCAAATATTACCCTAAAAAGAAATAATATTTATTTGGTGTAACTTGGTGAAATTAAGCCTTAAATGGATAATAGAGAGAAGATAACACACCCATGAATTTTTATAGAATTTATAAAACTTAAATGAATGTTTTAGAGACAAATTTTGTTTATGTATGTAATGGAAATGTTAATTTAATGAAAGATAATGCATAATTTGATGAGACAATAGTTAATTATGGTGAATTATAGTGAAATAATTCACAAGTTGTGCAAAAAGATTAAAAGATTTGACTGATAATTGTAGTAAATGAAGATAAAAAAAATAAAATGGTCGAAAAATGGAATAATGAATTGAAATTTAATGAGATTGTGCCCTTAGTGATAGTCAGACAGGCAAAACCTAGCTCAGAATATAATTGGCCGGCCATATAGATATTTGTACCGCGGTGTAAGTCATGGTAACTTGCTTTGCTATGGTAGGATCATTGATCTCCATAGCGTTTATCTGTTCTATTATCTGTTTTATGGGAAATGGTCCTTTAGGGTCATTTCTCAGTTTGTTTATGGCTCTGTGGAGTTCACATCCTGTGTATCCAGTCTGAGAGTTTCTTTCAATACTGTACTAGGGGCATTATAGTAAAAATAAGGTAAAAGTGTGGAAAGAAAGATGAAAATGAAGTTTAATGTGAAAAATGACTTAATTGAAAGGAAATAAAAAAGTTTAGGGGCAAAACAAAAAATTTACCAAAGTTGGCGTTTAATAAGTAAATATGATTAATAAATGATTAATAAGGGTAAAATAGCAATTTGGTGTCCCAACAATGTCAAAATGAATTTTTATAAGAAGTAAGGACCAAAAATAAAATTTTACATGAAATGTTAAAATAGGAAGAAATTTGTAATTTTTGAGTAAAGTTATAGGGTGAAAATGAAATTAAATGGATTTAATGGCAATTTTGTAAATATTGATCAAAAAGGGCAATTTTGGAAATAAATGCTATTAGGGACCTAATTGAAAATTTAATCAAAGTTTAAGCATTAAGTAAAAAGGAGTTGCTAATAAATTATTAAAGTTGCTTTTAAAATGAAATTGCTGAAAATGTGATCAATTGGAAATATTATTATAAGTTTATTTGCTTTTTGTTTTATGTATAGAATAATAGTATGGTAAAGGAAAATATTAGGATTGTTAGTCACCACGGGGCATATTTCTTGCTTAGCACGTAGATTTTACTACGTGCAGGTACCGAAGAGCAGGAGTATTAATGCACATTTTGGAGGAAGAGTTTTTGATATAGGGTAGTGATTTTGTTTATGGCATGTATATATATGTAAAGATGTTGGAATTTGTAATTAAGGTCATGATTTGTAAATATGTAAAGTTATATATATAATTATTAGGTTGTAATGATATGGATGTGGATGGGTTTGTTAGATTATGAATATGAGGATTGGATTGTGAATACGGATTATATTTGAATTGTTGTGCCTCTAAGAGGCTGTGTGATTGTCTGTATTTCAGAAGGCTAATCAAAATTATAGCCGTTATATTTTTGAATTTTTATAAAATGAATAGTAACTTTGGACAATTATGGGTCAGCGGCAATAAAATTTAAGGGTACAATAATGGAATCGAATTGGAAACAAAAGTTAAGTAAATAGAAATAAGTAAAGAACTAAATTTAAAAAAAAAAATTCGACCAGTTGGCACTGTTTCGTTAGATCTGAGTGATAAAGGTGTTACATTTAGTAGTATCATAGCCAAGGTTTAAGCGGTTTTAAGATCAGAGTGGGTATTAATAATTGATTTATTTGTATATACATGCCAATTATTTTTAGGAAAAGGTGTTTTGGAATTAATGTGCATTTGCTCCTTTTTGTTTTATAGTGAAAGAATGTCTGCTAAACAAAGGCAACAGGCGGCTGATAGCAGGAGTGAGGTATCGAGCAATGTTGGGCAACAGGAGGCCCCACAACAAATTCTTTCACCTGCAGCACCTCCTCCTCCTCCTCCTCAGCCGAACTTTCTTAATTTGATGGCTGACTATATACAACACCGATTACAGATAGCCCAAGCTCCGGTACAGGCTCAGCCAGGATACAGAAGAGAAATTATGTCATAGGTTTGATAGGGGTTTACATACAGAGCTCAGGTAGATTATTGGAGCTCATAAGTACCCTAATATGAGAGTTATAATCGAGGCTTCTATTAAATTAGAGACTACTCAGGCAAAGCAAGCTGATAGACAGTCTTGATTTCAACAAAAAAGGAAGCAAGGACAGTTTAATGGTAAAGGGGGACAAGGAAAGAAGTCAAAGGGATCCCAAGCCCCTCAAGTTCAGTTACCGGTGTTAGCAGGCCAAGGTTGGGGCAGTGCATCGTGTTGTAGACCTTCAACAGTTGGTACACCTCGGGATGGAAGCAATGGGTCAGCGGTAGCTTGCAAGCATTGTGGCAAGACTCATCCTGAAAAGTGCAGATTTTTTACTGGAGCTTGTTTTAGGTGTGGGTCCAGAGACCACAGGATCAAGGATTGTCCTGTTATACAGACTGCCTCAGTTACCTCACCAGCATCAGGTACTGGGTCCTCGGCACCAAAAGGTCGAGGTAGGGGAGCTGCCCCTAATATTTCAACTTTCAGACCTGCTGGTCAGGCATCTCAGGGATAGAGGTGAGCTTCAGGCCAGACTTATGCTGTCAGAGCTAGAGAAGAGGAGGATGCTCTCGATGTGATTGTAGGTAAATTTTTGTTGTTATCTGATTGAGTTCATGCTTTGATTGACCTTGGGTCCACAAACTCCCATATTAGCACTGCTTTAGCACGGGATAAAGGGATGAAAAAGGCATGTTTGGACCAGGATATCTTAGTGAGTAATCCTTTGGGGTATAGTATAATGGTAGACAAAGTGTATAGACAGTGTCCTATCAGTGCCCAGGGACATATATTCCTGGCAAACTTGATTGCGTTATCGTTCCATGAATTCGATGTGATTTTAGGGATGGATTGGTTATTCGCCCATCAAACGACCATTGATTGTAAAATAAAGAGGGTTACTTTAAAGCTTGAAGATAACCGAGAGATTACAGTGGTAGGTGTGAGAACTAATTTCTTATCTGATGTGATATTAGCTACTGCTGCTAAGAAGTTGATTAGAAAGGGGTGCATAGCTTATATGTGTTATGCAGTGGAGGCAAAGGAAGTCAGTCCAAAGATATCAGAAGTGCCTACTGTCAGAGAATTTCAGAATGCGTTTCCTGATGAGTTGCCAGGCTTACCACCTGACAGGGAGGTAGAGTTCTCCATTGATGTTGCTCTAGGTACTGTCCCTATCTCCATTACTCCCTATAAAATGGCACCTGTAGAATTAAAAGAATTGAAAATTTAGCTACAAGAACTGCTAGATAATGGATTTATTAGACCCAGTGTTTCTCACTGAGGAGAGCTAGTCCTGTTTGTAAAGAAGAAAGATGGTACGCTCAGGTTGTGTATTGACTATAGACAGCTAAATAAAGTTACCATAAAGAACAGGTATCCTCTTCCTCGTATTGAAGACTTGTTTGATCAACTTAAGGGAGCGGGTGTTTTCTCAAAGATTGACCTGAGCAGGCAATTATCAGATGGGAGTAAAGGAAGTAGATGTGCCTAAGACTGCCTTTCACACTAGGTATGACCATTATGAGTTCTTGGTCATGCCCTTTGGACTCACAAATGCACTGGTTGCCTTTATGGACCTGATGAATAGGATTTTTCATCCTTATTTAGATCACTTTGTGGAAGTTTTTATTGCTGACATCCTAGTATACTCCAAAATGCCAGAAGAGCATGATAAGCATTTGAGAATTGTTCTGCAGACTTTGAGAGAAAAGCAATTGTATGCTAAGTTTAGTAAATATGATTTCTGGTTAAATAAAGTGTCATTTCTAGGGCATGTGACATCTGCAGAAGGTATAAAGGTAGACCCTTCGAAGATTGATGCAATTTTTCAATGGAAGTTACCTAAAAATGTTACAGAAGTGAGGAATTTTCTAGGATTGGCTGGGTATTATAGGAGATTCATAAAAGATTTCTCAACTATTGTAATGCCTTTGACTCGGTTACTACAGAAGAATACCAAATTTGTATGGACTGATGCATGCCAAGAATATTTTAAGAAGCTTAAAAGTATGCTGACATAAGTGTTGGAATATAACATGGCATATACATGATGATCACGTAGCAAAAAAATAATAAAATTAATCATACATACCACGACAATCCATAACAAGAATCGAAAACATGCAATTTTAGGGTTTTTTAAACTTACAAGCTTGGATGCTCTTCAAAACTTGATTTTGATGATGACAAATATATAAGATGAACTTATATACTTTAGATCTATAACACCAATGCCAATGAGCTACCTTTATGCCATTCCTCTCTATGCTCACACACACACTTACAATGAATGCTTAAAATCAAGAGTGTTAGCTCTATGTTTAAATATTTGGCAATGGTAATTGATTGAAGCTACAAGATCTGATTTTGTTCTTCTTTTAGGTTGCTATTGCTGCCCAAGAACACAAGAGATAAAGAAAAAATCCTTTCTCTTGAGAGTGACGGCACAAAGAGAGATATTTGTCACTTAGGTTTAAAATTAGACCCATATTTGGCCCATTAAAAGGGTATAAATAGAGCTAAAAATCTGGAGATTGGTTCTAGAATTCACCAGCTCTCTCCCTCTCTTATGGTGGCCGAACCACACTCCCATTCTCCCTCTCTCTTTTGCTTCATAAGCACTCCAAATTCTCCATAAATTCCAACTTGAGAATTGTAGCCCCACCTCTCTTGATCACTAAAATAGCTTTTATTGTTTGATTTGAGCTAAAGAAGTGGAAAAATCAAGTGGAGAAAGTAAGAGAGGTAAGTTGGAACTTAAGAATTTTAGTGTTTTAATTTGATTCTTTAATGTTTTTTCATAGATTTTGAGGTGTAGAGTATGATTATGAGCTTGAATTTGGCATTTGAGAACAAGAAAATAAAGAAATCTAAAGTTTATGGGCTGGTCTTAATGGGTGGTGAAGAAGGAGGAAATATTTCAAAGAGTAAAGGCAAGAAAAAGGAAGTTTAAGCTTCCTAATTCAAGAAAAAATTGTAAATGGCTAATTAATCTTTACATTTTCTAAGTTTATGAATTTATTTCAATTATGTAATTAGGGTAAAAAATTTTAAAGTTGTTAATTAATGAAATTTTGTTAGGGTAAATGAAATTAGACATGTAAGAAAATGAAAGGAAAGCTTAAATGGAGGAAATAAAATTTTTAGGATGGTTTTATATAGATGGCCAAATTTCCCTCTAAAGAAAAATGAAGAAAAATGAAAATAAAATATATTAGCCTAAATCAATTATAGAATTAATGTATAGTGTCCATGAATTTTTATTAAATTATTGGAAATTATTTTGAAATTTTAAAGATTATGTAACAATTATGTTTATAGTAAAAATTGTGAAATAATTGATTATTTTAGTATAAAATAATAGTAAATAATAAATAATGCATAAATAAATTTTGTTGGGATTTATTGAAATTATTGGAATTTTACTTAAATTTTAATGTTAATATGTGTATTGAAATTAATTGAAAGATTGGTGAATAATTGCACAAAAATGTGAAAAAAGGTGAATTTATATGAAATTAAATTATAGTCGATGAAAAAGAAATAAAAAGTCAATTGTTGAATTTTTCAAAAATTAAAAGAATTTATAAAGTAATTATTATTGTACCCTTAGAATTAGTCTGGCAGTAAAAACTAGTTCTGGATATAGTTGGCTAGCCATAGGAACACCCTTATCGCGGTGCAAGTGATGGCGACTTGCTTTGCTATGGGCAGGATCTTTGATTTCCATAACTTAAGTGTTAAAGTGAAAATGAAAAATACAGTGTTATGAGAATTGTTCCTTGGGAATCATTTCTCTTTTTAGTGGGATCCGTGGGGTCTATGTTCCGTGTAGCAAGTCTAAAATTTTCTGTCGGGTCTGTATTAGGGGCATAATGGAAATAAATTAACAAAGAAGTGAAAAGATAATGAAAAGTGTGAATAAAAGATGAAAAAGGACTAAAATGGAAGAAAAAGAAAGTGTAGGGGCAAAATAGTAATTTTTTCCAAAGGTGTAAATTCAAGTAAATTAAGTAAGAATTGCTTAAATAAAGATAAAATAGTCAGATAATAGTCAAATTGTCTAAAAAGTAAATTTTATAATTAACAAAGACTAAAATATAAGTTTGCACATAAATGTCATAATGAGTGTATAAGAATGGAAGTGCCTCAATTATCAGTCCAAAGATTATAAATAAGTATAATAAGAGTAGATTTTGAAGTTATGTAAGTAAAATGAAAATGTTATAAACAAAAATTTAAAATTGATGTTTTACTTAAAAATATTAATTGATTTTGTGAATATTGTTGTATATGTTTTTACCTAATAATAATGACAATAACGTTAGGAAATGTATCGATTATTAGTCACCACTGAGCATATTGGGTGTCCAGCGTGTAGTTTTTACTACATACAGGTAAGCAGGAGCAGGAATACACTTTACAAGACTTCTTTTAAGAGCTCTTTTTATATAGGTTTTTGGCATGTATATATGTATATAAACTTTACTTTGGATGTGTAATGTGAAGCTGAAGTTATTTTAGTAGGCTATATTTTGGTTATGTATGTGATGGATTGGATGATAGTGAATGGAATAGATATATTTGATAACTTTTGATTGTTGTGCCTTTGAGAGTCTGTGTGAATTTTCTGCATTTCAAGGAGCTTGTACTATGTACAGCCGTTATATTGTAAAAAATTTTATTAAATGCATAGTGAATTAGGACAGTTATAGGTCGTCGACAATTTATTTTCAAATTAATTAAAGCATGCTAATAAGGTATTGAAATGTAAAGATTAAGTTAAAAAAAAAATTTACAGCCTTTGGTACACTGGTACAGTGTTAGAAATGTTAAGGGTGTTACATGTATGCTTAGAAGCATAAAGAAATAATTAATCATAGAGCCTTCTGTATAAATTTCAGCTAGGCTAATTTTCATCTCGGAAGATATTTGGTTGTTTCGAAAATATGTTTAAGCTCTAGTGATCCATCCATGCAGGTCTAACACATTAAAGTTTAAGAGTTTTACCTTCCTCAAATAAGCGTGTGAGTCTACAAAGTAGTTTGGTTTGATATGGAAATTCATCCTCTATGCAAAGTTCTACCCCTGTTGATACCCATGCCCATCCACATTGGTTTCTCCCTTTGAGCTATACTCCTCCACGATAGAGGGTTGTTTTTCCAAATGTTTTATCCAGTTAATGACAAAGCCTTTAAATTCCTCCTCATTTTTCTCATCGGATTGATAACCTTGCCGGGATGATGCCAAACAAGTCTGCATTTTAGTGATAGACTTGGTTAACTCCTTTACAAATACAAATGAAAAACAACAGGCGACGTTAATGAAAAATGCAATGAATGGAACAATCTTTGTTTGGTACAATATCCGATTATCCCTACACACAATCCGAAGAGGCTCTTACTGGACAAGTACATGTCCTTTTATTTAAATAAAAAAAATGTCTTCAATGAAAAATAAAATAAGACAAAACTAGTATTTTAAATCAAGTAAAAACGCAACATAACACCTTCTTCTCCATACTAGGGCTTGATTTGGAAGTCAATTATATAAAATTTTGTAAAATTTATTTGCAATCCTAAAAGTTTGTGTTTAGAATGTTAAAAAAATTATATTATATTTTAATTATAGAATTTCTATTCTATGACATTGAATATAATTATTTTAAATCTTATAAAAATAAATAAAATTTGCCAATGAATTATATAAAACTTACTTTTAAAATGGTTCTTTAGTTTCTTGATTATCTAACATATCGTTCAAGAGTTTTATTGATTTCAAGAGTTTAATTTCTGGCTATGTCATTCTATGCAACTCATTATTGTTACTATTTTCAAATAATGATTCAATGTGGCTAAAATGTAGAATTATATTAGTTCAACGATTCAGTATGAAAAATGTGAAAATTCGGGGACTTAAAAGATATATTTTGTAGAAAGAAAAATAACTTCCTCTAATTTTTAAGCAACTTTATGTATTAATATTTAATCCCACGTATTTCCTTGTTCCGATTATTTTATTCATTTTAACCTTTTTCTTTAATATGAAGAATATATATATATATATATTTTTAATTCATTAATGGATATAAAACGGCTGACAAAAAAAAAGAAGGATAGAAAATGATGCAGTAGGAGGCATAGGCATTCAAAATTTCAAACCAGCAAATAGAAGAAAATTTCATTATAATTTATAAAAAGGTTAATAAAAATCAGACAATTTAACACAGAAGAAAAAAAAAATTGCGTAATTCAATTGCAAATATTTCCCCTATATAAAAATAAAATAAAAAATGCAAATGTTATTCCCATATAAGTTGACTGCTCGAAATTATAATTCACAAAAGCGTCAAAATGGGCAGAAGTGTTGACGAAATGAGACGACACATGCTCAAGTTAATAATATTAGTACAAGGAAGAGCAGAAGATTATATTTTAAGGTCTAATTTGGTTGATATAAGAAGATTGTCTGGCATTGATGAATTCCATTATGGTTGATCCGTCACCGTGTTTGACGACTCTCCCATTTTCCATGTAGAAAGCACCATCCGCATACTCAAGTTCTTCCAACCGGTGGGTCACCCATAATGCTGTAATTTCTCCAGATCCACTCACAGAATTCTTCACTGCATTTATCACTCCAATCTAGAGAAAGAAGAGAAGGGTAATGTTTACATTTGATCAGTACGCAATCAGTTGAAAATAACAGTGTCAAAGTCAAACTGATCACTCAAAGCATCACACCTGATCATTTTGGTCCAAGAACGTTGTCAGTTCATCCAACAAAAGCACTTTGCATGCTTCCGCAAGAGCACCAGCGATTGCAACCCTCTGCTTTTGACCACCACTCAGAGTTTGAACTGGCCTCTGATGAGTGCAGAAGAAGGTAATTATATAACACATATGCAATGATAAAATGTCCCAAAAGCTATGTAATACACGACCCTACTTGCATGTAGGTTGACATGCCCACAGAATCCAGAGCTTTTGACACTCTTTGCCTAACTTCATCCTCAGTCATATTGAATTTCCCAAGGCCAAACGATACATCAGCTTCTACTGTAGGCATAACAACCTGTAACAAGGAACTTTATCAATTCTATGCATGTCTACCACATCTGAGCTGTTGTTTAACTTCACAACCAAATCTGCTTTTCTGGTAATTTCATTGTTAGTCATATATTTCTAAACAATGCTCGGATCACATACAAGACTCAGGCTTTGCCTGTGTTGACATATATATAATGCATCATACACTATCAACCTACTCCTAGAAAAATAAGATAGTGGCAGGCTGGAATAGAATGAAGATAGTCTAGATAAAAAGAGTATTAGGGGAAAAAAAGAGAACGAAGAGGATGATCATGTAAAACAAAGAAAAGTGAACAAATCATTTCTGTTGCTTCACACTATCAGGTTGGAAAAGGAGAGTTGGAGATAGCTCAATATGTTAAAGCACAACATACAATTCTCTAGTCATCTTAACTATACAACCATCAAAGCCAAACAATGCTTGCTCATAAGTTATCAATTAACTGAACAATTAAAAACCATTCAAATTAGGAAGCTCAAGGATGATTCTTTGGATGGGACCAACACAGGTGTAGGCCACAGGGCTTGGAAGAGCCCTGTACTTAGGCAAACCTTTGACAACAATGACAACTACATAATGTTACACATTCATCCTTTTACTTTCCTAGATTAAAAGTACATTTCTTTTGAGATAATTGCTAAAGATAACCACAAAGCCACTTGCAAATCTTGAAGCTCATAAATAAAATTGAATCAAATCAAATACTTCCTTCCCATCACATGACATATTATATATTGCAATCTATTACAAATGATGATGAAATCCAAATGTATAAACTATAAGAAATGGATTGTCGTAATAGAAATAAGATGCCCAAAATCCCAGACATAACTCTTGCAATATGATGAATTCATTTTCACCAGAGTTGAACAAAGCTAGAAAGCAAAAGATATATAAACAAATATATGAGAAGAAGAATCAGAAGACACAACCTGGTGGTCTGGATTTTGGAAGACAAAGCTCTTTGGACTTTTTACATGCAATGCTCCACTAGTAGGGAGTAAAAGACCAGCAAGGATCTGCCCAATTCACAAAATGGAGTGCACAAGCCCATATCATTAGATTCTTGTTGATCTTAGTACCTACTAACTTATAGTACAATAGCCCGCAGTGAAGGAAAATTAAAATCCCATTACAGAATGATAGTGAAATTTGAATTTACCTTCAAAAGGGTAGATTTCCCACAGCCATTGGGTCCAAGAAGCATCCAAAGCTGTCCAGTAGGAACCCGTAGGGAGTAGTCCCTAAGTATGGGAACTAATTTCCCTTGCCTTGTTTTGAACGAGAAGCCGAGTTTCCTACCTTCAATTGCAACCTTCTCAGTAATGTTGCACCTGCGCATATAATATAGATTCATTTGTGCGATCTGACAGTTAAAGAAAAAATAACAACCCACAATCTGTTTGAAGAAATGCCCAGCAGAGAGAGAATATTTGCACCTAGCGAGACTAGAGTGAAGACAGGGAATACGAGCAGAGGCACAAACAACAGTAGTAAGATCCATTTGCAAACAAAAAAGCCTCCACTGTCAGTTCTAAGTCCACCGGCGTTCCGCTGAATTTCATCCTCTTGTTTGGGCAACATACAAAACACCATGTTTAGCAATGTTTTTAGAACCGGACTGGATGTTGAACCGGTGTGCTAACTGGTTCATGGTTCAACTGGATTTTTTATTATTTTTTTAAATACAATTATTCATAAAAAAAAATTGAAAATATAGTATCAGCAACAGTACATAAAAAATTAAAAATATATTCAGAAATATATTACTCATTTGTGTATGAACAAAATAGAACCAAAAAAAATTCCAAACAGATATCACAAACTATAGAGTTAAAATATGCATCTTTTTAAGGAGAATAATAATTTTCACTATAGTTGCTGGGAAAAGAAAAATAGAAGCAACTTTAAGGGAGAAGAGTTTAATACTTTTCTAACTTTGGTCTCCATTTGCTTCACACAATAGGGTGCAAGAAAACGACAATCCAAACACAGTGTTAACTTCTTCATTGGTTATGTGATATCAATTCTCTATTGCTCGTTTTCCCACTTGAAAACTCATTCTTTAAAAAATCAATATTAACTAAAAACTACACACCAAACTGCATAAGCATAGCATAAAATTTCCCCAGTAAGAGCCAAAAAAGAAAAAAAAGAAAGGATAGGAAATTTATATAAACCAATGTTATTAAAATCGGACCGAATGGTTGAATCAGAAGCTAATCCGATCGGTTCAATACATAGAAACCAAACTGGCAAAAAGCCATAAAGGACTGATGAGAACCGGTCAAAAATCGGCTAAACCAGTGAAAACCTTAATGAAACCGAATTTAACAAAAAAAAACCGATTTGAATCAAAAAAATAATTTTTGTCCAAAATATCTATACAATATTATTTTTTGCTTAAAAAATAAAATATAAATATAAATACAAAATAATTAAAATTTAGGCAATTTTGATGAATTTTTTATGAATAAAATAAAAATTATTATTTATAATTAATGAATATTTTTGAACATTTACAATTTTTTGCTATATTTATCTTAAATGTTTATTATAAATATTGAATAACTTAAAAATATTGCTTTATGATTAATGTTTGATGATAAATGTATTTTTTAACTATTTTTTTATTTTTTTATATAGGTGTATTTTCATAATATTTATAGAAAATTTTAAAAATAATATTATTTTGAAAAAGAATTAGGTTGAACCCTATTGAACCGGTCGAACCAAAAACTCTTTGTATTTCGGTTCTTTGTCCGGTCCAATTTTAATAACTTTGATATAAACTAATATACACACTACACCAAGTCACCAAGTACTGATTCACAACCTCAGAAAATCAACATAAACAGAGGAAAAAATAAATTGAACAGTGTAATACAATAGCTGAATTAATCAGAAATAAACTCCTCTTACGCAATACCACATCCATACTACATGACAAATTCTTATACAAGCACTTTTGTTTAAAAGAATAAAAATCTGTTGGCGTGATCACAATAACAATTCAATTTTGCACATTTTTATTCCCTTTTCATTTTTCTCTTTTTCCTTCTAGGATGATAGTTGTGATGGAGAACATCTATGAAGATATCAAATTCCTAACTCCAGGTAAGCATAAATCATGAGGTTAATTATCAAAAACATGCAAACAGGTTTTAAGAGAGAATTTATTCAAGTCGAACAGAGGAATTTGTACCCAATGGTGAGAAGAAACAATAACTTTTGCAACCATAGGCAAGTATATTGAAATGCAAGTATGGAGCCCTGACATTCTTTTATTTATGTGAACTAGAGTGAGGCCATAAAAGAACAATATAGCAATAGGCATATTCAAAAATCACAAAATTTACCCCAATTGATGGCTATTTCAAAAATCAACTTCGACAATTAAAGGTATACATGGATCTAAATTTTTCTGTACTGAATCGAAATATCGAAGAAAAAGATTTAGAACCGAACTGTACCGTTGACTTTTTTACTAGAACCGAACTGAATTATATCATTGATTGTATTTGGAACGAATCTGGATATTTTATCTAGAACCGAATCGAGAACCGTATTAAATTGTACTAAATTGTCTTGTATCGAATTGTACCGAAAGAATCGATATTTATTAATTATTATATATAATACTAATAATTTATATATAAATATTACTTATAAATTTTATTCTATATGTACTGCATAAATTTATTTTACATTATATTTTTTAATACAAAAAATTAAGATAATAATAATTTAACTTCATAACTATTTACATTATATATATAGAAATTTAATTATTATAATAATTATTCTATCTACATGAATATGAATATATAACTAAAAAAAATTTATATTTAATTTAATCTATCTTTAATATCACCCAACTACTATTTATATATGTTAAACAATTTATTGCATAAGTATTTTATCAATTAATTTCATTTACTCTGAATATCAATTAATCAATACTCATATATTTTTAGGATAATACCTGTATGAATATCTAAATTAATAATATAATTAAATATATTTATTATATATAATGAAATATTACCGATTAATGTGTTATATGAGCGTATAATCATTTTACCAATTAATTTAATTTATTTTTAGTGTCATTCAACTAATATTTATATATTTTTGCACAATTCCTATATATTAGTAATGGAGTTGTAACTTGTAAATTAATAATGTGATTATATATAGTTATTATATATAATAAAATTTCATCAATTAATATAATTATATAAGTATGTAATTATCTTATCAATTAATTTTATTTACTTTTATATCATGAATGATTGAATGTACTTATATGAGTACATAATCATCTTATCAATTAATTTTATTTATTTTTAATATCACTTAAATAGTATTCATATATTTTTAGCTCAAAGCGTAAATAAATATACAAATTAATAATTTAATTATATAGTTTAGAAGTAAAATATATTTATTGTATTATATGTATGTATAAAGTGATTTAGTATTATACTAAATGCGTGATTTTTTAAGACATGAAAATTCAATTAATTATTTTTCATTATAACAAATTAACAATTGAATTCAAGTATTCAACTATGCCAATAACATGACTAGAGTACCTATTTAAAATGTTTGATAAACAACTTAAATATTAAGAAATACATAAAAAAAGAGATATAATAATTTCTTAAATCACAATGAAAGTTATATTTTTCTTTTATTCTCTAACATTTTTTGAAATATATATCTTCCTTTGAACACAAAAAAAAAACACTGGCTTATAAAATACTTTATTTTATAAATTATTTTATTAATAGTCATTTAAAAAAATATTTTATATTTACTCTCATCTTTATAAATAATGGTAAATATAAATTATTTTTAATGGTAAAAAATGAATTTAGGATTAAAAATTAAATTGAAAATTTTTTAAGGGGGAAATTTTTTCATTTTAGATTTTTGGAGGAAGTAAAAAATTGAATTAAGTGGTTAATAATTTTAAAAATATTGAAAAGAAATTAGGTTTACCCCTCCCTTTCTACCTCCTCTAAGCCTGCCTCCCTTTCTACCTCCTCTCTTCACCTCGATCCCTTGCCTTCCTCTTGCCCCACTTTCACTCTTTCAGCCTCCTCTCTTCACCACGATCGCTGGTCTCCGCCTCTTCCCCTTTTTGCACAATCGTAGGTCTCCACCTCTTCCACTTTCACTATTTCTGCCTCCTCCCTCCACCACGATCGTTGCCTCCTCTCTTCACCATGATCATTGTTAGGTAAATCAACACTCATTATTTATATAAACACCATTTCTTGTTTCCCATGTTTTCAAATTGATTTTTATGTATGCTTTGCTGAGTTGGGAACTGATTTTAGAAGCTTCTTGTCCATTAGGAAAAATGTCTATTTCCATATTGGTCTTGTTATGTGAACTATTTCTATACTAAAGTCACATCTTTACTGCAATGAATATGGTAAATACGTATCTGTGTTGTGGGACTCTTGATCCATGAGATATCTAGGATAACCACTGAGTCTTGGTTCTTTTAAACATTTGTCACAGTAATTTTACCTCCACTGATGGTTATGTTTATGAATATTTGACATTTTTCATTTTCTTTTAATATATTAGTCATTGATAACTAATTTTGGATTTCTTTTTTCATTAATGATTTTATAAATTCTGTGCAATAAATTTGTAATTTTCACTTCTGTGTTGTGGATTGTTAGATTTTATCTTGTGAATATATTTCTTTTTAGAAGAGATTTGAAAGCATCTATTGAATAAGATTGATTCCATGTTTAATATGTTTTGGCATTTACAGTGACCAACCTTAAATATCATAGTAAAAAGAACAATAAAAAAATAAAAGGTGAGCATGAGAAATACGAAATAAAACTATCAGTTTTACATTTTCTTTGAAAACCTGCCTGAGCTATTTGGAAAAGGCTTGTGACTGCATCTTAGATCAATATGCACATAAAACACAATGGTCTTGTTTTATATTAGCAAAATTTAAGTGAAATTCCATGCTCACTTGTGCTGCCTCTAAACAGACCTTTTAAAATTTAAGTGACTCTTATACAGGGACTAAAATTTAATGATATTAACTACAGAAAGAGAGATAAATAAGAAAATCATAAATCAAAATGAATACATAGAGTGAAAAATTGTGACCTCTAAGAGGTGTAGAGACAAAGCACAGTTGTGTTTAGAAATAAGTCAAAATTGACCCTACATCTCTGTTAATTCTTAAAAGGTCAATCTAAAATAATAGAAATTTTTGGCTGACTTCTTTTCTATTGCTACTGCTCTTTTCTCCGTTTTACTACTTCAATGTGTTTTTTCCTGATGTCTCCTTCCAATATCTCCATCCCTTTCTATGTCCTAAACACTTTTATTTATAATGGAAAAAATTTGGGTAATTTTAGTGACCAAAGGTTAATTGCTAGAAATTAATCTAAAGTTAAAAATACCATTATATTTCTTTTTCTGCTTTCATGCACTAGCTTCACTGAAAAAGATTCCTGAACTTTTTTTTATTATTGCTATTTTTTCCTTGATTTTATATGATGGGTTTTTGCAAGTTTCAGAATTTCTTTCATTTTTAAATGGCAATACGTTGAGTCTTTTGATGCTTATTGATTTACTGCCATGATTTTCTATCTGGGAGTTGATTTGCTGCCATGATTGATGCTTATTTATATATATGTATATCATTTTGCAATAATAACAATAGCTGTATGTTTTATTTGTGTATCTTTTTTATCATAAAAAATTATGATTGCTTTTGTTGCATGTAGAATTGGCTCATAAAAAAGAAGAAAACTTCTAACTTCACTAACTCTTCTTCATTGAACAAAAGGAAACATTCAAATGAGAGAGTGGCATTGACTGATGAGATTATGGGTACTCCACCTACTGTCCCACCAACCGAGTCTTCTGCAACTTCAAATTCAGTAAGTAATGCTACTTCTCGTAATGTGCCTATAGGTAAAAAAAGTAGGTATAAAGTTTGGGAGCATTTTGATAGATTGTTAGATGCTAATGGTAATGAAACGGGGAGGGTTGCATGTAAGTGGTGTGATAAATATTATCAAGGAAAGAGTGAGTTAGGCGCTTCAGGATTGTGGAAACATTGGATTTTGTGGGATCCAGTAATAATACGTCATTAGTTAGTTGGAAATTTGATCAAGAGGCTTGTACATAAGCTTTAATTGGGATGATCATCAAGGATGAATTACCATTTAATTTTGTTGAACATGAGGGCTTTAGGAAATTCATTGAAACAATTTGTCGTGAATTTGAAATTCCATCTAGAGTGACTATTACTAGAAGATGTTGCACTCTTTTTATGAAGAAGAGAGAGAAATTGAAAGATTTTCTTAAAGTTGAATGCAAAAGAGTTTCTATGACAATTGATACTTGGACTAATGTATCATATTTATGTTTAACTGCATATTTTATTGATTCAAATTGGAAGATGCAGAAAAGAATTTTGAATTTTTGTGTTATTAAAAGTCATAAAGGAAGTAATATTGGTGTTATTATTGACAATTGTATGGACGATTGGGGTTTGAATAAAGTGATGTGCATAACTTCTGATAATGCAACATCTATTAATGATATTGCAATTCAACAGTTGAAAAATAAATTAAAGCAAGAGAGATGCATTTGTTTTGGGTGGTGAAACTTTTCACATGAGATGTTGTGTTCACATCTTAAATCTAATTGTACTGATATTGAAGCATCTGTTAAAAAGGTTAGAAATATTATCAAGTACGTTAGAAGTAGTCCTCAAAGGTTAGGTTCTTTTAAAAAATCTTATGAGAAGTGGGTTCGGTAAGAAGAGAGAAAATCGGGGCAAAAATGACGTCGTAGGTGGAGGTAGATGCCGGCGATGGGGAAGAGATGGCATGCGAGTTGCCGCCGACGAGAGTGGCCGGTGTAGTCCCCGACCGATGCTCTCTCTCTCTCTCTCTTCATTTTTCCTTGTTCTCCTCCCTTTCACCTTCCTTCCTTTTTTTATATTTTTATCCTTTATTTATTTATGTTTGTCTTTACTAACTCCCTCTCTATTAAAAATAAATCCTAACTTTTATTCATTTTTAAAAACACCCCACAAATACTAATTACCCTTACAATTTATACCAAATAATTTATAATTAATTCAAAATTATCACTTGCCTTCACTATTCTAATAGTAAATTCACATATTTAATCAATCTAAATCAAATAATAATAAATTGGGTCATGCAATTTCGACTAGGGTCATTTTTGGGACCTTACAATTCTCTTCCCCTTAAAGAATTTCATCGTTGAAATTCAAATCAGTAATCTGTACCATCATTGCTATTAACTTTCTAAAACTATTCTTTAACTATGAATAAACTCATCCTCCTATAACAATAGTTCTCTTATCTTGACATCTAGTTACTTTTATGCTTACTATATTTCCTGTCAGTTTTCCTTTTCAGCTAGAGCCAAAAATATGATATGATGCCATTCATGTCTTATCAAATGATATGACATGCTATGCAATGTGTGAATAAGTTCATGTATGCAATAAAATGCCAATGTATCTTCTCATGTATGGTATATGTTTTATCCCATCCCAATATTATGTAATGTGCAATCAAATCCCCATGCCTGTAAAGGAATCACTGACAAGTATATAGAGCATCTTAACAACCTCAACTTATTATCAATTTGCTCAATAACATTTTAAATCATGATAATTTAGTCAAGATATCTCTGTGTCCTTTACAATTTATCTAAACTCAATTTACAATTCCATTTTAACTTTCTGACACACTCCTTATTTGTCCTTCTTTAGATTGTTTCTCATCCACATAGACGCTTAAACTCTCACATTTACATTCAGTTTCAGTAAATACTTCATTTCCCTGATTTGACCTCCAGGAGGTTTCGAGCAGCAATACTTTCATTCTCACTTACTACTGTCTTTACTATACAAAATCAATCATTTCACATCAGACAATCTTGGTTAAACATCAACTTTTCACTTTTAAAACAAAAAATGGAGCACGTACACGTCAGATTCCTAACACTTATTCACCTATAAATGACATGTATATACAAACAAACCTATCAATTAACCTTATCCCATTCCGATCTTAGAATCGCTTAAACCTTTGCTCTAATACTACCAAATGTAACACCCTTACTGAATAGTCTAACTGAAACATGTGATAACCCGGAATTTTTTTTCTAAACCTTAACTACTCTGTTGACTGCAGACTCGTCCAATAAAAATTACTTAGAAATTAAGTATACCAATTGAACTATAATTGTCCACTTGACTAATCACCAAATAAAAATCTGGCAATTTAACGACTAAAAACTTGTCTAATCCACCTGAAAATCAGACAATTTCCTCAGCCCTTCAGGGGCACCATAATACAAAAATAATTTCAACATGCATTTCATATATCCATTCTTATTATTAATCACATTTCCTTAGATGACTCAATATTACATATTACACTCTAAAACCATTATATAATACTCCAAAATAAAGAACAATTTACATTTTAAATCGCCACACTACAACTGTAAACTTCAAAGGTGATCTGCCCAAACTAGATCCCCTCTTCTGATGGTTGAGCCATAACAGCTGTCTAACAAGAACCAAGCCTATCCTGATACCTACACGGATAATAAAACCCGTGCTAAGCTATAAAGCTTAGCGGGAAATAATATAATCTAAAGATACTCTTTACAATACATAACATCAATTATATAAGTACAAAGTTTAATGATGCTGCCAGCTGATACCTTCAATTACCTTAAATCCAAGTTTTTGCATTCAGCAATAAATCATAAGCATAAAAGAAGGAACATAATACTCATATAGGCAATAGAACTTAATAACTCAATGAGCAATTCATCAGTAATTGTTACCACAAAAGACGTTTGGCATAATTCCTTCATACATATATATCATTTAAAATATAGTATACATTCTAAATTCACTTTCATGTAATCATTAAAACAATCTTGGCAAGGTAAACTATATGTTACATAACACCATATGATACCAAATATTATTCACTTAACACGTAACAGAGTTATATATATATACCTACATATATATATGAACAAATATAACAAATTAAGAAACTAGCTTATGGCTTCCAAAAACAATATAATTATTGAAGATAAATTCTTAGTGTACAATACTTACTCGTAATATATAGATCCATAATGCGTATATAGTATTAAAGAATCTCATGCTCATCAATATTGTAACTTTCAATTTATTATCCGTTTTCAATATATAAGAGAAAAATTTTTAAGCAAATTAGTTCTGAAACTATAACATTTCTTTTCTTTTACACTTTTTTAACTTATTTTCATATTAATGCCCCTAGTATAGACCCGACAGAAACTCTCAGACCAGATATGCGGGATGTGGACCCCACAGGATCACAATAGAGATAAAGAAATGACCCCAGAGGGCCAATTCTCACAGAGCAGAGAACAGAGACGGAGAAGCCATGGTGATCAAAGATCCAGTCCATAGCATAGCAAGTCATCATGACTTGCACCGCGGTACAAAGATATCCTTATGGCCAGCCAATTATATTCTGAGCTAGGTTTTACTGCCTGACTCTTTTTAAGGGCACAAATTTCACTTTTAAAACATTTATCAGATTTCTCTTCTTTTTAATTACTTTCCAATCTAGAAAATACAATTATTTAGAATCTTCAATATTTTTGTACATTTTATGAACCATCTTTTACTCATGTCATGAATTATTTCACAATAATTCAGCAAATTCTCTTTAAAATATTATTCAGTCATCAGAGGAATCTACTCTATATAGATTCATTTAAATTACATTAAACTTTTTAATAGGCACATGTTAACAATACTTATACTAGTCATAGTAGTTCATGCATTGCTAGACTATTTTCATGAGATTGAAATCATATATAATCACACCAACTATGAGTGCCTAAAATAGCACGTAAACACATAATCATTTCAGAAGGACATACCTGCATGGTTCATCATGATCATCTCCTTTAAACCTCTGTACTTATTATATCATTACCAAAACATTTTGGAATAATAAACTAGGCAAGATGATTTAATTGATTTTTTTCCAGCAAATAAATGGGAAAGCATTTTGTAAAATCTAATATTAAACAATTATTCCATAACAATTTAATAATATAATCATAATATTTCTTGAAAAATTATGCTAAAAATGACAAATAGAAAAACATTACTTATTACAACATGAAATTATAAATAGAATTTAAAATAATTAAAGTGTGATTCACAACCTTAAAGAATTTATTCCTATCAATAAAATCTTCAATATCATCTAATTATTACAATTCAATTTCTTTCAAGAACTATTCTGACTCTAAGCTTTGGCTTCATTAGTTATACTCATATTCATTCATATTATATTAAAGAATAAACTTACATCATATATTTGTGTACATCTAACATCATGATTTGCATATATTTTCAATTATCATATCGATATAACCAATAACTAAGTACATGTCTTATACTCTTTACACATGTTTTATGAATCTTTGTGTACGAACGTACTTTTACATTTTCATATTAGTTGATTTAGCCATCTAAGTTCAATCATAAGTTAACTATCAAAAACTATTCTTTTTATTGCCAAATTAATCATCAGCTTTTAAAATTTCTCTTTTAACATTTAATAGAGTCACCTAGATATTTAATTATACATCTTTTAAATAAACATGTTAGCTAAATTCTTAGTTAATCTCAACAAATACATTAAACATTTTTTCGTGAAGCTAAGTGAAGTAGCAAATTATAATTTCCTTACTAAAGAATAACTCTAAAATCATTTGGTAAGGAGCTAAAAACATTTCTATACAAGTTAGCAAAGAAAATCATATTTAAACTAATACTTTGAAGACTCAATCATGAATTTTCATTATGATTTGGCTATAATCCCATTTAATATTTTAACTCCAACTAGGCAAGGCCTAGAGCAGTGATCAGTAAACTACCCCATTAAACTTACTAATAACATCAGAAGTAAACCATTAACACATAATTTAATTAAATTATTTAATTTATAACATAAACAGAACTCCAGCATCAAACATCCGTGAAAACTATATTCATTAAACTGTAAACGTTCTTTAATTTAATTAAAGTCTAATAGGAAGGTTTACTTTGATAAGAACCATAGGTGTATAACCTTGTGGTTCATGCTTTTGTAAGAGATTTATTAAATTTGGGTAAGTGGTGGAAGGAGCTTGGGTGTGTAATGGAAGCATCTGACTAAATAGAGCTTCAATATAAAAAGACAAAATAAAAGAAAGTAGGAATATATCACTTAATAAAGCAATTAAGTTACTCAAAGAAGTAGAGCATACAATCAGGAGAGTGAAGCATCTCTCAAGAGAGTGATCAACCACTCGATGAACTGAACAAACCATTTGATGGAGTGTTCACTGACCAAGAAACTACAAAACTGCATTCTTTCACAACTCATCCCACAAACTTAAAAGGGTAAAAGATATATATATATATATATATATATATATATATATATATATATATATATATATATATATATATATATATATATATATATATCAATAGATTTTTCCCTTAGTTCCATGTTAACCAAGTTCAACGTCACTTCTATTAATAATTATAATTTATTATTCATTCAATTATACCATTAACACTCAAATCAAATCAAGCTCAAACTCTATCTTGCCTAGTCCGGCCTAACTAAATTCACTTCAAACATTACACTTTCAAAAACTATTTCCTCACTAACACTATAACTCATTTACTTTTACATATTATTAGTTTCTTATAACAAATCCGATATATGCAAAGTTGATATCAAGCATAATTTCCATACAATAATTACATTTCAATTTACCTTATATATATATATATGTATATATATATCAAACATGTATAAGATCAAAGGAGTTCCCGAACCTGTTAGTCAAATTCGCTACAATCTGCCTGTCACCATGCTCGCCGGACCGATCACCAGAGACTCATCAGAGTTGCCCATTGGTAGCTAGGACCATCAGTAGTTGTCAGGTACCACTCACGCGCCTCAACACCATTGCATTTGGTTGGGATCTAAGTTGGAATGTCCTGCTTCACCGGGGGCCGATCTACTTGCTGCCGGCTAGTGGGGAGAAACGGAAGGCACGAGGAAGACCGCCTCATCACTGGGAGTTCATCGGCACCACTCATTCCATCAGTCACTGTCGCCGATCGTCAGAAGGAAGAGAAGTGGAGCAAAAATGATGTTGTAGGTGGAGGTAGACGCCGGCAATGGGGAAGAGACAGCACGTGAGTTGCCGTCAACGGGAGTGGCCGGCATAGTCCCTGACCAGCGCTCTCTCTCTCTCTCTTCATTTTTCCTTGTTCTCCTCATTTTCTCCTTCCTTTTTTTATATTCTTATCCTTTATTTATTTATTTATTTATTTTTGTCTTTACTAACTCCCTCTCTATTAAAAATAAATCCTAACTTTTATTCATTTTCAAAAACACCCCACAAATAATAATCCTTACAATTTATACCAAACAATTTATAATTAATTCAAAATTATCACTTGCCTTCACTATTCCAATATTAAATTCACACATTTAATCAGTCTAAATCAAATAATAATACATTGGGTCATGCAATTTCGACTAGGGTCATTTTTGAGACCTTACACGTAATGTGCCTACAAGTAAAAAAAGTAGATCTAAAGTTTGGGAGCATTTTGATAGATTGTTAGATGCTAATGGTAATGAAACGGGGAAGGTTGCATGTAAGTGGTGTGGTAAAGATTATCAAGGAAAGAGTGAGTTAGGCGCTTCAGAATTGTGGAAACATTTAAGGAAAAGTTGCAAAAAGTTTTTCGATAAAAAAAGTTAGTGGTTGCATTTAAAAATAAGGATAAATCATAGACAACTTTGAGTTTTATGGGATCCTGTAATAAAACATCATTAGTTAGTTGGAAATTTGATCAAGAGACTTGTACATAAGCTTTAATTGGGATGATCATTAAGGATGAATTACAATTTAATTTTATTAAACATGAGGGCTTTAGGAAATTCATTGAAATAATATGTCCTAAATTTAAAATTCCATCTAGAGTGACTATTACTAGAAGATATTACTCTTTTTATGAAGGAGAGAGAAATTGAAAGATTTTCTTAAAGTTGAATGCAAAAGAGTTTCTATGACAACTGATACTTGGACTAGCATCCAAAATATATCATATTTGTGTTTAACTGCACATTTTATTGATTCAAATTGGAAGATGCAGAAAAAAATTTGAATTTTATTGTTATTAAAAGTCACAAAAAAAGTAATGTTGGTATTGTTGTTGATAATTGTATGGACGATTGGGGTTTGACTAAAGTGATTTGCATAACTTTTGATAATGCAACATCTATTAATGATATTGCAATTTAACAGTTGAAAAATAAATTAAGAAAGAGAGATGCATTTGTTTTGGGTGGTAAAACTTTTCACATGAGATGTTGTGCTCACATCTTAAATCTAATTGTGAAATATGAGATCAAATGTACTGGTGTTGAAGAATCTATTAAAAAGGTTAGAAATGTTATCAAGTACGTTAGAAGTAGTCCTCAAAGGTTAGGTTCATTTAAAAAATCTTATGAGACAGTAAATATCATATACACAAAGAGTTTGATCATAGATTGCCCTACCAGGTGGAATTTAACGTACTTGATGGTAGATATTGGTTTGGAGTACCGAAAAACTTTTTATAAGATGGAGGATATAGATAGCAAATATTTCATTGAGTTTGGATTTGTTTATTTGACTGAGAGAATTGGAAACAACTCGTAACTCTCACAAAATTTCTGAAAAGATTTTATGATATGACTTATAAATTGTTTGGATCATTATATTCAACTTTCAACTTGTATTTTCCAGAAATTGTGCATATTTTGAATTTATTGCATTCTTCTCAAACTAGTGGTGATAATTTTTTAATAAAAATGGGGAAACAAATGCAGTCGAAATTTGATAAGTAATGGGGTTCGATTAAGAAGATGAATGTTATTCTTTTCATAGCTGTGGTCTTGGATCTTAGATTTAAAATAAAATTTTTAGTTTCTAAATACATAGTTTTTTATGGTGAGTATGAGAAAGAAAAAATAGTTTCTAAAGTTATGGCTGCTTTGAATGAACTAATAAAAGAACATATAAAAAATTGGAAGAGGTTAATGTTAGTCAAATTGTAGCCCCACCACCTAGATCTGATGAAATTGATAATGATGTTGATGTGTGATTTCTGAAAAATGAGGATAAAGAACAAGTTGCATTTCAAAAAATTTGGATGCTTATTTGACCGATGACTGGCCAAGGAAACTCCAACGATGACGACTGGGTGAATGAAGAATAGACGGAGGTAGGGAAGGGAAATAGCAAAGCAGAGATGCAGAAGCTTTGGGAATTTGGGGGCTTCTGTTAATTTTTTTTAAAAAGAAGCTAAATATGTTTAGCCACGCGCGAGTTGTCCTGCTCCATCTTAGCACCCGCGCCAACAATACGCACGCGTTTCTCTACTACAAGTTCTTAGGTGGAACCCACCTCTAACAACCGTTGAATGGATTTAAAATCTAATCAAGGGATACAGAAAAAGGCAGAGACGTATGTTTTCTAAGCTGGATATGAGAAAATCAATTTCTTCTACGTCCTAGGAAACAGCGCT
This sequence comes from Excoecaria agallocha, assembly GCA_037975025.1. NCBI lineage: Eukaryota > Viridiplantae > Streptophyta > Magnoliopsida > Malpighiales > Euphorbiaceae > Excoecaria > Excoecaria agallocha. Next base: position 15,223,648 of record CM075807.1, read on the forward strand.
TCCTGTTTGATTAGTCAGAAACTAAACAGGCTTGGGGAAAAATGAAGTTAGGATATTTCTTGCCTAGATAATTATTTTCTATGATGTTAACTGATGCATGTATGAACTACTATCCCTTTGTTTATTTTATTTTTGCTTCTCTCTTGCTTTGTTTCTCTGCTCTTTGATTCAGGGTACTTGATGCGCCTCTCTTTTTTCTGTTTCCAATACTTTTATTTTTGTCGAAAATGCTTATATTTTTGTCAAATGAGGCTCATATTTATTCAACTCTGAGCTTGTTTAAGAGAAAAGGAGGGAACTTGAAATGGAAAGTTGCGAATTTAGTTGGCTAGTATTGTTGTTGTAAATAAATAAGTACCACACAAACACGACGAGAGAAAAAAAAAAGTATATATATATATATCTTTTTCCATTCGTTTCTTATCTACCAAACAGGGGAATGGAATTTAGGAATATCTGTCTTTCTACCTTTCTACTGCTTTGATCAGAGACGAATATCTAGAATTATTTTTTTATGAAAAAATGGTGGTTTGGGATAGCTTTAAGTTTTTTGTTCCATGATCTGTCGATATCTATCGCAAACCCTTGTAGGCACTAATGAGGGTTCTATCCATTCTATTTTCATGGATCCCAAATTTCATTTTTCAACGTAATTTTATAATTTATTGTCAACAGCAATCTCTCATCATTTTGTTTTATATGTTGTGAATCAGGAAATGGAGAATTTCGGGAGCTTGAATAGTGACATTTCCATTGATGTGCTATCTTGGTTGCCAGCAAAAGATTTGGTACGGTTGAAGCGTGTATCTAAAGAGTGGCTTAAACTTATATCAGATAGCTCATTCATTTAGGTTCAGTCTCAAAGAAAAGAGCCACTTTTAGGTTTCTTCTTCCAGCCAAGATATCATTGGTGCCAATATGACATCACGACTATCAACTACATAGCTGTTGACAGAGAAGGAACTGAAATGCAGCAGAAAGTATTTGATTTCCTTCCTCAGGATGTTGTTCTCTTGGCATCCTGCAATGGATTAATTTGCTGCCGGAGTTGTTTTCCGTTTGCACACCCTGCTGTGTTTGTCTGTAACCCTTTGAACAAGGAATGGATTACACTGGATTGTGCTAAACTTGACAAACAAAACGCCATTGCTCTTGCTTTTGATCCCTTACAAGACTACCATGAAAATTCAGCCAATTTCAAAGTGGTTAGAGTTCTGCAATCTGAGACTGAAAATAAGGAATTCTACTTATATGTGAGGGTTTAAATAAAGGAATTTTTTACAAATCCCACAAAAAAGAAAACACATTTTATATTTGCACTTTCCTATTTTTCATTTTCTTAAATACTATTTTTAAAATTATTTTATTTTATAATTACCATTTTTAAAATTTTCAGTTGCAAAAATGTTTCATCTTAATTTTGACAAGACTATTCACATCTTTAACTCCATTTCAATGCTGTACAAAAGGTGAATTTGCTTCACCTGTAACAACACTCGGGCATGGAGTTGCATCGATCGCTTACAACTTTACCACAACTAATTTTGTTATTATGATTTTATAAAGCTGGTTTTCCAAGTAGAATGTGTATTCCCAATAACGCAATTAGGCTAATAATCATGCCTTTTGCTAATAGAGCTAAAATTACTAATTTTGAAATTAGCACTAGTTTGTCAGCAGAGTAAACTATATAGGCTTTCTTCCAATTTACTCTTCTGGAAAATATACAGTGCATGAATCCATTCAAGAACTAAATTTTTATCATCTTAATCTTATATGTAAACAAAGTCAAACAGAAGTAAACTAATTTTCTTTAAGCAAAAATTAAATATAGTGTATTAGGTTTAACCAAATACACTATATATAAAACCTAATACACTATATTCAATTTAAATTGCTTATATATTCATATTTTTTAGCTTTAAGCAAAAATTGAATATAGTGTATTAGGTTTTATTAAACTCAATATAGTGTATTAAATTTTGGCAAAACTCAATACAATTCAATATAATTAAATCACTTATATATTCATATTTTTTAGCTTTAAGCAAAAATTAAAAACAGTGTAGTTTATTGAGTTTTTGTAAAACTTAATATACTGTATTTAGTTAGAGAAAAAACTAAATATACTGTATTAACTTTGTCAAAAGTGATTTCAATGTAAATAAATTGCTTATGTATTTATATTTTTTTAACTTTAAGCAAAAATTGAATACAGTGTATTAGGTTTTGTTAAACTCAATAAAGTATGTTCAATTTTGGCAAACTCAATACAGTATATTTAGTTTGAGAAAAAACTGAATATAGTATATTAGGTTTGTCATAAGTTAATTCAATGTAATTAAATTGCTTATATATTCATATTTTTTTAGCTTTAAGCAAAAATTGAATACAATGTATTAGGTTTTATTAAACTCAGTACAGTGTATTGAGTTTTGGCAAAACTCAATACTCTATATTAAGTTTGAGTAAAAACTAAATATAATGTATTAGGTTTGTCAAAAGTGAATTTAATGTAAATAAATTGCTTATATATTCATATTTTTTAGTTTTAAGAAAAAATTTAAATACAGTGTTTAAATTTTATTAAAGTCAATATCCTATATTTAGTTTGAGCAAAAAATGAATATAGTGTATTAGGTTTATCAAAAGTAAATTCAATGTAAATAAATTTCTTATATATTCATATTTTTTTTAGCTTTAAGCAAAAATTAAATTAAGTGTATTAGATTTTATTAAACTCAGTAAAGCGTATTTATTCTGCATTTGTTCTGTAGCTATATTACGATGAACTTGATGCCATGTACAAAAATGAAGTGTCAATAGTATCATATAACATTAAATTGTTCTCCTAAAGGTTGCCTCTTAAGAGTTCTAAAACAATCCGTCCATCCAAGATTATATATAGTAATTAAGCATTAACAATTTAGACAATCTATTTCAAGTCAATACATTCTTTGTATATAATGAAGCTCAACTAATCAATACATTCTTTTTTTTTTCTTATAACAAAACATTCTCAATCAATGCTAAAAAAATCTTAACTTTCATCAGAATTTCATTGACAATTTAAAGAAAATATCATTAGAAAAACATTTATACCTCTCGTGAAGAATTGTTGTTTTGCTTCTCCTCATCAGCACCACTGTTCTTGTTTCCATTTCATCTCCTACAATTTAATCACAAATGGCCACTAAACGCACTATAAGAACCATATTTCTAATCTTGGCGCCACCCCATCTCCAATCAAAATCACTAAAGGATCTAGCTCCGTCGCCAATGAAAGCTTGTCAAAGTATATGGACACCTCCTTAAATGTCCCTGACCTTTCTCTCCGTGAATCTCAGCTTCAGCTCAATGCGGATGTTCACATTCCTAAATAAATTAATTGCTGGAATTCAAAGATTATGTCACCGTTAAAAGTCTTTTGATGTCTACAGAGAAATTTGGTCATTTTAGGATCCCTATCACTAGGGTTTTTAGATTTGCTTTATATAATGAAAAATAGGCATGTTTGAAATAAATATAAGTATAAATGTATTTATGAAATATAAAAGCAAGAATGAAATCTTGTAAAAAATAGCGGGGCATTTATGTAAACAAAATAAAATGCAGCATTTCATGTAATTTCCTCTTAAATAAACCTATAACAAGTGTGTTAACTCATCATTGCCATGAAGCCAAAAGTCCATATCACTTCCAAAGACTATGAGTTTTGGAAAAAAAGAATATTGCTTAAAAAAATTAGAAACCCTATCTAAATCTAAAGTGATAAGAAATTCTACTCAGTTTGAAGAAAATCAAAAATCAAAATCCCAAAATCCCTTCCTTTTCTTATTCAAATCTTTTGAACAAAAATAATATTAAAATCCTTAGCAAAAAAACCTATCTCTCTAGAGCAAGAATCCCATGTATTAATGAAGAAAAGACGGATCTCTTGCACCAATTCTTTGCCAGTAGGACAACGACGGTAATAATGACCAATACCATTAGCGCGCTAGCACTTCCAACAGTGTTAGACTGACCAGTGATGCCAGTGCACCATTCGTAGGTGCATTCACACCCATAACGATGCTAGCTGCAAGCACAGCTACACCCATAGCAACAAGTGCAAATGCACCTACACCTGCAAGCACAAGTGCAATGATCACCGCAACTATTGCTCCCTAACATGGTTCGTCAGTGTTCTCTAAAATGGGTATTCCTCAAAATTTTAATTTCTCCGTCTTTGTTCTTGGATGATGTTTTCTTTTGGCTTGAGATTTGGATCAATTTTAATGACTTTACTTGGATTAATGGATTGGTAAGTGATTTTTATGTCTATGCCCACATGGGTTAGATTGGCAACAACTGTGATTTTAAACTCTTGACGAATATTTAAATGAAAGTATGAATGAGTGACAAAATTGGCTAGAGACATTTAGGCAATTTTCCATTTTTACATATACATCTTGAACACAATCCTTGTGGTAGAGCCAAAACTAATTTTAGCACATTCCAACAACATATTATATTAAAAATGCATATATGTAAAATTGCAAAACCTTAAATACAGATTATTTAACGAGCAATTGGCATGCCTAGTCAAATTACCATTATTCATTATTTTTGTCTTAAATGTATATGCATAAATTACTTGAATATGGTAATTTTTTAGAATGATCTACAATCTATATGAAAATAATCCGCTTAGTCAAAGCTTACGAGTTTTTAAAATTATGAGGAAATGATAGACACTAGGATGAGTAATCTTTGAAAAATTTTCCTAGTGCACTAAGAACTTAAAAAAAAAATTTATACAATGACTTTGTTTGACTAACCTTTCATATGGATGAGTAAAATACCTGCTGCCATCCTAGTTTCTTTAGTCATTTTTGCCAATTTTTTCACAAATTTTGCTGTAAGTAGCCTTTCAAAGATGATTTCCCCAGGCATGTCTTTACTGCTCCTTTTTACGATTTTGCATTTTTTCAATCTCCCAAGTCTATGTCTCAAAGTCCTAAATGATAGAAGAAAGAAGAGTTACCTTTTGCAAACAAATCCTAGATCTGAATAACTTTGATATGTCTTTCATACGAACAAATTAGTTTCGAACTACACTTCCTTATATTATTTATATTCTCAATTTTATTTCTAACTCGGGAATGTTATTGATATTTTGCTTTTTTGATGGCCCAAGGCCTATCTTAACTTATTCTTATTTCAGTTTAGTGGTCAAAGGCCAACTATATACTTTGTTGTGCTAATATGGTGGCCTAAGGCTTATCTTGACTTATTCTTATTTCTATTTAGTGGCTTGATGTCTAAGGCCAATTTGGCTTTAATTCAATTCATTGTTCATGCATTTTGGAAATGGCCTAAAGCCTATTGCTTGTATTAAATATGAACTTGCACAGGGGATTTTGGTAAGGCATGATTCGACTTTAAATTTCATTTAAGAGGCTTGAGGCTAATTTGCTGCATATATGCATTTGATTGTTTTGTCTTGAGGCTAAGTTGATTTGATTACTTAAAATGCATAGAAAATTGATAAAGCTACGAATTGGCTATAATTTATTAAAAAGTGGCTAGAGGCATACTTTAAAATTGTCATATGAACTACATTTGCTATTATGAACATGTGACGTAGCCGTTATTTAGCCTTACAAAAATAAAGAATTTTAAGGTTGTTGAATACTTTCCAATATCGTAGGAAAGTATTTCTTCAATAACTCCACAATCCTAGATTTTGATTCAGGTTTTAAATAGCCACTACTATATGTAACCTTTGGTTCTTCAAATGTTCCCAGATTGACTTACTCCAACGACTTCTTGACATTAGCCTTAAAATCATCCAACCTAATAGGTTCTATCTCCAAATTTTCAACCCAAATTTCCTCAATCTCCTTCTCAAATAATTTCTCAAATATGATCTTGGGTCTATATACATGAAAAACTTCCTCAGACCAAACTAATTTGTCCACGACTTGCTGTATTTTAGCTTTGCTAATAGTTACTGCAACGACCACTAATTTCTCTTTAGAGAAACTAATCATCGATTTCCTCAATGGTAATCTCAAGAATTGGCCTTTTATAGGGCACGATGTCCATATTTTTCATTATAACACTAGACTTCTATAATCTTTCTCCAAAACTAAAAGTAACCACAACTAACTTAGGGTGTCCCTTTTTATTTCTTCCTTGACATCAAATTGGACCCAAGTCAGAATCATAATAAGCTCATTCTATTACATCTACCTATGCCTTAAATGATTTATTATATGCTTAAACTACTTCCACATCATTCCCTTTCTAGAACAATAATAACTGATGAAGAGAAAACTGCACACACTAGTTGGCATGAATCTAATCTCTCCCTACTATAGCTTAATAGCTTGCACTAGATTTCACAATAAAGAATGCAGACAATGATGTCTTGCTACCAATAGTGATCTCCATTGGTAAGAATTATAGTATCCTATTTACCTCCCCAATGAAGGCTGACACAAATAAATCAGTTAAAATCAAATGATCCTCAGTCTTCCTTAGAGCATGTAACATTTTTTGAGGCATAATGTTAACGGATCCATTGTTTACAAAGATTTTAGAAGTAGGCCTCCCATTTAGGTGAGCTTTAATGTATAGGGGCTTGATTTGTTTAGTCATGCATTCTATAGGTTTTCAAACACTACTTATCTTGGTTTCTCATGTCCTTTGGCCTAAATGGTAATGCCACTGCACACCTCAGTCCTATTAGAAGCCTGATTGTTCACTTTTAGTGATAGAATCTCTTCAACCTCTATTTATTTTTTTTTAAAATAAGAAAGTAACACAATTATAGTTGTATTACAACTAAAAGGTATAGTAAACTTAACAACTAAAAAGTAGTTAGTTCTTTGTCCTTAATATCATTACTTCTAATAGATTCAACATCCTTTATAGATTTTCTTCTAAATTTTCTCTTCTCTTTAAAACTCTAATTATTTTCATGTACTGCCTCAATGTGTTTTTCCCCACCTTTGGGTTTCTCAACCAACCATTTTCTATACAACCTCCTCTTTTAAATACAAGATAGTTGGTAAGGAAACTTCTTATGATAAAGGATGTGATGTTCCTCCTTTATTTCAACTATAAAAGCAACAATGAACCTTAATTGAGTTCTCTAATTCTTGGGAGATGGCTTTTTCCAACCTCCAATTTCAATTGTTGCAATCTATCTCTCAATTGGTCCACACTCTTTTGTGACTTTCAAGATACTTACCTCAAATGTTGAACCATTATGGCATGGACATCCTTTAATCTTTAGATCTTTTCTTATTAATCACGTAACTTAAATCTATAGTGGCAACACTGATTTTCGCCACTAGTGGAAATAATTCCTCATCAACCAATATAGTTTTCTTCTTTTTTGGGAACTTTAAAATTCCTTTGTTAATTTTGTCTTGAATTATATTCTTGAATCCTTAGCATGAATTAGCAAATGAATCCATGAATAACAATACTTGGAGTAGGCCTTTTCTTTTAGTTCCTCTTTAGTATACATTTTATGATTTACAAGTAAAGAGATAAACTTCTGATTGAGGAGAAAATCAAATATTTCCTTAGTTTTCCCTGCATCAAAGGAATATTGAATATTATTAGGCCGGTTGCTCTTTTTCTTATCCACTGCTCTTAACAACAATAGATGTGTAAAAGATTCATTAGGCGTCAGATCAACCACTGATGCCTCTATATGAATATCCTAAAAATAAGTTCTCATTGTTGCTTTTCTCCATTGGTTGTCTTTCTTTAAAAGCTCCTCATATTCATAAACTTTTATAGCCATTTTGTAGAAATCTTTAAACTCCATCCCTCAGAACTTCTTTCTTACTTTAATATCAAATCCTCTTTGAGCCATCTTTATAAACTCTATCTCTAGCAGAAAAACCTTACACCAGTTCCTTATCTCCTTGAACATAGTGATGAATGTATATGCTGTGTCACCCTTGATAACTTTGTTAAACACACTTTTGGTTTTCTCCTAAAAAACTAACTATAAAATTATCTTTCCATTTCCTGCCTAGAGTGAAATAAGTTTCTACACAGAGTAGAAAACCAAGTGAATGCAACACTTGTGAGAGAATTGGGGAAGAGTCTAAGTTTTTAAAAAAGTTAAATTCTTATATTAGCTAACTCTCCACATTGTATAATGAGCCTAGAAATATGTTCCATAATAGACTAATCATTCTCTCTAGAGAATAAAGAAAAATATGAAATTATATATCCTATAAAGTAAGGATTTTCTTTATTTATCATATCAGAATAAGGCTTCTAAAACTTTAGAAAACCTATTTGTTTAAGGCTGGGTCCATAAAGCTCTTACACTACCTCCCTGATAGCTTCCACATTGACCGACAAATTCTAAAATGTCCGAGAAACAAAACCTATTCTACCAAAATTGCCCTTCGAGGCTAGAAAAGCATTAAAACCATTGAAACCATCTATATCATACACAAAAGGATGAACCATAAGATTAGTGGTTGTATAAAAGTGATTCATAAGCCAACCATTAAAATGGCGGCTTGTAAAAGTGTTACTGCAATGCCCTAAAATTTTAAGGTTGATAATAGCAATTTCCAATCAGGAGAAATTATGGATTTTGAGATAGGTAAAAAATTAAAATTAATAATAAATAAATAAATTTTGTTAGGTTCCAGAATTTTCTAGACAAAACTAAATTACTAGGGTCGAAAATAATAATAAGAAAAATAAAAAAGGAGGAGGAAAAAAAGAGAATATAGGAAAACAAAAAGCATGACAAAGGGAAGGAAACAAAAAAAGAGGTGGAGGAGCTTTTATGGGTTCCAAATTGACTTCATTGTCCTCCATTATCAATAAACCTTCTTACCCACTCATCATAGCTACAGCCACCAGCCATATCATCGTCTCTCCTTTACTCTGGTGTTACTCCTTTTTAAATTGCAATTTTCTCTCTCTTTTAAGTTTAAGCCTTCCTACCACTTTTCGGCCACTTGCAGTGTTGAGTGGTGACACTACTTACCCTAGCGAGCTCCTGGCAGTGAGCTAAGTCCAACAACATCCTTCTTCAATCATCAATCACTAAAAATGAGTAGATCAATAGAGGCAGTCATGACTTTTGGTATAGATTTAACCTCCAATCGATGTCCGTTGAGAATGTGACCACCTCTATCGGGCCCCTGTCATTTTGGTCCATATTATGGTAGTGAGGGTGCATTGTCAGTGACGCTTCGATGAGTGGTGATTGGCGAAATAGGGTTTAATTTGACAAAAATAAGCTAAAATTTCCTAGAATTCGACTCTAAGATTGATATGTGCGCTACCAAAATTATTTTTCCATGATTTATTTAAGTAAATTATGCATTTTAGGAAAATTCTTTTAATATTTGGGTGTTTGTTTGATTTAGTTTTATATAGCAAACGCTTAAATTAATTGTGATTTGTTTAATTAATAGTTTGTTTGGCAAAATTGACTATAACAAGAGAGAGTATTGAAGCTCTGTGAAAATTTTGTGCTATTATGCTTTGTTTAGTTGTTTAATTATGCGAGAAAGCTTAAATGTTGAAAAGAAAGTACGCTTGTTGAATTGAAAACTCAGGAAATCTTTGATTCTAAATTGTTCATGATTGTGTGTTGGAAATTGAGGGAATTTCATTTTAAATTAATGAAACTTATAGAATTAATCAATAGAAATATATTGGTAAATTCAGTTTTAGGTTGCTACTTATTATGTTGAAATATATATATATGTGTGTGTGAAATTTGGTTTGAATTAAGAGTAAAACTTATGAGACTGTTTGGACCTTTTTTCGAAAGTTTAGTGTTAAATCAATAATTTAATTCCTACTAATATATATACATGGTGTTTCTATAAAAAGTTTGCTATAAATAAAGATTATTGTAATTGATTTGATTGTGATGTGAATAGATTATATATATATATATATATGCGTGTGATAAGTGTGATTTATATTATGTTCTTACAATGTTTTTAGTATGTCTAGTGAGTTAATTTAGTAGTAATTAGGTTAAATTAGTGTTTAATTTGTTAGGTTGCAATTCAAGGTCTTACTTGAATTTATTGGTGTTTGTAGGTGTAAAATCAAAGGAAAAAGAAGAAATTAAAGGACTAAAAGGTGAATTTCACGAATTAAGGAACAAAGAAGAAGAAAAACATCGACATTTAGTCTAAAAGAGGACCATTCGGTGGAATCACTTTTTGATTCTATCGAATGGCCCTTTTAAAGTGAAAAAAAAGATCATTCGGTGGAATCAAAAATTAATTCTACCGAATAGACATATTTGAAGGATAAACATTGGCTATTTGGTGGAATCTGCTTCTCTACTCTCCCAAATGAGTTTTTATTGAAGTTATAGATCTTTTGATTCGGTGGTTTCAAATTCTATTTTACTGGTTCAAGGTTGTTCGATTAAATTGGAAGTTTATTCTAACTAGAATAGGAAGTTTTCTGTTAATTGAAATAGGAATTCTTCTGCTATTCGGATTATGAAGTTTCAAGGCATGGAATTTCTTCTTGTGGCAGCTTAATTCAACTATAAAAGGGCATCAAGACACCAAAGAAAGGGGAGCTAATGAGATGTAGAGAGCAAGCCTCTTTACTACTATCGTTTCTTTAGTTTTAGTTTTAATTTTCTTTAGTTAAATTTTGTATAATAGTTTAGCTTTGTTTTTCTATTTTTCTTAGTTTGCAATTATCTTTATTTTAATTTTTCTTTTATTTTCATCATGCTTGGTAAGTAATTTTCTTCTCTTTTGCTAAGGGAAACTTGAACCCTCAGTATTTTATTTTAATGACTTAGTTGTACTTTAATTCAATGCAAGTTTGATTATTTATTGTTTTGAGCATATTCTTATCTTCAATTATGTTAAGATTGGTTATTAGTTTATTGGTTCAATAACTAAGAATTGATTTAAGCATAATGTATGATTTGCATATTCTTAGATTAATTTTTTAGTGTCAACGCATGATTATTTTCTAATTTTAAGGTAATTGTGTATTGGTAATATTGGTTAATACTGAGAGAGGATGAACTAAGAATAAATTGAAGTTGAATTTACTTAAAAATGAGTTTAATAAATGTTTAAGAAGTTACAACTAGATTTTTATGCTAAGTGTTAAATTGTCCTTAAACATGGAATTTGATATTTAAGAAAGATATTCTTGATTCAAGATATCAGGCTTTATTTATCTGCTTTTTTCATAATCACTTGTGTTACTTTTGTTATTGAGTCATTGCAATGGAAATTGGATGGATAGTTCCTTTAGCAAGAACATTTTAGTTATTACTTTGTGTTTAATTCATGTTTGTCTAATTTTAGTTTTTGTTTAAGTTAATTATTTACTTAATTCTTAAATAAAAAACATTGGAAAATAATCTCAGATTTATTCAATTCATACATAGATATTATCCTTAGCAATCTATGTTCCATTGGGTACAATATTTGGGGCCTTAATTTATATTTTTTTATATTACTAGCCAATCTAGTGCACTTGCTAGACACCGGTCAACGCGCTTTGAACTTATAAATTAGCTATATTATGTTTTAATGCGATAATATGGATGTAAGAGATAAAAATGAACACATTATGTGTATTTCATCATGTTTGTAGAATAAATAAAATATTATATATGATATATGAGTAAAAGACATAGATGCATGGATAACTCCAAGTATGTTAAATTATGAAACAATTTGATGAATGATATATAATTTAGGTCAAAAATGCAATTTAACCCCTAAAATTTGACAAAAAGAATAATTAATTTCCTAATATTTGTTTTAGTGCAATTTTCCCCCTAAAGTTTACAAATTAGGGTAATGTTACTCTAAAATTGACGGATCCATTGTTTTGACTATTTTCATCAGTTGACTGCTGACGTAGTATCGAAATTATGCCAAAAAGAGTGCCATATGACAAGGCTGAAGGTGCAAAAAATTCTCCTAAAGTATTCCAAAAAGAGTAGTTTACTCCCCTAAATTTTGCAAATTGGGACAATTTAACTCCCGTTGACATATTACACGTATGCTACGTCAGTAGTCAATGAACGAAAAATAGTCAAAATAATGGAGCCATCAATTTTGGGGTGAAATTGCCCTAATTCGTAAACTTTAGGGGAGATATTACACCAAAATACATATTAGGGGGTTAATTGCTTTTTTTGTCAAATTTCAGGGGGTGAATTACACTTCAACCTAGAATTTATAGATAAGTATGCTTACAATTATGAATGATGACAATGGCTTTTGATTAATGATGATGTTTTTCAAAAATTGTGACAACATGAAATCGATAAGAGATTATGAGAAATGATTTATAGGCATAAATATGCCAACATTTATGTGAAAGCTATAAGCATAGTTTGCATATTATGAAAATAGTATAATCTAGACATAATTATTTTTCTTACCCTAATGTGTGTCTGTTATTATTATTGCTATAAGCATTTGTAGTGGCGAAGCTAGGATTAATAATAAAGGGGGGCAAAAATATAAGTAATGTTTAAAATTAAAAAATAAGTTGAGAATAAATGAGTCAAAATAAAATTTTGAGGGTACAAAATTATTTATTTAACACACACACATATATATAAAATAAAAAATTTCAAAAAAATAAGGGGGGCAATTGCCTCCTTTCTTTTCCATATGGCCTCGTCACTAAGCATTCACATGTGTTAATGATTGAGAATTAAATTTTCTAGTGATTAAAAATGATTAATTAAAAACTCATAGATATATTTATTCATAAAAGTGCAAATGATTGCACCGTTGGTTGATAAATGTTGTAATATGATAATAACATGTAATTAATTAAGAACAATTCTATAATTTGTTCCTCTAATGTACATGGCATTACTTCATGGTTTGTTGATAATCACAAAAGTATGTATGATAATAATTAGAGACATAAAAGGGTTGTGAATTGTATTCACCACTAAGTACCAAGTTATTGAATATATTTATGGTTAATTATGATATATTTTATGACGTGAAATATATTTATGGTTATTTTAAATGGCTTCATAATCGATGTTAGGTGAATGTAATTCGGTAATTAAAATTTATGCAATAAATGTACTGAATACAAAATTGTGGTTAAAGTGTAAATGTTATTTAATTATGTGAATTTTGGAACAAGATATAGATCTTTCGGGAAAATGTTAAAGATTTTGATATATTTATTTGGACTTTTATTCAAGTAATGCATGTTTAGATACATTTCAAGATCTTATTCTTAAATTTGTTAAAATACGAAGTCATGTTTTAGTTGACAAGTTTGTTAGATTAAATAGAACTTTGATGTGTTTTGTTGAACTTCAGAGTTGCAAAACTATATGGTTTTGATTTCCTACATAGGATATGTAAGAAATTTGAGATTGAAATCTCAAGTCTAACCCAAATTGTATTAATGTGACTATGAGTTTTTAGTATGTACACTCTATAAAGGATTTTGGGGCATTATTATAAAAAAAGGGATTTTGTATCAAACGGTTGTAATAAGTTATTAGTTTATGATGTTTTAATGTTGTTCATATTGAAAATTTATGTATTCATAAAATAGAATTTAGGATTGAATGTTGATAGGTTTTGTGAATTACTGGGCATTGTATGGTTGATCTATTATGAAGGATGGAAAAATCCCGTGTTGGAGTTTGTTTGGAGCTGTGGAAATAGTTGTGTGATTTTAGTAGTGCAAAGAATCTTTTCATATAAGAAGTTCGACACAATATTTAGAGGAAGCTCTGCTGAAATTTTAAAATAATAATAATAATAATAATAATAATAATAATAATAATAATAATAATAATAATAATAATAAGAATAATAATAATAATGATGATGATGATGATGATGATTTGAAGTATTTAAAGAATAATAAAATAATAATTAATGTTATTAACATAATTATGGATTGTAAAATGGCTGGTAACATTCTTATCCAGTTCGTTCATTTGATAGGGTATAGGATGTTATAGTTATCTCTTATAGTAAAAGGAATTTGCTCCCTCTTGTTAGGTGGTTGGTAAGCCTTCCAATTGTCTTTACGATTTGCGTTTTCTTAGTAATGTTCCATTTGTTGCCCTTTGAGGAGTTAGCTTCATCATTCCTTGTGGGCATACTCATTGTAACTACTTTACAAGTGCTTTTTAGAGTTTTAGATAACTCTACAAACATTTAGTAGAAAGTCTATGTTACTTTTTCAATGCTGGCTTTCACTACCTATAACAAAATGGCTTCCACATTTTGCATATTTTAAAGAACAACAACTTCTCTAGCAACACACACATCAAAAAGTGCTTGAGCATTCTGAGGAACCTCTTCAGTCAGGGGATTGATACCCCTCTCTATTTGTTCTACCATCTGGGATACGTGTGGAGCAAATGTTATAGCCTCTGCAGCAGCAATGGCTCCTTTGAAGTCCAAAGACTCAAAAGCAATGTCTTTTCCTAATAAACTTATGGTTTTTACGGTATCCTTTAGAATAGGTCTTGCTGAGTGTGCCAAAAATACTATCCGATCATTTTTATGAATCAAACAATATGCACGTGTGATTGTGAGCATGCCAAAGATTTTAAGTATTTTTAAACTAATTAATACGCATCTATCTAACTTTTATTAGAGTGTTTGGTTTCTTCTAAACTATTATTTCAGCAAAAAGTTTAAGAAATATTGAAATGCATTAAAAATAGAAAGAAATATGCAATTTTATTGATTGAAAAATTGGATTACAAAGCTAATTTAATCTAAAAAAAATTGGAAAAATTCTGAGGAAAAGCTAAGAGTAAGTCATATTTAGTATTTGCAATTTTTTTGTAAAATGAAGTTGTCGTCTTTTTTTTTTGTCTTCTTTCCCCATTTTTATTCATAATTGTGTTTATGCCTAACTATTTGTGTTGCCCACGTATTCCATCATTTCAATCACTTCTTTGGTAACTTTTCCTAAATAAAAATTAACTTCTCCCATTAATTACATGGGCTAATAATTAATTAAGCCTAATAAACATGTAGGCTTTACCCAATTAAAATCCAATAAAATGTGTGGGCCCTAATGACAAACCGAAAATAATACCAAGCCCAGTTCAATTAAAAATATGGATTAAACAGTGAGATTTTAGAAAATTATTATAGAGAGGTAACAAAATTTTGGGTTTCTTAGGTTAAATGGATTAGGGTCTGAATATTTTAAGGTTAAACGAGGTAAGACCTAAATTTCCATCAAGGCTGGTTCAGTTTGAACTTTAGACCCGACCCGACCCGCTCAATCCATACTTCCACCTTAACACATAATGCATACGTCCACCTTAACACATACTTTCAAAAGTGCAATGTAGCCTCACATATTTTATTTTGGTGCAAAATTACATATAAAATTTAAAAATTTAAGAAATGTTACCCTTTCATTAATGATATGGTAAAATATATCAATTTTCTGTTAGCTGACTTTAGTAGTTGCCATCTAACTTATTAATAAATGACACATGGGACATGATGTGATATCTATTTATACAAAGCATGGAAGAGAGAGAAATAAATGACAAAAATACTCTATCCAAACTAAATTCTCTCTAACTTAATCCTAATCTTGAAGAAAAAAAATTAAAGAAAGAAATTAATTTCTTTAGTAAAAAGTTTTGGATTTTATTACCAAATGACATGAACTAAACGAGAAAAATGATATCATCTAATGGGAAGAAAATATTGAAATAGTGTCATTTTTATGAAAAAAAAAATTAATTCTATGTGTTCTCTTTTCACGAAAAGAAGAAAAAAATATTATGGAGACAGAGATATTAAGTCCTCAAGATTGTTTCATCAAATATATCAGAGTTTCTCCAACTGTTCCGACTGAATCGGCTAACCAAAGAAAGCATTGTCACTCCAAGAGATTGGGTTCTATTAATGGTTTGAAATTTTGAAGAATCAATCATGATAGTTGTGAATTTTATCTATATTAATTAGTGTGTTTTTAGGTGTTTAGATTGATATTTTAGTATTAATTTAGTTAACTTTATGTTTAATTTCTTAAGTCTCTGATTACGTGGACTTACTTTCAATTTGGTCTTTTTAGAGACTTACTTGAAGAAAAGAGAAAATTACATGAAAAAAGAAAAAAAAAATGCTTAACCTAATGATTTTAGAAGAGTTAAGTCACGTTGGAGTATAGAATCATTCTCTAGGCGGAGGAGACTTTCTCTTCTCCTCTACCGAGGAGAACATAAAGAGGTAGCAAAATCATTCTCTTTGTCCACCTTAATAGACCACTAATGAAGAGGCAACATTTCTCTTATTTTGAAAGTTTAAGGGTAAAATTGCACTAAAATAAAGGAAGGAGTACATTGCACTTTTAGCAAAAGTATGAGATATATTATATTTTAACAAACTGTTCAAGAAAGAATAAAATTGTTTCAATTTTAAAAATTCATATATAACATTACACTAAAATAAATCAGAAAATCTATATTGCACTTTTAACAATAGTAGAAGAATTTTATACCTTTATCCTTCATGAACTTTTAAATTTCCTTACATTAAGTCACTAAACTAAAACATTTTATATGGAATTATTTTTATTTTTAGTTTTGGCCACAGTAAATCCTTAATTGACTGTATGAATGAAAATGAGATATACATGTGGCGTAAAATTGTGTAAATTTAAACTTGATTTTGCAACAAGTTTCTATTTGCCACCAGCTTAGGTCTTAAATAGAACATGGATGAAAATTTATTTTCGTGTTATTTTAATGGGTCAGCTAAATCTACTAGAACGAGTCATGTGATTTTTTCTTCTAATTTTTGAATGTAAGTTTATCAATAATTTATTTAATAAATATCGAGAGCTTATACAATCTTAATTGTGCATATATTTCATTTTCGTTATTGTTTCAATTAAAAATTTAATATGATCAAAATTAAAATTAAAATGATTCAATGTATAATTTCATGATTTAATAGAAAAAAAAATCAGATATACATAGCTTTTGCGTTATTGATATAAATGGCTTTTCAAAAACACATTAAATTAAACCCCAAAAAAAAAAAAAGGCTTGACTTCTAGTTCTATGGAGGAGTATACCAATAAGATACGCGGGTGTCTGAATTACTAGATTAGAAATGGCCACAAAAACATTCTCGGTTAACGAGTAAAATGTGTAAACGGCATTTTTTTCTCTCCATGAAAACCCATTAAATTAATAATAGAAAGGAAAATTCTGCACAAAGTACTGCAACCATAAAAATAAACTGAGCAACAGCAAATGCCGACGCGTGAGAGCGTATTAATGGCGGAAAATGGTGGTCGGCAACTGGTGGAGCATGTGGACATCCATTTATTTAAGAAGAATTTTTCGACAGAGGCTGCTGGTCAATAATGCTGACTGAACGTTTTTCTTTCCTTTACAAAAAATCCTCTCTTTATTTTTAAGAGATTGCCAGAAATGGTTAAACGTCGCGAGTATTAATTTTGCTTAAATTATGATAGGAATAAAAGGAAAAGTAAACATGGAAAAATGAAGAACAGAAACTCGAGTTATGAAATAGTGCTATATTCAATACTAAAGTTTTGGCCCTAACATGAAAAGACGGACTATTGCCATCTAGACAATAAAATACCGTGTTAAAGCTAATGATTGTTTTGTTGTGTGTTTTGAAGGCAAAGCATACCTTTTTTTTTTTTTTAAATTGGCACAAGTTCAAATCTTGGAAACACCATTTTTTTATTTATTAAAGTTTTTTAAATTTTAAAATTAATTACAAAATCAAATTTAAATTATAATTTAGTTTTTAATTTCATGTCCAATAAAAAAATTATAATATCAATTCAATTTTTTTTTTAATTTAAGGGTTTTATCTTTTTTTACAATGGATTATTTTCACATATGATTTTTTCAACTATTGCCTCTACAACTGTGTTGTCTTTTAACCTGGTCTTGTATCTTAAACTCTACGAACCTAAAATATTTTCATGAACCTAAGATATTTTATCTCAAACGTCAATTTAACTAGCTTCCGTAGGGTATACATGTATACATATAGAGTATACATATGTATAATCTAAAATACATATGTATATCTAGGTAGAGATATATATCTTTATGTATATTGATAATATTCTAAAAATCATAACAAAGCCCAAGCCATTAAGAGACATCAGAGGCCCATTTTTAAAAGGCCCACAAATAACTAAGTCCCTAGACGATTGGATAAGACACAAGAAACAAGGCCATCCAATTGGACGTGACCATCCTTGCTACGAGAAGGCTGTCTGATACACGCTTCTGTCAAATCACCATTACCGCTATCATAGGCTATACCTACTTCAGAATAGACCAACTATTCAAGAACATTATTTAGTTTCCTCAAACTCTATAAATAACATGTTCCTTTTATAAACCCACACACTCTCTCACTAGTTTTATCCATATTCTCTCTCTAAGAGATTTTCTTCTAATTGCTAACTTAAGCATCGGAGTGTTAATGCTCGATATAACTGAACAAGCACCTTTTGCAGGGCTTATATGCTTTAGTTTGATCGGAACTAGCCCTCCATAGTGCATCGACCTCTCACTCTTTCCTACACAGGAACCTCTCCCTCCACTATGAAAATTTTTTATTTATTATTTGGTACTTTCATTGAGAGATGATGGCTGAGCAAAAACATCTTACCTTCACAATGTGGGAAGGAATATGAATTCACAATCACAGAGAGAATGTCAAAATACAAGAACTCCATGAAAGTCTCTGAGACTACATGAAAAAATCACGTACGGTGGAAACAAATCTGGGATTGAAAGAAAACAAAAAATTATATGCTAGGGTCGAAAAGAAGTAAAACGTCTTCCTTTTGAGACACCACACAACAGATGCAGGAGACTCCCAGAACTAGCCTACTGAGAAAGGTACTAGGAGGAATGAAATGGTTGTCCCTCTCCTCATCTCTAAGCAAATTAGATAAAGGAATGTTCTTTCCTCCTGCGAACATCTCGAGCCAACACTCGAAAAAAAAGCGACTAACCTCATGATCCAAGTATTAGGACCGAAAGGTCATCTTGAAAGGATTTTTCCCCATAGCAATAGAGCCGATCGGAATATGGATCTCTACCAAAGCAATTTCATAGGCGGGCTTGGGGAAAACACACCTAATATTGAAGGAATACGAAATTGTCTGCGTTAATATTGAAGGAGGATGAAACATTCCCTCTGTGACTCCCCTAATAAGGCCTAAGAGAATGTACATGCATTTTAAAGATAATATTAGTGATATTTTTTGAGTTAATCAATGAATTATAGGTTGAGAACATAGAGGGAATTTCTTAAAAAGATGAAGGGTAAAATGGTCATTTTAAATTAAATAATGTATGTGGTTAATTTTGAGAAAATGGAAGTTAAGGGCCCCCAATTGAAAAGTGAAAGAGAGAGTTTAGGGGAAGAAACATAAAATTAAAGGAAAATGGGGAGTTAAGTTTAATTTTTGTAAAAGTTAACACATGGTCCTTTGGGAGTTTGACACCTAGCCTTCTGGGATGATCTTGAGAAAGGAAATGTAACACCCTTATCACTCCGATTTAACTGAACAGTGCGCGCACACCAAATTTTTTTTTACAAGAATACTTATTATAATAAATTCAACTCAGTTGTTCAATAACTTATAAGGATTTCGGATTATTATTCATTTAACAAAATTTCGGCATCATAACGGCTGTATTTCTAACTATCCCCCTGAAAAATCAGACAAAATACAGCCTCTCAGAGGCACAACACTTTTAATATAAACATCTCAACCTTCATAACTCCATCAATACATCAACATATCATATCCAGATCATAACCACAAGCATAAATATACCTCCATATGTCTTTACAAAAATATGTCTTCATACACAACTGTCCGTTTATATACATGCCATAAATACTAAACATTATACATGCCAGATTACATTGCAACTATACAACACAATGTCTTCCTTGGATTGTGCACTACTGCTCCTTTGATTCATTACCTGCATGCAGCAGAAACTACATGCTGAGCATAAATTATGCCTAGTGGTGACTAACAATCCTAGCACTTTCATATAATATTAAAATTCGATTATTTAATTAAACTTTCAATATAAACATATTTTACTCGAAAATCAAGGAAAATAGTTATTACTTACATAATTTACTTTTATTCTCATTTATTATTTAATTGTTATCCAAATTCAATTTAATCCTTAAAGTTTTACGAAATTACAAAATTGTCCCTTTTTATCTCATATTTACAGTTTTGCCATTATAGACTTTTATTATCATTTTTCTTATACTATTTCTTCATTTATTCATCCTTTATGCCTTATTTCACCACTTTTCGGTAAAATTACATTTTAGTCCCTATATCTCAAAACTTTATATTTTAGCACTATTAAGTCCCCAAAATTACCATTTTACCCTTGTTAACTATTTCTTATTCATTTTCACATATTAATTATACATTTGGCAAAATTATCATTTTGCCCCTATACTTTTATTTTTTTCATTTAGGTCATTTTTCTACCTAAACTTCACTTTTATCTTTCTTTTCACTTCCTTTAACTTATTATCACTTTCATGCCCCTAGTACAGTACCGACAGAAATTCTCAGACAGGATACTCGGAACGTGGACCCCATGGGCCCTAGACAGACTGAAAAATGACCTCACAGATCATTTTCCTACAGAACAGATATCAGATATAGACAAAGCTATGGAGATCAGTGATCCTACCATAGCAAAGCAAGTCGCCATGACTTACACCGCGGTTCAGATGTTCCTATGGCTAGCCAATTATATCCCGAACTAGGTTTTCACTGCCAGACTATTTCTAAGGGCATAATTTCATTAAAATCTCAATCAAAACTTCATTTTCTTAATATTTCTTTACTTACTTATTCTTATTTTACTTATTAATTATTCTTCTCAATTATTTTACCTGATTTGTGAATTATTTCACCATAATTCACCAAAATCAATCATTTTCTCAACAAAACACACATTATTTCACCTTATTTCAATACTTTCTTTACTTACATAATTGATAATTTATTTCTAAAATATTCATTTAATTTCTATAAATTCCACAAAAATTCATATGTGTATTATTTCATTTCTAACATCATTTAAAGGCTTAATTTCATCAAAATTCATCAAATAAACTTTAGTTTCCTTAAGTATACCATTCGGCCAACAAAGGAACCATGCTATATATTCACTCAATCATTCATTTAAGCATTTATTCACACTTAATTAAGGTCTTCTAACACTAGTCTATCATCATTTTAGTTATACACCACTTTAGTCATAAGTTCCTTAAGTTACATAAAGGATATTCTTTTAAAATCAATGAAATTACTAAGATTTATTAGTCACTTACATATTCTCCTTGCTTTAGGATGCTTATACTTCCTTTTCCTTGCCTTTGGGTTGCTTGGATGGCTCTCCTCCTTGAATCCCTAAAGGAACCAAATTTTAAGGCCATCAATACTCTATTTTATTGACCTCTAATGCTAAATTTAACATCAAAAATGCATTCTAAACACCTTAAAATACTAGGAAACACCTTAGAATAAATTTTATCCTTTAGATTTCTCTTACCTTAATTGAATCCCTAAACTTTTCTCCTTGAAATCACTTGATTTAATTCTTCCAATCAAAGATTTGAAGTTGGATTACTGATCTAGAGGGATAGAATTAGGGGTAAGGTGCTTGAATATCAAAGAAAATGGAGCAAAATTTGAAGAAATCTTGAGAGAGGAGAAGGAGAAGTGGTTCGGCCAAAGGGAGAGGGGGTAGATGCAGCTAGAAAATGCTGGAATTTTGTAGATATTTCTCCTTTATATACTCCTTCAAATGGGCCAAAATTTGGGCCAAAAGTCCAAGGGCTTGATTTAATTCTTTAAGGCCCAATTTCACCTCTCTAAAGGCCCACATAAAATTCTCTCACTTTCTCACTTCAATTCTCTTCAATTTTGATTCCATAATTCTTAAAATATCAAAAATAGGTAGTGTGTAAAATTTCGTCTCAATCGGAGTCCGTTACTGGTCCTATTTAACTGAATTGGTTTGATTTGACAACTGTCGACTTCGCCGAAAAATTCATTTTTTTGCACCAAAATATTCTACATAAAATTTCATTGAGACATGCAAAGTTTGGCAATTTTTAGAGTTCATTTGCTATTTTTTAAAAATTTATGCAAAATCAAGTCACCTTCCCACCAGGAAAATTGACTCGCTACCTTTTTCGTATTTTTGACTTTCGAAGGCCTATTTGACCTCAATTTCACTTCAAATTTCAACCCCGGACTCACCATGACCAATACTTCTCGATGGTCAAATAAAATATTTTTCACTTTCGGGTCCGTTTCACGGCCCGAGTGCACTATTCACCATCGGAATTTACTGTTCACGGCCAGACCGGTGTTGAGGCCATTACAGGAAAATTCAAAGACTTTATAGGGTATGGTCAGCCACTTAATTTCAAAGGACTTCAAACCACCATTTTCTCTCAAACTCAAATCTCTAACCCTTAAATAATGCCCAAATCCAATTCTAGCTTTTGAGAGGAGAGAGATTTTAGAGGTTAGTCTTTTTAAGGTAAGAACAATCTCTTTTCTACTTCCTTTGCTTTTTATTATTAGATATTAAATTAAAGGATTATATGAATCTTTAAGTATAAGAATGTATGATTTATTATGAAGAAAGAGAGAGAAGCAAAGGCAAGGAGCAAGAGATGTGGATAGCTTGAAGAATTAGACATCAAGAGGTATGGAAACTTATTGAAAATTGTTATGTTGCTTGGTGTGATGTTTTGAGATGTTAAAATGAATATTTTAGTGAGGAAATACCTAAATAGGATGGGTAAATTGGTATGGGAACCAAAATTCTTGATATATCTTCTTTTTTGCAAAAATCTGTCCTTAGGCTCACTGAACTTATTCGAACTATTTTACCCATATCTAGAGTTTGAGAGATCCAAATTGAGTAATTCTAGTTGGGTTAGAAACTAGATTTATAAACCTAAATTTTATTAGAAGAGACCCATGTCTGATTCTTGTCTTATGATGGTCAAAATTGAGCTTGAATTCTGGCTTTGTCTGCTACCCTATCATTGGGAGTAGTCCGTCTTTTTTACTGAATATCTTGAAATTTATAAGGCCAAATGTAATAATTGTTAATATTCCGAAAAATAGATATGTAGAGGAACAACTTTGTAGAAGACAACTTTTTCAGAAAAATGCTTTTAGTGTGTCTAAATCGCAATGTAAATTGAGTTGTTGAACCAGTTGGCAGGATTTTGGTGAATAGGAGAAACTCGTAATTGGCCAACGCCCACTATCGCACTCGCAACACTTATCATGCTTGTGATAGTAAAATTTTGTCCCCTAATTTTGCTTTTTCTTTCCCTTTTCTACCACATTAGACTGCCCCCATATGTTGTGCCAATAATAGTACGCATTATACCTTAAAATATAAGCATATAGAGCTTATAAATGCGTATGTATATGAATTTATACCAAGGTATTTGTATATGTATACATGGTTTATAATGTTCCCATTAGATAATACCTACTAATACACACACACACACACATATATACATATACATATATACATATACATGCACGTGCATACACACACACACACACACACATATATATATGTATGTATGTATGTATGTATGTATGTATGTATGTATGTATGTATGTATGTATGTATGTATGTATGTATGTATGTACGTACGTACGTACGTATGTATGTATGTATGTATGTATGTATGTATGTATGTATGTATATACATGGGATTGTAATATTGGTTTACATGTTGATAGTAATATTACATTTCCATTATACTTATGAACATGCATATGTATAATTATATAATATAATGCAATATAATGAATTGAATACAATTGATGGAATAATATATGAAATGTCTAATGCCTGCACATAGAACTGGATGGTGGATAGATAGACATGCCTATAAGGGTATTTTGTAGCTGCTATAGATTTGATCCCATTGGGATCATTAACAACCCCATTTGGATTGTAGCCGACCTCGTTTGGGTCCGCTTGACAGATCAGACAATATAGTTTTGTACCTTCAGGTACTACAGTTAACCCGTTATCCACACTCTCAGCGAAAAGTACAGGCGTATTACAGGATATAAGTAAAGTAACATGAAAAATAATTTAATCATAATAGTATGATACATCATGATCTGATCTAGACAATTACTCTATTTAACCCATGTATAACATATATAGAGCATGAAATCTATAATATTATAGTAACTCTTACATATAATAAAAATGACTATGATTACCTTATATTTGCTTCACTCAAGATTGTTGTTTTTTTTATATGCATGTTTTTATACATAGGTGAACACCTATAATTTAGATAATTATTGTCATTGATTACAATATACTCTTGCAACCTTAATAATAAGTCCGACATTGTTGCATGGCAAATTTTATATTGCGGTTCCAGATTGTATTTGACTAACGTTATGCCTATATGTGTAAATTATTGGTGACTATGATAAGAGGTTATTTTCAAATATATTCTTCTTTGTTCCCTACTAAGCTAATAGGCTTAGCACGAGTGTTTATCTGTGTAGGTAAATGGGAGCTAGAATTTTTCCTGGTGGGACAAGATCTGCTACAATAAGGCCAACACTAGAGATAGAAAAAGTCTAAATATGTAATTATATTTTTGTTTTCCTTGTAATTATTCTATTGTATTAAATAGAATGTAGTATGAAGAACAAGATAAAAGCCAGTTTAAGTAACCTAAAACTTCCTTAGTAAATCTTCTCTATATGTCGATGCATGCTATTCAAGATAGTGTATATATATGTATGATGTCAGGTAATAGGAGAGACTAGGATAGTCCTTACACCCTCCCTCAATATTATGCATCAAGGTGCAAACCTTTACAGCTCTCTAGTAAAAAAAGACACGGGAAGAACAGAAAACTACCTTCATACATTTTAGCAATACAAAATCTGGGTGATGACGCTTTCGCCTCACCAGCTTCTCTTTTCAACAAACATAAAGAAATAAAGTAAGGTTGGAAGGATGAAGTGTGATTGGATGCAAAAGAAAGGAAAAAACCAGGCGAGCAAGGACTTCCTTTTCCGTATCCAATCGATCTAAAAGGTATTAAGAGGAGGAAGTTGAATTGGAAAAAGGAGGTACTAATTCTAAAAGAAAAGGCTGATCAGAGAAAATGCCAGACGAGAAAGGAGAAAAAGAAGTAAAGTAGATTCTTAAGAACCCATGGTGATTAACGTAAAAAACTGGCAAGTTGATACCTAATTGACACATTTTCCCATGGAGAAGAAGGCCCTAAAAGAAGAGGTGCCTCAAATCAAAGATAGATATCGCTCCAGGATTGGCTGGATTTAGCAAAATTGTAGATAAAAGAGTAAGGCTTATCAAATGGATTGTCGTAATCCTAATCAAAAGATTGATAAAAATTTTCTAGTATCCCGATTGAAAGATCGAAGAAATTTGTTATTATCTCGATTGAAAGATCGAAGAAAATTGTTATTATTTCGATTAAAAGATCAAAAACATTATGTTAATCCCAATCGAATGATCAATGAATAAAATTTATTTACCAACTTTGATTAATTTCTCAATTTCGCTTGATTGACATTCTCCTGATCGAGCTAGTAAACATATCGATATATAAAGCAACAAACGTAAAAACAAGAACAAAGATCTAAAAAAAGAAATTTATTGAAGTTCTTTCCAAAATATTACATTTGAAGTTTACAAAAAGAGAAAAATAATCCTATGTCTATCATCAATTACCATCGTTCTTCCTCAACCTTCAAAACGTTGCAAACATCTCCCACTTATGGCATGTCGAAACCTGGAAAGTAAAAGAGGATCTGCCATAACTTGAGGAGATGAGGATGAAGAAAGTATTAAGAGATAGGGGTTGCATCACCTACTACAATAGGTGATGCCATGGTGGAGAAACACCTAACTGTTCATTTGTGTTCCTAAAATGGCAATATAAGAGCATAGAAAAAGATAATCAGGAGGCTCCATTAAAAAACAAATGAAAGAAAGACAAAGAAGAACGAAGTGGACGAATAGAAATGTAAAGAGGTGATTCTATTTATAAGAGTCTGAAAGCGCACGTGGAGAATCCTAATAAATAAGGAGTTAAAGAGAATAAATAGTTGTAATTAAAAGATCAAAAATCAAAGCGACAAAAGAGCAATTAATTAGTGTCATTTCCCAAAAGATGCGGACAAATACAACGTTTCGAGAAAGAAATGATTGAGTTTATGAGGCAATTATTATAGGATAAACGGTCGAGAAAATCCCTATTTGCTAACCAAAGCAAGAAACTCAAAGGCATTAATCCTAATCAGAATTGATGAACACAAGTTGTCCTTATAGTCGTTTTCAAGTTTGTTGACATTCAAAGTAGGAAGGGCATAAACTGCATCAATATCATCCCGATCAAAACAAATCTACAAAATGACGCTCTATAAGATAAGTTAAAATTTCACTCAATTATAATATTTCTTCTCTCATTTTTAGTTTTTAGCAGTATATCATATAAAAATAAGCAAGAGAAGGGAAAAATAAAAACAAGAAATCATACAAGAGATGAAGTTCATTGAAACTTTTAAAGTCAATACACAGTACATTAAATACGGAGCTTTTTTCGCTTTCCAAGTTTCAACATGCCACAAGTGGGAGATGTTTGCAACGTTTTGAAGGTTGAGGAAGAATGGTAGTAATTGATGGTAGACATATGATTATGTTTCTCTCTTTGTAGACTTCAAATGTAATGTTTTGGGAAAGAAATTTAATAAATTTCTTTTTTTTAAATCCTTGTCCTTATTTTTACATTTGTTGCTTTATATATCGATATGCCCTTATTAAGTGTACATGCCAAACCAAGATAGAAATTCTAAATCACATAAAAAAGGAGTCTTCTTGAGTCTTCATGCCCAAACTTCGATATGATTCCAGACATCAATAGATTTATCGAACTATTCTTCCAGCTTTAAGTGTACTCTTATTTTACTCCGTGTAGAAATAACCACGCACTAAGATAAAAGTTTAGTGGTGACTACCAAATTTACTTTTTGTTGATGAAATTCAAAATATATATATAAAATTCAAACATACACACATAACAAAATCATAAATTCACATAAAATTGTCAATTCCTATCTCATAATGCACATACACAGCTTATAATAAAGTTTCAAATGTTATACTCAATTTCTTTATATAGCATGTATAGTTATCCAATTTCTTTTATTTCATTTTAAACAACTTAAATTGATCATGTATTTCACAGTCGATGGGCTAGTTATTATTTAAGGTTAATTCAAAATTTAGGTTTAGACTATAGGGTGTTTTTTAATTTCAGATCCATCATTTGAAACCTTACAATGTCAGTCCCAAAATTAGGTTTCCCTATCAATTAAGGAACTCTGTCAAATAATTCGTTAAAAGCTAACGGAACTTGCTGACTCGGCTAAATAAGTAGGCCGCACATGCCAATTAGGCTTCCACATCACTTTCTTCTTCTTCTTCTTCTTCCCCATTTCTTTCCTGTGCTGATTAGAGCACTCTCCTCTTTCTCTCCAAACCAACACTTCAAGACATCAAAAATTGAACCATAAACACAAAGTGTTGCTTTACTTTTAATCAATTCTATTTCAACTCACACAATTCATATCAACCATAAGCAATTCCACATAAGTATTAGAGAATTCCTCAAACCTTTAGAAGCCCAAACACGGGATTCTTTGAGTCCATCTTTCACTCTATTTTCCATTCTTTTTCTCCTTCTTTATTGCTTTTTTCTTCCAAAAAACAATCAATTTATAAGTTTAAAATCCAATTTATAATTCATAAAAATCAAGAACATAGATATATAGGAAAAGCCTCTCCTAAGTCAAATACAAAAACAAACCAATTCACTTGTTTCACTAATTAATTTCCCACCAAAAAGCTACATTCCCTAATTCACCACTCAATGCAAACTCATGTCTCAAAATAAGCTTCATTGAAGTATTTAAAGAGAGAAAATGCAGAAGAACCGAATTCAAAAGAGAAATAATTAAACCACTTACATGTTTTTTTTTGTTTCAATTAAGCATAAATTCTTGTTTTTGAGTCTATCTCTTGAGTTCTACCATTTCTAGCCTTTATTTTCTAACCCTAATCTTCCCTCAACACAACTTGAAGAATTCTTTGCAAAATTCGGGTTCATTTAATTTGTAGTCAAACTTGTTTCATTGGTCAATAAGTGCCTAGTGTTATCGGAGCCGAAAAAGCATCATCACTACCATTGTGAAACCTAGAGCGCTAGGAACCAATTATCAATGGTCATATGCCCAAACGCTGCCTCATTTGGTTGGAATCCATGCCGAAAGGTTTCAAATTCCTCAATCTCGATCTCTTCATTGATGGCTGAAAGACATGGGGAGACTCATCTGGTCATCAGGAGTTTATCAGTGGCGGTGGTGTCACCGTTCGATGTTGGAGCTTACCAAACTTGAGCTCGAAAGCTCTTAATTGGAGAGAGAAAATAGAAAAAAAAGATAGAGATGGCGGAAGAGATGGATGGCAATTGCTACTAGATAGTTGGTGAAAGAGTGACACTAACGGTGATGAAGGAGTTGGCATGGTGGTTTGTTTCTGCCTTTCCCTTTCCCTTTCCCTTTCCCTTTCTCTTCTCTTTTCGATTTTCTACTTTTTCTTTCTTTCTTCTTTTTATTAGCTTTTAGCTCTTTTATTATTATTATTATTATTATTATTATTATTATTATTATTATTATTATTATTATTATTATTATTATTATTATTATTATTATTATTATTATTATTATTAATTGTGGCCATAGTAGTTTTCTAAGAAAATCTAGGACCTTGGGGATGATTTTATTTGTTATTTTCTTATTTGTTACAATAATTCATTTGGTTAAAATTATTAATTCAAAAGTCTAAAAATAATACCCACACAAAATTTTCTCAATAAATTTCTTTATTAGTATTATTATTATTTTTATTTTACAACTCAATTGTCGAGTTGGGGTTTACTATTGCTTGTTCTGAGACAACTGTGACCTTTGGTCAACTCTTGGCCAACTGTGGTACTATTAACCTATG
Source organism: Excoecaria agallocha (assembly GCA_037975025.1). Taxonomy (NCBI): domain Eukaryota; kingdom Viridiplantae; phylum Streptophyta; class Magnoliopsida; order Malpighiales; family Euphorbiaceae; genus Excoecaria; species Excoecaria agallocha. Next base: position 15,252,836 of record CM075807.1, read on the forward strand.
TGCACACTATTTACAATTCTAAAAGTATTATTTATATAACCAAAATTTTTAAGACTCTATAGTCAATTTCTTCACATAATTGCACTAAGATAGGTAGAGAAATGGATACATGGAGTATGAACTCTTTTTTATTATTTTTTTATTTTTTTAATGTTCATAGTACCAATAAAATATTTTATCCCTTCATTTCATAAACAAATTTATGCATTAGCAATTTAGCATTGTCTTGCAATATACAATTTCAAAAACTTTAATGGGACTTTTTTAATTTTAGTGTATTTTAAAAAAATTAATTTGAGAATTGGGATATTTTTCAAACTATTTGAAAAAATAAAGTATTTTTTCATTTTCGTAACCTTTCCCTGCGAAAGTGGAATTGGGCCCCACTCTCTCTCTCTCTTTCTCTCGTAAACCCATTACTACCTCCCTCCCCCCTTTCTCTCTCTCTCTCTCTCTCTCTCTCACTCTCCCTCTCTTATCCCATTCTCTCACTCTCTATCTCTTATCCCATATTTTTTTATACCTCAATTTAAAATTTTAATACTATATTATTAACTATAATTTTTATTATTTTAATAATATATAATTATTTATTTTATGTTTAAAATGGATATAATAGAATAATTATAAAAAAATTATTTTTTAGATCTACAATAATTAATATTTTTCAATTTAAATAAAAAATAATCAATTAAAATTATGAAATAGAAAAGCATATTAAACATGGTTTATACTCTGAAAAAGAAATTAATTGGAGACAGTGAAATCAAATTCAATATTAATTAATTTCTTTCTATGTCTCCAATTAAAATTAATTAATTATGCACTTATCAAATACTAATACCGTATTTATTAATCGAATACTTAATTATGCACTTATCAAATACTAATATCGTATTTATTAATTAAATACTAATATCGCATTTGATTTCATTATCTCCAATTAATTTTTTTCTATTTCAAATTATAAATGATTTTTAATATGCTCTTTTATTTCATAATTTTAATTAATTATTTTTTATTTAAATTAAAAAATATTAATTATTGTACTTAAAAAATAATTTTTTTATAATTATTTCATTATATTCATTTTAAATATAACATAAATAATTAAATATTATTAAAATAATACAAAATATAGTTAATAATATAGTATTAAAATTTGAAATTGAGGTAAAAAAAAGGTGAGATAAAAGAGGAAAAGTGAGAGAGTAGGAGAGTGAGAGAGTAGGTGAGAGAAAGAGTGGGCTCCAGTTTCATTTCTGCAGGGAAGGGTTGGGGAAATGGAAAAATACCCTATTTTTCTAAATAGTTTGAAAAACAACACAATTATCAAATTAAATTTTCAAAACACACTAAAATTAAAAAAGTTCCAACCTTAATATAAACAGTTATTTGTTTGATAAAATATAATTATGTGAGATATCAAAAATAATGTAAAAAAACTGTCTTGTATTGAATTCACTTTTTCTTATTATAATAAGAGCTCGTTTGGCATTATTTTTGAAAAGATAAAAAATTAATTATAGAATAAAAATATTTATTTGACAAATGTAATTTTTAGAAAAATTAATTTTGTAAAAACTGAAAAACTTTTTATTAAAAAAATTTAAAAATTAAATTTTTTTTAAAAATTAAATTTTAACTTTTAAACTAGCTGATTTAAAATTTATTTTAAATAATTTTTTTTATTTTATAACGATAATTATATTCAATGTTAAATAATTTTTTTTACTAAATAATTATTTTTTTTTGAAATTTAATTTTTTAAAATATACTTTTATGAATTGATAAAATATTTTCATAAATTTTGATAAATTAACAATATATATTTAAAAATATAATATTCATTTTGAGGTAGAAAATTTGTTTTCTTTCAAAATCGGACCGTCCAAAAGACAAGGATGAAGATGACACCTTCTTATCCCTACTTTTTGCTGTCTAAAAGTACTGACATAATCACGCCTTAGGATCCCTCTCTCGCTCTGCTATGGCTGTGGCTGTGGCTGCCTTTTCTTATACTGTATTAAATTTAAAATCCTCTTACCCATGTCTTTCTCCATTCCCGCAAACTTCAAAAAAATGGCATCTTCGTTTGGCATCCATTAGAGCCGTACAATCTGCAGAACCAGAGAAAGCTAAGGCCACCCAAACAAAAACTCATCAATCCTCTTCTTCCTCCTCCAATGCTCAACCTGCAACTACTGCTCCTAAGGCACCAAAGAAACCTGTTTATTCAAGCGAGTCTTTTTAAATTTTCGTTTTTTGCTAAACAGTTCCTAAATAATGTTTTTGTTTTTGATTCCTTAATTTTACTGGACAGTAAAGAAAGGTCAGATTGTGAGGGTGGATAAAGAGAAGTACCTTAACAGCATCAATGTAAGTTTTTTTTTTTAATAAGCAACAACTGTGCCCATGGTGATTAAACATTTAATAGAAATGGACATAAATTGGCAGTGATGTTATTTATAATTCTTCTATGGTTTAGTTTATTAGTTTTTCATTATGTTATGAAGTTGGTGAATTTACTATCAAAGAAATGTACCAAATTCATAACCAACAACATAGCTCAGTTCAGCATCTGTTGTATGTGCGTGAGCAGACAGGACAAACAACTCAAAATTATATTTTCTATATGCCAGAGAGAGTTTTTGAGACCTTCACTCACCTGTAAGTGTGCCAATTGAGCATACAAAATGCTCACATATATGGTTTTTCTGTTTTAGTATTTATCTGTTGGTCACCCGCCTTTCTACAAAGGCTTGGACTACATTTATGAAGACCGTGGCGAGGTACCTATTCAATCTTTTCTTCTTAGCAATCATACCAAACTATAGTTCATATCATCCTTTCCTTTTTGGTTTTAATTTTATTGACTATGAATCATTTAGGTCTTGGATTTACGAATGTTCGAGACAGGCGAGTATGCCCTTGTAAGTTATTTTCTTTGGATTCAATGTCTAGTTTTCTTCAGTTTATTAATACAATATCTGACTACCTTCAAAATACATAGCATTTGGCTTATTTCCTGCAAAGAAACATGTTAGGTCTCTTACAGAACCTTATTTTATGTTTTAGCATACTTGCAAATGTGTTCTGCATTGAAAATCCATTTTAAAGTATGATCTTTTGAACAAAATTCCTGCATTTCTTTTATATTTTCTTCATAATTACTTCAATTATTATTATTTTTTTCATGCTTTGTATAATTATTTCCGAGACGAACATATTAATGCATTTATTTACTTTTGTCAGGTTTCATGGGTCGGTATCCCAACTGCCCCAGCTTGGCTTCCTACAGACATGCTTATAAAGGTATTGTTGAGGACACCTTATTTAGGCTGAACATGGAGTGGGAGTGTTCAAGTTCTACTAATTCAGCTTTTGAATCGATCTTAACCTCAGTGGATGATAAAAGATCATCTCATGTTCGTACGCGGTTATTCTCATTATAAAGAAAATCCCATTGGAATCTTTTTGAGGAACAGATGCAACTACTCATTCATGATGTTGCATGCACAATGAAAATTTCATTGTCGATTCTACTAAGGATTTTTATTGGAAACCATTTAGAAGCTTAAATAAGAAGGTTGCTTACGAGCCTTCTCCTGCATCTATTTTAATGCATAATGCATATTAGTATATGTTCTCTGTTTCTTTTGACCATATCATAAAACATAAACGTTATAATTTTTTCATGCTTCGCAAACTAGGAAAAGGAGGGTGATAGATGGAAGTTTTGGCCTCTTACAGAGTTAAACTTTTATATCGGCTCAATCGCAATGCATAAACTTTTACTGTTACATTTTAGTCACTACTGCAGTTTGTTGGGAATTATCGGTTACATGCATCTCATACATAAGCGAAATTTAAAATTTTTAACCAATATATCTGATCTTGTCATGAATTTACAATATACATATTAATGAGAATAAGAAAAATCAACTTTGATTTTTGTTGAACAGTTGATTTTACTTCTCACTGGGTTGTCGCAAATCAAAGTGTTCAAAATCGAACACCTCCAATTAGTAATCCACACTAGAAAAAGATTGAAAGAACCAGCAATTGGGAGGAACAAGGGCTGGCCGAAATCTCTAGATGCTAGCTAGGGAAGGTGCCGGCTAGGGTTGAGAGAAAAGAGAGAGTGTTTTCTTAATTGTTCACACTTAACCCTAATTACACATCTCTTGAATTTTTATAGTTAGGGTAAAAAATTCAACTTCATAATGGGATTGATCTCTTTAAAATTGCTAAAAAATTATTAATTGGACTTCTGAAATTATTTATAATTATTTGGGCTCAATTAAATTCAATTTAAGCCATTTCACAAAAGATTATGCACAATACCCACAAACTAGACCATTTGTATATATACTTGGATTTAATTACCAAAATAAACTTCAAATCCAATCAAATTAATTATGTAGACTTAACAACACTTATGTAACATATTTAATTTATTTTAGTCTAAGAAGTAGACCTCTAAGACCTTCTGTTTTGGAGTGGGCGTGTGGCCTTTTTTCTAGAGGGCTTTTATGCCAACTTCACTTCTTTGAACCTTTATAATTCCTTCAATGGGCCTATTAAATATTATATCAGTCTTATAACACTTATAGTTCAATAATAATTAATTATAAAATATATTATTTCAATTAGGTCCAATTTTACAGAACATTTCAAAAAAGTTCTGCGAATAATTTACTTGATCATAATTAATTAAACTTTTTAATTAATTATTATTTTATTCACTTCTCTATCCCCATAATAATATCAAATATTATTATCCTTGTTATTTTACTATTTTATCCTTTTTCTCTATATGTGTGTGACTTATTGGATTCCTGTCCATATTGGCAGTATAATATGTAATTGTGAGTTCTATTCAAAACTCACATGATTTAAATTTCTTTAAATAATTTTATCAATCTCTATTGATATTCTTGATACACTATTATACAAATCATGATTGGCCTCTAGCTAGGTATCATGACTACCCAAATGTTAGAAAAGTAAAGTGATTTGACTATACCCTTCCATAGAAACAGTTATCGTGCAATTACTCTTTTCACCACTCTTATCTCAATTAGATTCTGAGTATGGATTTCTGTCAACTCATATAAATCTAATTATGTATGTTCTATTAATTTAACCATTTTTTCCAAAATGCCCTCCATGGATCTCTATCCATCTTGACATATTACTTTGGTCAGAAATTCTCTGAACAAGACAATTATAGAATCATGCGAGATAACTTTTCTTATTAAATATGGAATGGTGTCACTCAACTATCTTCAAGTAGGTCATGATATACCCAATCTTCTAACTATGTTCACTCCCAGTTGGATGTAATCAGTTATGGAGTCAAAATATACCACTTGCTACTTAAGATAACTATGGTGATTTCAAGTCCAATGATACTTGCACAACCGCTATGAAGAGATTCCTCACTAACATAGATTTAATATCCATGTGAGGATTCTCTTTGTAGGTCTCTAATGAACTTGTTCTTCTAACAAGCATCCACATGTTAGCTTTAATTATCTTTCATAATCACAGTTATGAGAACCACTGCTTGAACCATTCAAGAAGCATAACATGTGCTAGTCTGTCCGAATTAACAATGCCCTATCTTGTTAATTCTATGACTATGGATATTTAGATATTAACACATTTGTATGCAATAGACATCTCATATCATGAACACTTTCATGATTGCCTTTTCACTGTGTTTATAATATCATGAACTTCATTTATTAATTTAAGATTTACAAACTTATGTATTTAAACATAGCATTAATAAATGAATGATGCCTTTTATTAAGAATATGAATTCATACATATGAAATACATCCCTATTACATGGGCTCTAGGGCATACTCTCTAACACAGTTATGTACAGAACTATCTTGCTAAAGAATGGCATCAGGTTAGTTAAGATGGACTCTAGTTGATGAATGAATGATAAAAGTTACAGTACAAAAATTGTTTGCTTTAAGCAGCGTGCTAAAATTATCTAAACAATTAACTAATTGCCGAGCTATTATTTTCCAAGCATTTATCTAATATTTAATTAACTACTTACTGTATTGTGCTTTCTTGCAGTCCGATAAACTCGATTATGAGAGATTGTGATCAAGACTTAACAACCAGAAGCTTCTTTCATTCATTCTGCAAGTCATTGGATTCCTTGAACTCAGTAGTACATATTTACTGAAACTTGCTTCTATGTCGCTATATACGTAGATAATAATAATAATAATAATAATAATAATAATAATAATAATAATAATAATAATAATAATACGTATTTCCTGGTCTGATTATCTTTAATTGAAAGAATTATCTTTTTTATTATTTGGAAAGCAACAAAAATACTAATATTTCTGCTAATTAATATGTAAGCTTTGCATGTAAAAGGTTTCCTTACTATATTGATTGAAATTATTATTTTTTAGATATAACGAAATTGAACTTCATACACAACAAGTATTCCTTTCATATAAACTCCTGCACTTACTAAATATGGATTGCACTAATTGAGTAGAGGGAAATTTCTTATTTACATCTGGCTAATAAAATATCCATCTTTCAGACTAACTTATCACCGACTTGGTGTATACACACTAGGTGTAAACAAGATTAATAATGATTTAACTGAATAAATAAATGAATATATAACAATGAAAGGCCAATTTTTAGTGATTAATTATGATTTAATGTTGATATTGAAGAATATTAATTTATAAATAGAAATCAGATAATTAATTAGATGTTGAGCTGTACATATTAGTAAGCAGTACTTTTAGATAGTTTTCGTTGATAAGTTGTAAATTTTTAATAATTTTGTGATGATCAAGTGTGTGTATATACAGCTTACTGTTAAATGAAAGATATCATAGAATTTTATTTTTTCATTTGTTTTACTTTCAACATGGTATCAGAGCTCTTAACATTTTTCCAAAGAGGGTTACTGATTAGCCTCCATTTGTTTAGAAGATTTTCTTGATTTCTTGCTTCAATTCATGCAGAGCTTGTATGGGATGTACAAATTGGGGAAGGGTGAAGCGAGCTCGGTGTCTGATTGCTTAGCAAATTGGGATTGCAAAAAATCCTACAAGTTCGATTGGCATTCTTTTGCTCCTCCTCTGATATTTCTCAAAATATCTAAAAAAAGATAGAGAGTTCAAATAAGAGAGAAATGATCTGATCGAGTCAATGAGACCTATAAGAAAGAAAGAGTACTCAGTCAGACCGATATAAGCACTTTGATACCTACATCAGTAATGATGGGATATCACATGGCATATACATGATGATCATGCAGCGAAAAAATTAAAAATTTAGATCATACATGCCATGCAATATATAATAAAGAATCGAAACATGCAATTTTAGGGTTTTTTAAAAACTTACAAGTTTGTATGTACTTCAAAACTTGATTTTGAAGATGACCAGCATATAAGATGGACTTATATACCTTAGATCTTGATCATCAAAGCCAAAGGAGCGGCTTTTACGCCATACCACTCTATACTCACACACACACTCGCAAAGATGACTTAAAACCGAGAGTGCTAGCTCTGTGTTTGTATATTCGGCAATGGAAATGGTTTGAAGCCACAAGATCTGATCTTGTTCTTTTTTTTGGTTGCTATTGCTGCCCAAGAACATAAGAGATGAAGAAAGAATTCCTTCTCTTGAGAGTGGCGGCACTAGAGAGAGAAATTGTCACCTAGGTCAAAAATAGAATTAACCAATTTATATAATTAATTTAGGAAAGATGTGAATGTCAAAATTCCCTTAGAATTAGGAATATTTTCAGCCTCTATCACTTCCTAATTAAGTGATTTAAATTGATTCAAATTCTATTAGGTTTTTAAATTCAAATTAATTTAAATTTGCATTAGTTATTTAATCAAAATCAACCACTTCATTAGGGATTAATAGTTGCAGAAATTCACTAGGATTCTTCATTGAATTTTCGATCACATTATCTCCCTCTTAAGTGTTTTATTTTGATTCAAATACTATTTAGGATTTAATACTCAATTACATTAATTAAATCCAAGATAATTAATTAATTAATTAAAATTAAACCTTGTGGGCTGCATTTCTCTCTCTCATGGACCAAGGTCCATTAAGAAATTTTAATATCCATTACATACATTAATTTGACTTTAAATAAAAGCCCAAATTAATGCTCAATACACTATTTAAATATTTTAAGTCCAATGCTTTGTGTGCAATCTTATAGGTCCATTTAATATTGGCAATGAATTAATAAATTAATTCAAAGGCTATATATATTCTTTAGCAAGATATTATAGCATTCCAAATTAAATGAAAATGCAAATGACATTTAGTGACCTAATGCAATTTTGCATAGTCCCTTACCCATAAATATCATAATTAATATAAGGCATGGAACCAGTCATCCTTATATATACTAATTCCTTTCTTGATATTCCAATGACACCGAACTCTCAGATAAGTAATGATTACTCATTATTTCATCTCCGTATGACCATACACTTCTCAGTTCACTGATCAAGTGGCCAATGATATTTTCTCTCTTATCGAGAGGGGTACTTCTCTCATGCTCTCTAACATGAATTAGTGCATACCCAAGCATACCCATACTTGTCACCTTGTTACGAGTACGTTAGGTGTATATCAAAGTACACAGTAATTCATAAAGAGTTTTATAGAGATTTCAGGTCTAAGAACTTCGATACAAAACTTGCTCATGAGAAACACTTATGACTTGTACCGTGTAATGTTCTCATGAATGGATCGAATCTAGATACCATGTTTTGAACATGTATCTATGATCTCTGATTGACACTTTAGTCCTTATGATCCGTAAGACATAAATCAAATTATCAGAGAGAGCATACTAGTCTTAATTCATTTGTTATTCCCATAACTATGATTGACTAGGGATATTTAGAATGAAGTCTCAATTGTTTCAAGGTCTTACAACCATGTGCTTCACACATGATAACTTAAACTGAAACAATATTCTTGGATAGTTCTATCATTTGATATGCACAGGAATACAATAGATAAAACAAATGCCTCATTTATTAACTTAAATATTTTATAACAATGTATTGGGGTTAGGGCTTACACTAACAATCTCCCACTAGCACTAGTCCCAATTAGGCATAGCCCTAAGACCGAATGCTCTCAAATGAGCTTCGTACAGATTTGGACACAATTGTTTCATCAAAGGATCTGCTACATTGTTTTCACTTACTATCTTGCTAATCTTGACATCCCCACGATCATTGATCTCTCTGATTAGGTGGTACCTCCTGAGTATGTATTTGGATTTCTGGTGTGACCGAGGCTCCTTTGCCTATGCAATGGCTCTATTGTTGTCACAAAAAATTCGAATGGATCTAGGATGCTTGGGACCACTCCTAATCTAGAAATGAAATTTCTAATCCAAACAGTCTCCTTTGCAGCCTCACTCACTATAATATACTTAGATTTTGTAGTTGAGTCGACAACGGTCTCTTGCTTTGAGCTTCTCCAGCTGATAGCACCACCGTTCAAAACAAAAACAAAATCAGATTGCGATCTTGAGTCCTGAGTGTTGGTTTGAAAAGCAGCATTGGCATAACATTGTATGACGAGCTCTTCTATACCACCATACACCAAGAAGTGATCCTTAGTCTTTCGTAGGTACTTAAGAATCCCTTTTACAGCAGACTAATGCTTCTCACCAGGGTCTTGCTGAAACTATTGGTTATACTCAGTGCATGAGCAACATCCAACCTAGTACATAACATAGTGTACATGATAGATCCAATAACAAATGCATATGAGACTCTACTCATGTTGTCCCTCTCCTTTTTAGTTTTAGGACATTGTTCTTTAGTCAAAGGAACTCCCAAAGCCAAAAGTATGTACCCTTTCTTTGAGTCTCCCATACTAAAATGCTTCAGTACTTTATCTATGTACTTTTCTTGGCTTACTCCCAAAAGCCGATTTGATCTATCTCTATAGATTCGAATACCAAGTATTGTCTCAGCTTCACCTAAGTCTTTCATTGAGAAACACTTCCCCAACCATTTCTTAACCTTTTGCAATGTTGGAATATCATTCCCAATAAGAAGGATGTCGTCCACATATAGGACCAGAAATACTATTATGCTCCCACTAACCTTCTTGTACACACAAGGCTCATCTTCGTTCTTGATGAAGTCAAATTCTTTGACTGCTTCATCAAAATAGAGATTCCAACTCCCGAATGCTTGCTTTAATCCATACATGGATTTTTGAAGCTTACAAACCTTCTTAGGATGCTTGGGATTGACAAAACCCTCAAGTTGTGTCATATACACATCCTTAAGTAGATTTCCATTGAGAAACGCAGTTTTGATATCCATTTGCCATATCTCATAGTCATGATATGCAGCTATGGCAAGCAAGATCCTAATGGACATGAACATGACTACAAGTGAAAAGGTCTCATCATAGTCTACACCATGAGTTTGCCGAAAACCTTTTGGTACTAGTCTACCTTTGTAGGTCTTGTCAGCTTTGAGTTTAAATAGCCACTTGCATTCAATTACCTTAGTACCTTCTGATGGATCAACCAAGGTCCAAACTAGTTATCGTACATTGATTGCATCTCGAATTTCATGGCTCCAAGCTAATTTTTTGAGTCAGGGCTTTCAATAGCTTCTCAGTAGGTAGTTGGATCCTCACGATCCACTAACTCAATAGTATCACTGTCAATAATTAGAAATTCGTATCTCTCAATCTCTCGACGTACCCTATCGGACCTTCTAGGTTCTTGTGTAATGGGTTCTTGTTCCACAACTGGTTGTGAACTTGATCCCATTTCCAACTCATCCTCTATAGGAGTTTGTGGCACTTGAATTTCTCCAAGTTATACTTAACTCCAACTATCTTTCTTGAGAAAGAATTCCTTTTCCAAGAAAACAGCCTTACGAGCAACAAACACTTTGTTCTCGGCTTGTGAGTAAAATTAGTATCCCTTTGTTTCTTTAGGATAACCCACAAACAAACAGATAATAGATTTGGACTCTAGTTTGTCAGATGTTAATTTCTTAACATGTGCTTCACAGCCCCAAATCCTGAGAAATGACATATTAGGCTCTTGCCCAGTCCATACCTCGTATAGTGTCTTTTCAACTACTTTAGTTGGAGTACGGTTCAGTAGAAATGCAGTAGTTTCTAATGCATTACCCCAAAAACAGATAGAAAGATTAGCTTGACTCATCATTGATCGAACCATGTCCAATAGAGTTTGATTTCTCCTTTCGGACACACCATTCCATTGTGGTGTTTCGGGAGGAGTGAGTTGTGAAATAATTCCACACTCCTTCAGATGACCGTTAAATTCTTGGCTTAAGTATTCGCAACCTCAATCTGATCGAATGGCTTTTATACTTTTGCCAAGTTGGTTTTTTACTTTGTTCTTAAACTCTTTGAATTTTTCAAAAGTTTCAGACTTGTGCTTCATTAGATAGACATATCCATATCTACTGAAGTCATCTGTGAATGTTACGAAGTAGCTAAAACCATCTCTAGCTTGTGTACTTAATGGTCCACATACATCGATGTGTATTAATTCCAATAAGTCACTAGTCCTCTCACTTTTCTTGTTAAAAGGACTATTTGTCATCTTTCCATGCAAACATGGCTCGCATGTGTCATAAGATTCTAGGTCAAATGACCCAAGCACTCCACATTTATGGAGTCTTGAAATGCACTTTTCATTTGCATGTCCTAAACGACAATGTCAGAAGTAAGTAAGGTTCAATTCATTTGATTTAACCCTCTTTGTATTAATGTTGTATATGGACTCTTTGTTTTGTAGATCAAGGATATAAAGGCCATTTTGTAACATAGCATTGTCATATAAAATGCCTTGGCGATGAATATGAATATTGCCAATATTAATAACAAAGTCAAATCCATCCATATCCAAACAAGAAATTGAAATAATGTTTCTGCTTATAGCAGGCACATAATAACAATTTTTTAAATCTAAACAAAGTTCGGAAGGTAAAGTGAGTTAATAGTTGCCTATCTCCATGGCCGTAATTTATGCTCCATTCCCTACATGGAGGTCCACTTCATTCTTTCCAAGTAACCGCCTATTTCTTAGCCCCTACACATTTGAACAAATGTGAGAACTACAACCGGTATCCAATACCCAAGTGATAGAAATAGAAAGGTTAATTTCAAGAATAAAAATACCAGAACTGGATGCCTTGGCTCCATTCTTCTTTTGTTCTTCCTTAAAAAGAGCGCAATTCTTCCTCCAATGCCCTAACTTATTGCAATGGAAGCACGTGCTCTCACTCTCTTTGAGCTTTTGTGCCTTGGGCTTGGGTTAGGCTTGAGATGCACTCCTACTAAACTTAGGCCGAGCTAGGTCATTCTTGGGTTTTGCCTTACCTTTCCCCTTTCCCTTAGTGGGTTCCTTCTTAATGCCTCATTGAACCATGAGTACGAGATTGGTCTTTCGAATGTTCTCTTCAGCATTCTTAAGCATCCCATGAAGCTCGGTGACTATCTTGTTCATTGCATGCATGTTATAATTCATGACAAATGGATCATAATCATCAGTCAATGAACCCACGATCAGATCAGTGGCCAATTCTTTTAGCACTTGTACCTTAAGCTTCTCAAGAGTATCAGGATACCCTTTCATCTTGAGCACATGGGTACTAATAGGAGTACCTGCAACCATCTTACAAGAAATCAAGGCCTTTATTGTCACAAACATCTCGTGACGAGCTTGTTCTTGGAACATCTCCTTGAGGTGCACCATGATTGCATAGGCCTCTTGGTCTATGAATTGCTTTTGTAAATTGGGCACCATAGTGGCGAACATCAGACAGGTCACATAATTGAAGTTGCTCTTCTTAGTCTTAAAAGTTTCCTTTTGAACTGCAGAGACGTTCCTAGCAGGTTCCTCGGCAAGGGTGCATCCAAAACATATGACTTCTTCTCTTGCTTAAGAATAATTCTCAAGTTTTGAGACTAGTCTATGAAATTGGTGCCATTTAATTTGTCCTTTTCTAGGACCGACCGCAATGAAAAGTTATTGTTTGAAGATGCCATTTTTCAATCTACAATAATAAAACTTAGCAAGATTAAATGAGGTCTTATTATAATCCCACAAACTGAATTAACATTCCTTTAAATAATTTGTGTTAGTTATTTAATGTGGGACAAGATCCACTTTTCACAACAACTTATTAGTCAAGCTGAACTTGTACACCTAACAAGTTAAGTTACTTAGGTAGGGAAACTCTAATTATGTCTCGTATATGACTCTTGGATCAAATGGGCTAACATCTTAAGATGTTATAGCACAAACCCATTTATTAGTTGCCTAGGTCCGGGCATCCCTTTCCATGTTAAGTCCAACCTATATCCACAACCCATGCCTCACAAAGATAATCGAGTGCATTTAAGACTCCTAGTCTATGTGACCGATGATCGATGCCTTGACATATTTCGAATTAGGAAGGCAACTTTGTGACTTACTATTTTAGGGATTCATTTTATTACGGCTTACATGGCATACACTTTGTCATCCATTCATAGCATGCATATATATATATAATTGCATTAAGTGAAGCGTGACAAACATGGGCCCAAAAATCTACAAGAAAGATTATATACTATTACATAAGAATTTTCAAGTTGGGCTTCTCCACTCCGATGGGCTTCGTCTTGATTTACAAAGTCTTCAATAAATTCTATACTAAGAAATAAATTAAACTTTTATAATAATCTATAATGGCACGCATGCCATATTTAATTATAAAAACCCAGGGCCTATGAATACACCATGCATATCCATTAATCACACAAAACAAGCAAATAAATATACATAACATTCATGGATAAAACAAAGTCCAATTTTAATTAATTTAGCCAAACCCATTAATGGAAATTATGTACTTGCACTTTTAAGAGAAGACCTCGTGATGGGCTTGGGCCGAAGGCCCATGGACTAAATCCACTTATTGAATAAGTTCTCTTAAAAGTCCAAAACACAAACTAGTTAGATTTGTGCTATAAATCAACTCTAGTATAATTTTCAATTATGCCATTTTTAATATTATGTCATACAACCCATAAACATTAAAAATACATATAATATATACCAACATGAATTAAAACATAAAATCATGAAGAACATATATCATACACGTCATTTATACTAAAACAAACAAACAACAGTGAAACTAGTTGTTTAATGGTCATGTAACGCCACAAAAATGCACAAACACCTAAAACGATTTTATGTGCCATTTAATAATTTAAATATGGTCATAAACATTGAGTTAAGGTTCTGTTCAGATCTGATCTAAATGTATTTTTGCCATTTTAATCAAAACATAATAAACAATATTGATTAAACATGCAACAAACACAAAGTAGTCATAGTTTTAAGTGATTTTAAAATTAATCAATTAAATTGTCATGGACCAGAATTAAAACCATTTTTAAAACATGTCCAGACCTGTTATTAATCTTTAAAAAATCACTTACAAATATGCCAAACACGTTTTACTTTTAATTTTGAAAACTAGTTGTTAAACAAATACATATCATGCAAACTAGCACCTAGTTTTAAGATTAACATGTACGATCATGTATTTATAATTAAATCAGACCATGAACAGTTCTAAGACACATCTTAGGACAGTATATTAACATGTCATAATAATTATAATACCTAACTAATCATATAAAATTATTTTTACACTAAAACAATGCAAAAAACTCAAAATAGAAAATTTCAGCATTGTGGTTTTTATGCAAGAATGATTTTAAATCAAGCTTAAATGCATCCAAAGCACTAAAATAAGCATGGTTAGGCTCTGATACAACTGATGGGATATCACATGGCATATACATGATGATCATGCAGTGAAAAAATTAAAAATTTAGATCATACATGCCACACAATATACAATAAAGAATCGAAATATGCAATTTTAGGATTTTTTAAAAACTTACAAGTTTGGATGTACTTCAAAACTTGATTTTGAAGATGACCAACATATAAGATGGACTTATGTACCTTATATCTTGATCACCAAAGCCAAAGGAGCAGCCTTTACGCCACACCACTCTATACTCACACAACACACTCGTAGTGCTAGCTCTGTGTTTGTGTATTCGGCAATGGAATGGTTTGAAGCCACAAGATCTGATCTTGTTCTTCTTTTTGGTTTCTATTGCTGCCTAAGAACACAAGAGATGAAGAAAGAATTCTTTCTCTTGAGAGTGGCGGCACTAAAGAGAGAAATTGTCACCTAGGTCAAAAATAGAATTAACCAATTTATATCATTAATTTAGGAAAGATGTGAATGCCGAAATTCCCTTAGAATTAGGAATATTTTCAGCCTCCATGACTTCCTAATTAAGTGATTTAAATTGATTCAAATTCTATTAGGTTTTTAAATTCAAATTAATTTAAATTTGCATTAGTCATTTAATCAAAATCAACCACTTCATTAGGGATTAATAGTTGCGGAAATTCACTAGGATTCTTCCTTGAATTTTCGGTCACATTATCTCCCTCTTAAGTGTTTTATTTTGATTCGAATACTATTTAGGATTTAATACTCAATTACATTAATTAAATCCAAGATAATTAATTAATTGAAATTAAACTTTGTGGGTCGAATTTCTCTCTCTCGTGGACCAAGGTCCATTATGCAATTTTAATATCCATTACATACATTAATTTGACTTTAAATAAAAGTCCAAATTAATGTCCAATATACTATTTAAATATTTTAAACCCAATGCTTTGTGTGCGATCTTATAGATCCATTTAATATTGGCAATAAATTAATAAATTAATTCAAAGGCTATATTATTCTCTAGCAAGATATTATAGCATTCCAAATTAAATGAAAATGCAAATGACATTTAGTGACCTAATGCAATTTTGTATAGTCCGTTACCCATAAATATCAGAATTAATATAAGGCATGGAACCAATCATCCTTATACATACTAATTCCTTGATATTCCAGTGACACTGAACTCTTAGATAAATAATGATTACTCATTATTTCATCTCGGTATGGCCATACACTTCTCAATTCACTGATCAAGTGGCCGATGATATTTTCTCTCTTATCAAGAGGGGTAATCCCTTCACTTCTCTCAGGCTCTCTAACATGAATTAGTGCATATCCAAGCATACCAATACTTGTCACCCTATTACGAGTACTTTAGGTGTATGTCAAAGTACACAGTAATTCATAAAGAGTTTCATAGAGATTTCAGGTCTAAGAACTTTGATGCAAAACTTGCACATAAGAAACACTTATAACTTGTACCATATAATGTTCTCATGAACGGATCAAATCCAGATACCATGTTCTAAATATGTATCTATGATGTCTGATTGACACTCTAGTCCTTATGATCCGTAAGACAGAACTCAACTTATCAGAGAGAGCATACTAGTCTTAATTCATTTGTTATTCCCATAACTATGACTAACTAGGGATATTTAGAATGAAGTCTCAATTGTTTCAAGGTCTTACAACCATGTTCCTCACACATGATAACTTAAACTGAAACAACATTCTTGGATAGTTTTATCATTTGATATGCACAAGAATACAATAGATAAAACAAATGCCTCATTTATTAACTTAAATATTTTATAACAATGTATTGGGGCTAGGGCTTACACTAACAAGTAAGGCTTTTAGAGAGAGAAAATATAGAGAGATAAGATCTTAAAGAGGCATTATCTTAGTTTTTTAAAAATGGAGCTATTTATAGAAGAGCATGTTTAGTAAGCATTGTAGGTACTTAAGTATGTAGCCTAATAGACCTGGCGCCAGTGGTGGTTGAAAGGACAGGCGAAGATGCCCTGTCAGAGACGCAACTTTATAGGTGCCGTCGTCAGCTATCTGATTGGACTAACACCTCTAGACAAGTGGGTGAGTTGGCTAACTAGGCTCATTCTTTTCCTAAGCCTTGGGCTGGAAGTATTGGTCCAAGATAATGGATATTATCATTTGTCCCCCCTCAAAGAATCTGATCGGCTCAAAGGGCTTCAGATTCTCTTGTCTTTTGAATAATTCTGAATTTGAATTTGAATTTCAAATTTTGAAATTTGAAATAAGTGAGGCTTTTCATGTGCACGATAAAATAGCTGTCGAGTTATTAAAGGTGACGCTTTGTCAGTTGTCTAATTGATGACGACTCTTGGAAAAGCACTAGCCGTTCGAAAGACCAATTGCCAGTTCACACATGGCCCGCTTTAATGGGCCTCCCTCATTAATTGCATTTGGCTTGTTAGGGAAGTTATCCCTTTCTTCATATAAATAGGTGAGAGGACCTCACTTTCCTACTTTTTGCAAAAATCTCAAGCTCCTCCTTTCAAGCTCTTCCTCTTTTACATTTTCTCGAGTTCCTGCAGTTCTCAAAAATACTTTTGTAGCTTTTTGAGTTCAAGCATTTTTTATCGAATCCCTACCAAAAAATCACCAAGTAAGCCCTCTTTGCTTGTATGACTTCAAGTTTTATTGTTGTTTCATCTTTTTCATCTTCATCATCTTCTCTATCAGATCCTTATTCTTTTGTTATAAAAATTACTTATTGGGAGCAAATTAGAAGCACTTTCTTTATTCGAACACCTTTAAGAATGACCTTCAGTAGCAGTAATTCAATCAGTCTAGATACCAAATTGCTTAGAGAATATAGGCAAAAAGAACTGGTGGAAAAACATTTGAAACTATCTGCTTCTCAGGTGAGGAGATTGAGAGAAGTGTATAAGTAGACTATTGAGGTTAAATCCGCAAGAGCATGATTTTCCTTATAGTACTTAAGATATCGTTCCCACGAAGAATGATTAGTTATTACTCATTATGACTTGATCCCTATTTTGTTTACAAATTTTCACTATTTTGAAAATCTAAACTACTAATGTTATACTATAACTAAAATATTAATTAACCCTACTTTAATTAGGATCAAAGAAGATAAATACAATTGATGATTTGTATTAAAAAAATGAAACTTGATAATTATTCTTTCAGTCCAAACTTAATCTTCACAGTGCAAGTCGATTTGTCATATATTTCTAAATCACTCTCTTGATGTGAAGTAGAGTGCCAAAAACATGCAAGTATTACGACTAACCCTTAACTCTCATTATAGAATTAGATTATCATAATCACGTATTTTAAGAATAAAAATCACCCTATAGCAATCATTATAACATCTTGGTCTCCTTAGTAATGCTTTGATAATGAATTCCTAATAGATTTAAATAAGAATATATCTCTCGAACTATAGTCTTATTTATAATGAACATTCAAATAATTAAATGTAAATAATACTATCAGAAAGTTCCACATCTAAAAATTACTTGAATTAATTAGAATAAATAATAATTAGCATAATCGTTCAAGTTTCTTAAAAACATCATTCAAATATTATAAAGAAGAAAATATAACTGAAAGATAAATAAAAGATGATCTCTCAATCCTTTACTCATAATAAGTTTCTTCTTCTTCTTTGCTCTTTGTCTTCTCTTCAAAAATTAGAGTTTTTCCCTATCTTTCTATCACAAAAAATATATCTATATCCTTCATTTTCTTCTCTATCTTCATTGCCTTTATAAACTCCTTAAAAAATAGTACATCTCTTCAAGCATACCTCTAGAAGTATACAACTCTTGGTGAAGAGATATGTCCTTTCGAAACACCTTTTGTCGCGCTCATGATGCCAGTCGTGCTCGCGACATAACACTTTTGCATCCTCCTTCACTTCTTTCTTCTTCTTTTTCCTTCACATATGCCTGCCTTCATATGTCGCGCTCACGAAAGTGTTGGAATTTAACGGTTACATGCATCACATACATGAGCGGAATTTTAAAATTTTTTTAACCATTAGATCTGATCTTGCCATGAATACACAATATAACTATATGAGAATAAGAAAAATCACCTTTGATTTTTGTTGAACAGTTGATTTTACTTCGCACCGGGTTGTCGCAAACCACAGTGTCCAAAATCGAACACCTCCAATGAGTAATCCACACTAGAGAGGGGTAAATTGAACCAACAAATTGGTGTTCAACTAGGGCTGGCCGAAATTCCCAAGAGCTAGCTTGGGAAGTGGCGCAAAAGTGGAGAGTGAATTAGAGAAAGGACTTTCCTTTTGTTTTAATCACTTAACCCTAATTCTCATTAGTTGGCCTTTTATAGTTAGGTTAAAATTCCAACTCCTTAATGAGATTGGGCTCTTTAAAATTGCTGGAGAATTATTAATTGGGCCTCTGGAATTAATTATAATCATTTGGGCTTAATTAAATCCAAATTAAATCTTTTCATAAAAGACCATGCACAAAATCCACAAACTAGGCCCTTTGTGCATCTAATTGGATTTAAATACCCAAATGGACTCTAAATCCAACCAAATTAAATATGTGAGTTCCATAACACTTATGTAACATATATAAATTAATTTGGTCCAAGAAAAAGCCCTCCAAGCCCTTCTGTTTGGAGTTGGCGTGTAGCCCTCTTCTGGAGGGCTTCCTCCAGCTTCTTCATTCTTTTGGCCCTTTATAATTTCTCCAATGGTCCTATCAATTATTATATCAGTCCTATAACACTTATAGTAGTCTTATAACACTTATAAGACAATAATAATTAATCATGAAATACATTATTTCATTTAGGTCCAATTTACAGAACATTTCTCAAAAGTTCCGCGGACAATTTTATTTGATCATAATTAATTAAACTCTTTAATTAATTATTATCATATTCTCCTCTCTACCTTTATAATAATATCAAATATTATTATCCTTGTCATTTTACCATTTTACCCTTTTCTTTATATGGGTGTGACCTATTGGGTTCCTGTCCATGTTGGCAGTATAATATGTAATTGTGAGTTCTATTCAAAACTCACATGATTTAAACTCCTTTAAATCATTTTATCAATCTCTATTGATATTTTGATACATCATTATACAAGTCATGATTGGCCTCTAGCTAGGCATCATGACTACCCAAATGTCAGGAAAGTCATGTGGTTTGACTGTACCCTTCCATAGAAACAGTTACCGTGCAATTACTCCTTTCACCACTCTTATCTCAATTAGATTATGAGTATGGATTTCTGTCAACTCATATAAATCTAATTATGTATGTTCTATTAATTTAACCATTGTTCCTAAATGCCCTTCATGGATCTCCATCCATCTCGGCATATTACTCTGGCCAGAGATTCTCTGAACAAGGCAATTATAGAATCATGCGAGATAACTTCCCTTGTTAAATCTGGGATGGTGAATCCTTTGTCAATCACTCAACTATCTTCAAGTAGGTCATGATATACCCAATCTCCTAACTATGTTCACTCCCAGTTGGAAGTAATCAGTTATGGAGTCAAAGTATACCACTTGCTACTTAAGATAACTTTGGTGATCTCAAGTCTAAGGATACTTGCACAACCGCTATGAAGAGATTCCTCACTGACATAGATTTAATATCCATATGAGGATTCTCTTTGCAGGTCTCCAATGAACTTGTTCCTCTAACAAGCATCCACATGTTAGCTTTGATTATCATCCATAATCACAACTATGAGAACCATTGCTTGAACCATTCAAGAAGCATAACATGTGCTAGTCTGTCCGAATTAACAATGTCCTATCTTGTTAATTCTATGACTAGGGATATTTAGATATTAACACATTTGCATGCGATAGACATCTCACATCATGAACACCTTCATGATTGCCTTTGCACTGTGTTTATAATATCTAGGACTTCATTTATTAATTTAAGATTTACAAACTCATGTATTCAAACACAGCATTAATAAATGAATGATGCCTTTTATTAAGAATATAAATTTCATACATATGAAAAACATCCCTATTACATGGGCTCTAGGGCATATTCTCTAACAGAAAGAACCTTACATTCTTACTTATTTTTCCTCATTTTCCTTGCTCAATCTCCCATTACTTCTAAAATAACAACACAACAAAATGAAACATAAAAGATACCAATATCTAAACAAAATAGCTAAAACTAAACATTTACATCACAATTCTAAACATAAAATACTCACAAAATATAAACTATTTAAGCTCATATCAAATTTTCCGCAATTAAACTTTGCTTGTCCTCAAGCAAAAAATTAAAATGCAAGAAAATAAAACACAAACACAAAACACAACAATCATTAAAACAACATTATGGAGCCTTTATACTTTATAAAATACTTAGTAAATAAATGAAACAACTTCCATTCAACAATACATCAATCTATATTAAAAAATTATCAAGTAATATCATAGACCATCAAACTTTAACACCCATGTACACCTAATTAAAGAATCAGGAGAATGCAAAACACAAAAATATAGATATCTTAAAAATCAAATTTCTTACAATATGTATTAATCATTGCAAATTTCACATTGCCTCAAATAATTTTCTCTTAAGGTAAACACTTTACCCACACCACTCAAGTATTTGATAGCTTAGTATTTCACTCAATTCCTTAATATATCAATACATGCCATAAGCTTGTAGATGAATAAAAATCTCCACCACTAGCAGAAGTTAATTCACAAAATTAAAGAGTCTTAATATAGGTTGTAGGCTTAGGTTAAGGTAGGAATAACTTTGGATAAGTAGCTAAGATTGTGGAAAAGAATAGAAACTATCATAACACATGAGACTTACAAATTATAAAAGCAAAGCATTACTCATTTGAATTCAAAGACTTATATCTCACTCCAGTTCCCTTTGTTCACGTCCATAATTTTTCTCTCTTTTTTTATTTTCTTTTTCTATCTTCTTTTTTATATATATTTTTATATTTTCCTTTTTCATTTATTCTTGAGGACATATAGATATTAAGGGAACAAAAAGTAGTATTATGCACATATACAAATCAAGTTGTCTCATATGACATAATAATCACCAATACTCCCATAACAGGTTGCCAAAAGAAAAAGGTTAAGCATTCAAAAATGGATTTAGTTTGTAATTTGCTTATTTAAATAAGAAAATGGCTAATGGCTAATGGCTCAAACTTGGCTACCTAAAGTCAAAAAGGTGGCTTTTTAAGCAAGTTAAAAATAGGTATTTCTAATGCCCTTATCACTTTTCATGCACAACCTATACTAAATGTAGTCTTAAAAATTACTAAAAACAAGTTCTAGAATATATAGATATAAAAGGGCTCTCTTTAAGAAAAATATGCTCATTAGGCTCAAAAGCTAACAATTTAAGGGTTAAAGTTACTTTATGCAGTGTTTTATTCAAAATAATAAAAAATGCATACATAAAGAAAAACAACTTAAAAAGAATATACATTAAAGTGCTTCGCATAATCATGATCCTTTATAAGTGCATATAAAATCCTAAAGCTTAATATCCTTCAACATTACTCAAAAATTTTATCAACTAAACTAACAATTACAAAATACAAGAAGTTTAATAAATATATTCCCAAAGATTATAAAATATAAATGCTCTAACAAACACATAAATCCAAATATTAAAGTTATAACACAAATATTAGCAACAACCTGGCTCATAAATACACACTATCACATATATACAAAACATGCAAATAAAACAATTAAACTATTTTCCCACACTTTAAAGACACAATGTCCTCGTTGTGTAAGAAACATGCAAAAACTAAACTCACAACAAGAAAAATAGAACACAAAGAACAAAACAAATAAAAGTAAAAGTAAATGGAGTAAAAAAACTGTCCTCAAGAAAGTTCACTTGGAGATCTTGATAAAGAAGGAGTGAACTTGATGTTTTGCTTGTGAAAAAAGGCCAACAACTTATGATTAATGCTTTGGTGGCTTCGACTCAAATCTTTTATATACATCTCCATAGCGCCCACCTTAGCAATAAGGTTTTGGTTGGTAGCATCCATTGCATCTAAATGTGGAAGTACTTACCACTAGCCCACAGAACTACCTCCTTCACTAGCTATAGAATCAGACTCTTCATCATTATCATCCTCTTCCGAAGTAAAATGTAGACCACCCGTAGTAATAGGGGATATTTGCTTGCCCTTATCTATCGTCAGCTTTGTAGTACAATCCTCATAAGAGTAAACATAGGTGGCCTACCCTTTCTCTTCAGTAATTGAGAATTCCTAAAAAACACAGTATCTAACATTGAAATTTTCTCATCCTCCTCAGGCTCATAACCTCCTAATTGCCCCAAACATCCCAGCACAATACCCATCACCATATGGCCCATGCCTACGGTCCTAGTTTGTGACATGGATCATTTTCCCTATATGCTAACAGTTCAAGTTTTTCTTTAGACTTCCTTGTTTCAGGCATAAACTCAAAATATCAAATTTGCAAAATAAAACAAAAAAAAAATAACAAACTAATTAGATATGTAATCCAAAATCACAAATCAAGAATAATAATGGCAATAAACATAAATCAGTTCCTCGACAATGGTGCCAAAAACTTGTTAAGGTTAAATCTGCAAGTGCAAAAATATAGACTATTCAAGCTCATATCATTGATCGAGGAGATTGAGTTATTATCATGTCCTGTTTCCATGTTTGTATTTAACAGTCCATTTGGGGAAAATAAAAATGAGTGGTTCATCTACCATCAAGGTAGCTTAGATAGTGGATTCAGGCTTCCTTTTGCATTGTTCGAAACTAGCATTCTTAAAGGCTACGGGATAGCTCCAAATCAGGTTAATTCGAATGGATAGAGGACCATTACTTGCTTTAAGATAATATGTAATAACTTATGGACTATTCTAAGTTTTGAAATTTTTACTCATTTTCTCTATATCTTTATTCGAGATAGTGGACCAGAGTATTATTTTACTAGCAGGAATAAAAGAATGCTCTTTTCTCTTCCATCCTCGATCAATGGCTTTAGGGAGAATTACTTTTTGGTCGGTAGAAAGGGTGGCTTTGGTGTAAGTTTGAACCGATCAAAGAAGCCTAACAATCTGAAAGATTTAGCCTTGGGTCTGGAGATTTATAGGACAAACATAGATAAATTGATGAAGTATATCAACGATCATGCAAATGATCCTATCAATTTTGAATTGTTGTTGGCTTTTTTAGATGATCCATATGTCCGTAAAGTTGGATGTGAGCATAAGCATGTATGTTTATCGCTTTTTTTTGTCATCTTGTGACGTGCACCAAACCTCGAAAGGCATTTGGTGTATTCTTGATAATTTTCTTTTAGGGCTCAAGACTGAATGAGGTTCGTTTAACTCATGAAAGCCGATCGCTTCGTAATGAATAAGGTTTTTTCAACATGCAATGCACTCGAGACTCCAAAAGGCATGAGACAGTGCATTGGAATAACCTTATCCATTTACTAACAGCCAACTTACAAGGCATCTACTGAGCATCACAAGGCATACATTTAGGCGCTGCCACCCAATAGAACATTGTGGAAGTGATTTTTCTTAATACCTTGTGATATTGAAACCAAAGATAGTTCGGATCCCATTTTTACTTACAGTACTTGGTTGATAGTTAGCATAAACAATCACTTATGATCTATCATGGTGACTCTTCTCTCATGCATTGCAAGGAATATAATAGGGTAAATAAACATATTAGCATATAGGGAAAATGATAAAGTTAATATATAAACTGCGGGCATTTAAGGACATTAGTCTCGGTATGCTTAGATCCTAAATTATAGCTAGCTCATTTAATTTTACGGCTTTAGATAAAATAATATTTTTATACATGCCACTTATAAATTAAATCTCTATTACTTTTTCTCCTAATAATTAACAAATATTAAGATGATTAATTTTGCATAACTATTATAATTAATGCATGATTTACTCCCTGAATAGAGCTTCAAGATTCTTTGTTGCAATTATGAATGTGCATTTACAAAATCAAAAGACAAGTGAAGCACAATTGCACAAACGCATGCCCCATGCAAAGGAAATGTGTCACCCAAGTAATTTGAGAATAATTCCAGATATAAGGGAGTGAGCAGACAGGTGAGTTAAGGACTAAGAGAGTGAGTCATTTTCTTGGTCTATATATATCCTTAGATCTATTCATTTGGCCTTCAATAATTTATATACAGTCCTCTTATTCCAGGTAAGTGCCTCATTTTATAGCCTCTCTCTTTTTTTTCTCTCTTATGGTATTATCATATAATTTTTGTTACTATATATATATATATATTAGATCCTGTTCACTCTATATGGTAGTGAATTTACATACCAAAATGCAAAGATTGCTAGATGCTCTCAGAACTTGGGAAAATGCAACGTTGGCCCTATACTCCGATTTAAAATTTTTACGAAGTGCCCAGCTTGACAATAAACTTTTGTTGATAGCCGTTCAGTATTGGGATCCTCAATTTCACGTTTTTATATTTTCCCATTAGGAGCTTTGCCCTCTGGTTAAAGAGTTCGCTAAAATCCTTGGCGTGTAATTTCATCCTGGTACCTTACCTTGTAGCCCAAACTATTTACTAGACTACTCGAGAGAAGTAAGTCAAATCTTGGGAATCCTACCATCTACTATTTTTAGATTGGTGCCTCGATAAGGACCTATCCCACTGGAACCATTGCTTGATGCACTAAATGACTGTTATGAAATACCTACTTTCAGGATTAGCATTATTCCGCTGATCTATCTTTCTTTGTATTTGACCATGAACCCAGGGGACCTATCTAGCAACCACCAACTATTCGGCATCATTACAGCTATACATGATGGCTTAACTCCCTTCCCCTTTATCTTGGTAGAAACCATCATTGGCTTAGATATAGTCCGTTTTGATTCGTCTGTAGCTTTTTTGAGAAGCCTCTTATTACTCCAGGTATAGTCATTATTTTAAAGGTAATGTGCCCTTTGTGGATTTTTACATTAGCTTTTCTTAGCTGGAAATGCGTCATTTTGAATTTTCACGTGATCCTGTGCCTTATTTTTACTTGAGATGGATCCAACCCAACCTAGTGGCTTTTTCATTTTCATTTTTTTCATTCATTTTTTTCATTTTTTTCATTTTATTTATTTATTATTATTATTATTATTATTATTATTATTATTATTATTATCATTATTATCATTATTAACACATAATCCCTAAGGTATTTCCTTCCCAAAAAACAAATTCGTAATTTCAATTCATTCGAGGAATGCTCTGCATGGCTTGCAACAATAAAGGACAATAATGTGAGCTTCATGAGTGCTTGTCTGGTACCTAACTATGTGACCCAAGACAGATAGTTTGGTTGTGTTCCATTATACAGTTTGTACAAAGCCACTTTTTGCATAGTCTCCCATTGTGCTCTCCAATTTAGAGAGTGACAGGACATCATAAGATGCCCATTGTCATTTCAAGGAGGTACTTTATCTATCCCTTTTGTTTCTAGTTACCCTCAGCTCTGGATGCAATTATACACTAAGGCTGACATTTGAAACCCCACTGACTGTGACTTTACCACCTTTGTGGCATATAAAGATGGATATCTAGTCCTGCTGTTGACAACAGAGCACATTGGCTAAGACATATCTCAAGCGAAAGTAGTAAAGGATGATCTTTAGATCTATACATATGGTGTAAAATAAATATGCACTACTTTTTGGCATAGAATAAGACAACTCAGAGTATGTATAATAAACTGCTCTTATTTATAATAATGTACAAGTTTAGGTTACATATGATAATATTTCTACATAATTTCACAACACGTAATCATTTATCTAACAGTAAGTCCATAAGTACAAAACTCAACCCATTAATGAGACTAAACCTTGAAAGTATCTTTCCACTGTTATTAATCAGCCCTCTCGAATGTTCTTGATTGAACATTTTCACTCTGCCTCTAATTTTTGCCTGAAGGTGCCTTTTTTTCAGTTTTCACCTTAACAAGGTATCTAATTTATGCAAGGCTGCTATTTATCAGTTTTCGACCCATAGGACTACATTCTCTTCTTTTTCTCTTTTATTATATTTTTATTTTATTGAGTCTAGCCATGGAACCTTTTCAACCTATCGATGTTGACTGGCTTCTTGAACTCATTCCCATCACTGTCACCCAGTATGGCAGTGCCTTTAAATAACAAATTTTTCATCACAAATAGGCCTCCCCATGTTGGTCTGAACTTGCCTCTAATGTTAAGTAAACATGGTTTTATTTGTTTAAACACCAGGTCTCCTTCCTTCAAAGGATGTTTTCTAATTTTTTTCCCAAAAGATCTTACCAACCTTTTCTCATAAATCTGATTATGATAACAAGCTCGTATCCTTTCTCCATCTAGCAGGTTAAACTAAAGCAACCTTTGCTTAGCTTATTCTATTTTTGGGAGCTCAGCCTCTAGAACTACTTGTAAAAACTAATATTCGATCTCTATTGGCATAATGGCCTCTGTTCCTTATACCAAAGAGAATGGGGTAGCTCCAGTTGAAGTTCGAGCAGTAATTCTGTAACCCCACAATGCAAAAGGTAACTTCTTAGCCTAATCCTTATAGGTTCTGACCATTTTGGCTAGAATACACTTGACATTCTTATTAGCTGCTTCCATCACTCCATTTGCCCGAGGGCAATATGGCAAAGACTTATGGTGCTGAACCCCATACTTTTTGAACATTCATTCAGTCTGTCCACGAAAATGGGATCCATTATTAGATATAATATAATGTAGAAGCCCATATCTACATATCAAGCTCTTTTCAATGAATTTTGCCATCTCCCTAGCACCCAAATTCTTGAAAGATTCTACCTCTATCCATTTTGAGAAGTAATCAATAGCCACCAGAATGAACCTATGCCTATTTGATGCCGGTGGATGGAATATTCCTATGATATCTATACCCAAAGCAGTAAAAATCTATGGTGAGGTAAGATTACATAACTTTGACATAGGTATATGTCTTAGATGGGCATACTATTGACATAGCTGACATTTTTTCACATACTTGGAACAGTTTGTATCTATCACAAGCCAATAGAATCCTTGACGTATTATCTTTTTGGCCAAGGCCAAGCCATTCATATAAGAACCTCAAACTGCAGCATAAACCTCCTTTATGATCTTCTTGGCCTTCTTCTCATCCATACATCTCAACTATATCCCATCAGGCTACCTTTTATAAAGAACCCCATCAACAGTGATGAACTGAGCAACTAGCTTACGTGGCATCCTTTGATCTTTTTTTGTGGCTTTTTTCGAAAACATAGACCTCTCCAGATAATTCTGGATATAAAAATACCATGGTTTCCCATCATCTTCCTTGATGTCTATCACCTGCTGTGCTTCATAGCATGGCCTGTTGGAACTAAAGATAAGTATGGGTTTCATGCTTACTCCTTCTGGATTATCCCATATTGACACCAATGTTACCAAAGTATCGGCTAAGTAGTTTTTGTCTTAGGGAACATACTTGAAAAGATAAACCTCAAACTGATCACCCAATAGCTTCAAGAAACTTACATAATGCACCACTCTCTCTATAAACTTCAACATTTCTTGTGTGACACCCCTAACAAGGCCCTTAGAGAATGTACATGCATTTTAAAGATAATAGTAGTGATATTTATTGAGTTAATCAATGAATTATAGGTTAAGGACATAGAGGTAATTGCTTAAAATGATGAAAGGTAAAATGGTCATTTTAAATTAAGTTATGTATATGATTAATTTTGAGAAAATGTAAGTTAAGGGACTTAATTAAAAAGTATAAAAGAGAGTTTAGGGGAAGAAACATAAATTTGAGGGAAAGAAAGGAGTCAAATGCAATTTTGGTAAAGCTAACAAGTGGACCAATAGGAACAAGAAGACACTTAGCCTTCTAAAAATGTCTTGAGAAAGGAGAAAAATCACATATTTTGAAGGAGTTGGTCGGCCAATTCATTTCAAGGGACTTCAAGCCACCATTTTTCTCTTAAGCTCAAATCTTTAACCCCTAAATAACCCCCAAATCCAATTCTAGTTTTTTAGAGGAGAGAGATTTTAGAGGTTAGTCTTTTTAAGGTAAGAATAATCTCTTTTCTACTTCCTTTGTTTTTTGTTATTACATATTAAATTAAAAGATTATAAGAATCTTTAAGCATAATAATCTATGATTTATTATGAAGAAAGAGAGAGAAGCAAAGGCAAGGAGCAAGAGATGTGGGTGGCTTTAAGAATTAGACATCAAGAAGTATGGGAACTTATTATGAATATGTGGTTTTGTTTTATTGTGATGATTTGAGTTGTTAGAATGAATTTTTCATTGAAGGAATACCTAAATAGGATGGGTAAATTGGCATGGGAACTGGCATTCTTGATATGTCTTCTTTTTGGCAAAAATTTGTCCTTAGGCTCACTGAACCTATTCAGACTATTTTGCCCATATCTAGAGTTTGAGAGATCCAAATTAGTAATTCTAGTTGGGTTGGAAACTAGATTCATAAACCTAAATTTCATTAGAAGAGACCCACGTCTGATTCTTGCCCTATGATGGTCAAAATTGAGCTTGAAATCTGGCTTTGTCTGCTGCCCTATTATTGGGAGCAGTCCATCTTGTTTACTAATTATCTTGAGATTTATAAGGCCAAATGAAATTATTTTTAATGTTCAAGAAAATATAAATGTAGGGGAACAAATTTATAGAATAAAACTTTGCCAAAAAATGTTGTTTAGTGTGTCTAAATCTCGATGCAAATTGAGTTGTTAAACTAGTTGGCAGGATTTTGGTGAACAAGGAAAACTTGTAATTGGCTAGCGCCCACTGTCACGATCGTGGCACTTGTCAAGCTCACAACAACAAGATTTTTTCCCCTAATTTAGCTTTCTTCCCCTTTTTTACCACATTGGAGTACACCCATGTGTTGTGCCAATAATAGAATGCATTATGCCTTAAAATATGATCATATGGAGCCATAAATGCATATGTATATGAATTTATATCAAGGTATGTATATATATGTATACATGGTTTATAATGTTCCTATTAGATAGTACCTACCAATATATATATGTTTATATATATGGGATTGTAATATTAGTTTACATGTTGATAGTAATATTTCATTACCATGATACTTATGAACATGCATATGTACAATTATAGATTATGATGTAATATAATGAATTGAATACAATTGATACAATAATATATGAAATGTCTAATGCCTACACATAAAACTTGGTGTTGGATAGATAGGCATGCCTATAAGGGTATTTTTCAGTTGCTATAGTATGGATTTGGCCCTATTGGGTCTACAGTAAAGATTTGCCCCTGTTGGGTCTACAGTAAAGATTTGGCTTTGTTGGGTCTACAGCAAAGATTTGGCCCTACTGGGTTTACAACAAAGATTTGTCCCTGTTGGGTCATTAACAACCTTGTTTAGGTTGGAGCCGACCCTATTTGGGTTCATTTGACCGGTTAGACAGTATAGTTTTATACCTTCAGGTACTACAGTTAACCCGTTATCCACATTCTCAACGAAAAGTGTAGGCTTATTACAAGATATAAGTAAAGTAACATGAAAAATAATTTAATCGTAATAGTATGATACATCATGATCTGATCTAGACAATTACTTTATTTAACCTATGTATATCATATATAGAGTATGAAATCTATAATATTATAGTAGCTTTTACATATAATAAAAATGACTGTGATTACCTTATGTTTGCTTCACTCAAGACCGTTGTTTTTACATGTATGTTTATATACACAGGTGAGCATATATAATTTGGATAATTATTGTTATTGATTACAGTATACTCTTGCAACCTTAATAATAAGCTTGGTAGTGTTGTATGGCAAATTTTATACTGTGGTTTCAGATTGTATTTAACTAACATTATGCCTATATGTGTAAGTTATTGGTGACTACAGTAAGAGGTTATTTTCAAATATGTTCTTCTTTGTTCTCTACCAAGCTAGTAGGCTTAGCACGAGTGTTTACCTGTGTAGGTAATTGGAGCTAGAATTTTTCCTGGTGGGATAAGATCTACTGCAACAAAGCCAACCCTAGGGATAGGAAGAGTCTAAGTATGTAATTATATTTTTGTTGTCCTTGTAATTATTTTATTATATTAAATAAAATGTAATATGAAGAACAAGATAAGAGACAGTGTAAAGTAACCTAAAACTATCTTAGTAAATCTTCTCTATGTGTTGATGCATGCTATTCAAGATAGTGTATATTTATGTATGATGTCAGGTAATAGGGGATACTAGGATAGTCTTTACACTTTGGCCCCAGAGCCTTTAAAGCTTTGAGTCCTAAGATACACGCTTCATACTCAGCTTCATTGTTAGTGGCCTTATATCTGAGCTTTTTAGCTAAAGGTAAATTTTCTCCCTCAGGGGTCTCCAAAATCACTCTTATCCTTGTACCTTTATTATTCACGGCTCCATTAAAGAACATCTACCATCCCTACACAATTATAGCCGTGATATTCTCATTAGGGAATTCATATGGCATTTCTTCTCCTTCCAACTGCTGACCTGCTAAAAACTCTACCATAGCCCTTTGCTTAATGGTTTTTTGAGTTATGTATTCAACATCAAACTCCTATAAGAGAATCAACCACCTCTCCATGTTCCCCAATAACATACATTCTTCTTACAAATACTTAAGGAGGTTTTATTTAGCTATAGCTTGCACCTTGTATGAATGAAAATGGTGTCTTAATTTCTTAAAAACCTGGATAACGAATAATCAAATCTTCTCTACCTCTACTTACT
The DNA here is from genome assembly GCA_037975025.1 of Excoecaria agallocha. Lineage (NCBI taxonomy): Eukaryota > Viridiplantae > Streptophyta > Magnoliopsida > Malpighiales > Euphorbiaceae > Excoecaria > Excoecaria agallocha. The sequence continues at coordinate 15,284,586 of CM075807.1, forward strand.
TAGTCTTGTATGGCAAGAATTTCTTATTGAGGTAATACACAACATATTCTACTCCAAAATCATCCTCTTAACCCGTCATTGACCCTACTGAACTATCTTTTATTACCAGATACAAAAAATCAATGGTTTCCTGTCTCTGGGCGGCCTCAGAACTGGCTGATGCAGGAGGTATCTCTTGATTGTATCAAAAGCCACCTGAAAATCTTCATTCCATACCACTGGCTGATCCTTTCGAAGCAACTTAAAGATAGGCTCACAGATTAAAGTTAACTTTGCAATGAACCAGTTGATGTACTGCAGCCTGCCCAAAAATCTTTAAACTTCTTTTTCTTTCTGCGGTACAAGCATTTCCTTAATGGCCTTCACTTTATTAGGGTCTTCTTCTATCCCTCTCTGACTCACTACATATTCCAAGAGTTTCCCTAAAGTAACTCTGAACACACACTTCTTTGGACTCAAACAAAGGTTGTATTTGTCAATCTTTTGAAAGAATTTCTCCACCACTGTAAAGTGACCTTCACAAGTAGTTGACTTGACCATCATATCATCCACGTATACTTCCACATCTTTGTGAATCATATCATCCAGAATCTTTATAGCCATTCTCTGACAAGTAGCCCCTGCATTTTCCAACTCAAATGGCATAACACGACAAGCGTACGTGCCTCATTTAGTGATGAATGTAGTTTTGATCCTATCCAACACTTTGTTCAAGATCTGATTGTACCTAGTATATCCATATCCAAATTTGTATGTCTCACAGGCAGCTGTGCTATCTACCGGTATATCTATGTGAGGAAGTGGGAAGTCATCCTTCGAACAAGCCTTATTTAAATCCCAGTAATCCATACAAACTCAGACTCTTCCATCTTTCTTGGCTACAGGAACCACATTTGCTAAACAAGTAGGATATTGAATCTTTACTAGGAACTTGGCTTTTATCTGCTTGTGTATATCTTCTTTGACCTTTTCTACCTATTCCGACCTATGCCTCCTGAGCTTCTACTTGATAGGTTTGTGGCCAGGATAAATAGGAATGGCATGCTCAACTACTGCACAATCAACTCCTGGCATATGTTCATAGGTCTAGCAAAGACTTTTTCATATTTATTTTAATATTCTATCAAATTCTTTTCTCTCCTCAAGGGTAATATCAGATGCTATCAAGATTTCTCTTAGATTTTTAAGAGTATTAAGATTGAATGGAGTTGTACTAATTGAATTAATGTCAAATATAAATGCTTTATGATCATGATCATGTGAGATGAAATCATGCAAAATATCACACAAGTAAGCAAAGTTATTCATATTATTAATATAAGAGGAGCTACACACATTATTGTCAAAAAGTTTAGGTACAAAAATAGTATCTACAAAAGCATCCTCATCTACACCAGGTGAGTTTGATTCCTCAAACAAGCTCGTTTCATCTCTTGCATCTTGCAGAGTCTCCTAATCAGCATCTATAACATTCTCTTCGATATACTCCTTTAACTCAGGTACAAGAACCTCAAATTCAACCCTTTCATTCCCTTTAAGCCCAGAAGTTAACATCTCAGGGGTCACAATTTCTTTAGGAGTATCATCCCATTTAGATAGCCTAATCATGACTTTTTCAACCCATAACCCTCTAGTAGGTTTGATCATCCCGTTGATCTAGTCAAAGACATCATTGAAGATCTTAAAACCAGGAACAACTTTCCCCCCAGCCATCACAGACTCAACCTCACCACAATACTGAAGTGAAGCTGTTGTAGGGACAAAACTATTAGAAATGTGTGGTATGCTTTTTGACTTTACTGATCTCTTTCCCATATCGTCAAATTCTTTATAAACCAGTCCTCTTCAGCTAGTTTGACCTATAGTGGTGATAAGCTCAGATGAACCTTGGGAATCCTTCCCTAAACTAGCTCCCGGTAAGAAGTTCATTTTCTTCATCTTGTTCACTACTTGCGGGGTATAATCTTATTTATCCTCATTACCAACGTGACAGCAGCTACATAGAATCCATTAAAAGGTTGATTGGCTATTCCCAGCATAGAGATCCAGTTCTTTCTCATGGCCTTTACAGTAACCACTTGCACTTCATATGGGATCTTGATCATCTAATGGAGAGTGGACGAAACTCTTCCCAATTTGTGAAACCATAAAATCAACTTTAGTGTTGATCTATTCAGTTTTAACATCAACTATGAAAATACCTACTACTCGTCTACGAGAATTGTCACAAGCTATAACCACCAAGTTTCAACATTAACTCGTTTAAGGTAAAGGCAGAAAGAACTACCAACGGACATACATTAATTAAAGAGCCATCATCTACCATTACATAGGCCGTATGTTTCCCATTGACTTAGTCCTTTATATACAAGGGACGGTATGCTCCCGGCCCTCAACGGGTAGATTCCCATTGGTATATACAATACTTTCACCAGCATTTCCTTTAACTAAATTAAGCAATTTCGAAAGGTGAAATGGTAGTGGCCACACTAAATTCAGACAAAGCCTCTACTATCTTTTGTCTTTGAGAAGGTGACTGCCTCAATAACTCCTATATAGAAATCTGAGTTGGGGTCTTCTTCAATTGCTTAAGAATTTGATCTTTCTCCTACCTATTCTCTGCAGGCAATGACTGAGAATCTGTGGTTCATTCTATTTTAGGCACCATTCTACCATTTCGAGTGATTAACTTTACTTTTTATACCTCTTTCTCATCTTCTAAATCCCACAGGTCTAAGAGGCCAATGAAAATTTCACCCTCATTAGGCGATTCCCAATAGTTAACTACACATACCTTAATTTTTGCTGTTCTTTTACATTTGACTACTCAAGCCGAGTAATAGCTAAGAATTCATTGCCATATAAATCACACAGAACCTGGCATTTCGACAAACCTGAATCAATCATTAACACAAGAGGTGGAACTGCATTGTAATTCTCTTTCTTCTTTTCTTTTTTTCCAAATTAGTGAAATGCTTACTGTCGATAAGTCTTGAATTCTATCTCTTAGAGTTCTACAATGGTCTATAAGGTGACCAGTATGCTGATGGACTGTATAGTACTAATCAGCCATGTGATTAGGCTGACCTTGATTCTTGGAAAGTCTTGCCATCAAATGATCTAACACCGAGGATAAAGATATGCTTAGATTTGTGTATTGCCTCTGAGTGCCCTCAGCAATTGATTCTTTAACTATCTTTCCAATAATAGTGACACAACTAGCTTTTCCAAACATAGTTCTATACCTTCGGCATCCAGTACCAAAACCACCTTTGCTTATAGAACTCACTTTCTTGGCTAGATATTTGACTTCAGCCTCAATACCAATGTCTTTTAGGGACTCCCAATCCTTCAACCCCTTCATTTTCAGACCTTTCTTCAAATAAGAACTGGCATTTTAAATAAAAAGCCTAATTTGATTGGGGGTATTAGGCTTTCATTTTATCTCCATAACTCAGTTCCTTCACCTTGTTAGATATTCATGAAAGGATTCATCCGGCTTCTATTGTAATAGCTCAAGATCTTTTAAGGTAACTTCCATCCTCGTACTACAGTCGTACTGCCTCAAAAATTCTTCTGTTAACATACCCCAGTCCTCTTTAGTACATCTATCTAGGCCACAATACCAGTCAATTATGGGACCGTTAAGACTAAGGTTGAAATACTTAACTTTCTACCTTTCAGTAAGATTGTTGCCCTTCATGAATAAAGTGTATTTCTTAATGTGGGTGGATGGATCAGACATACCATCGTACTTAGGCAGATCGGGCATTTTAAACCGCTGAGGAAGTACATCCTCACTTTTTAGATCTATATCCTTTAAGCTAACTCCCTTTTCCTGACGACAAACCCAAGCCATCACCTCTATTTTCTCCTCCATCTTTTTAAGGTTTGGATTTTCCACTCTAGATTGCTTTCCCATTTAGGCTTGTACCACAGGTAATTCTTCCTCCTCCGGAATGAAATCCTCTTCAGATACAATTCCCTTATCCTTTCGTTGCTCTACAAGATGAACTCGTGATCCAACTCCTCTTGATTCAACCACTAAGAAAGGTCCTGCTTGGGGAGTAATAAGAGTGCCTCCCACAGTTTTAGGCTCTCTATGGGCAGCAATAGTTGTTAAAGGTCGCTGATCGATAGGCTGTGCCATAGAGTTTATAATGTCTGTGATCATAGATCTCATCCTCCTTTTAAACTCATTGATTCTTTTATCTAGCTTTTGATCGTCAAAAGCTTTAACTCGTGTTGGATCTATCATATTTGTTCTTTCATATGTTATTTCAAAGATTTTAGCTAATGATGGGGATTTATTTGAACCCTTAGTCTCACTAGACTGCATATAGGATGAGTAGGGTATCGTTCCAAAGGGAACGAGGTAAATTTTGTATTAAAACTACAAAGACTAGATGGATAGGTAACGAATAAAATAAAGATCATGCATTTAACTAAATATCTAAACTACTTTGGATATATTAAATTAATTTGGGTTAAATATGACTTAAATGATGGTATGAACATACATTAAAAATTATGAAATAGTAATTCATTTAAGAACAAGTTCTAGATAATTATATAAATAAAGTGACTGGAGATTTAGCCAAGATTCTTTAAAGCAACTCTCGTTTTCAGTAAAGATGTTTTCATTTAGAGTTTATAAGCACTCTCATGTCATTATAGAGATAAACAAAAATTATGAAGCTTTATGCCAATTCTTTAACCCCTCAAAGTGAATTCCTTATCTCTAAGTGAATTCAATGCTTCAAGTACATTCATTTGTTTTTCCATCAAAGAATTCCAACTCTCGTTGCGAATAAATCGACTAACATGCCAAATATGGTGGCCAATCATACATAGCAAATCAAAGCACACAAATGCATGTAAATCATACTTCATTCATAATAAGAATAAACATGTCTTAAACAAATACTAGTACATATTTATAATGTACAAAGGAAACTAGCCAAAGTATATAATTGAATTAAAGACAAACAAGAGAAAGAAAACTATCTCATGTTCCTTTGGCTTTTCCCTTTGTAATCATCGACTAAAAAAAAACTATGTAAAAATGTTTATCCAAAATAATAACTATATTTCTAAAGATAAAACATTGATTGATCTCCCTTTTTTTCTTTCAGCATCTTGGATCCCTATTTATAGAGATTAAGTCTACAGATATGTCCCTTCAGAATAGTTGTCAATTATGAAAAGTTGTCCTGAAAAGTCCTGATAGTTGGCTGAAGGATAGGTTGCAAAAAGGTGGCATCGTTTGAGAACAGGTGCTTTGTTCGACTCGTGAATGCCTTCACGAGTCGTGAGTTCGTCTCACTACTCTTCTGGACTCGTGATTTCATGCTTTAGTTGTGACTTGTACTGCCTTCCTTATTGAGTCGTGACTACCTTCACGACTCGTGAACTACTATTGGGACTCGTGAATGGCTTGCTCTTTCTTCTTCACTCCTCCACTCGTGAGGCTCTTCACTAGTCACACAAAACTGTCCGAGTCGTGAACCACTTCACTACTCGTGATCTTTTTCTTTGAATTTTCACCATCTTCTTCATTTTCTTCACACTTCACCAATTTTAACCTAAAAACAAACATAAACACATAAATTGAACATAAACGCATAAAAATACACATAATATTACATACTTAACTACATAAATAAGAGAAAAACACACATAAAAAGATAGACATCTTACATGACATCAAATTCCCCCACACTTAAACCTTGCTTGTCCCTAAGCAAGAGAAAAGTGAGAAAATTTAATCTCAAGTCAAACTAAGTAAGTTACATTATAACGCATTGCTCAATTTTTACTTAAGATAAGATTGATATGAATTCAAACACCTTCACACTCAAAATATTAGTACATCAATACTTAAAACATGCATCTTAAATCATCAAGTCACCTAAATTTACTAAATTCAACATCAAGAATATAAAGTCTCAAGACTAACCATGCTCAAGAGAGAATAGTGATCATAAAGCCTAAGATCCTAAGACTATAGTTGCCTTTTTGGACAATTAAAAATCACACATACCTTTAAACCCATCTCATGGCATTTTTAGACTATGTTTTTCATCTTTTTTCTTTTTCTTTTCTTTCTTTTTCTTCTTCTTTTTTTTTAGCATGGGTATACTTTTAGACTTTATCCCATGAATAGCCAGAGAATGTAGTATTAGGTGCGTTTTACGCTCCATCCCATACTTTATTAACCTTTTGGATATGCATCTTGCTGTATTGTATTAGTTTAATTTTTTCTCTCTTTTTACTAGTCCTTATCCATTTTTGAAAAGCCTAAAGGTAAGTATTATGGCTATAGTTTCCATGAGGCAACTAAAATCCAAAAATCTTAAACTAAATGAGCATATTCTAACCTTAAAGCATAGTTAGTAAAAAGACTAAACAACCCAAAATGTTGAAAGAAGTAATAAGATATAACTTAAAAACATAAAACACATGCCAAAAATCTTGAATAACTAATCAAATGAGTATAAAAGCTTAATGAATCTTCATAACAACCTATATAACATACAATATGAGCAATACTTATAACAAAACTCACTATAAAAGTTAGTCTACATAAAGAAAAAGATAAACAAACAACAACACACAAGTGCTCCCCCACACTTAGAACACACATTGTCCTCAATGTGGAGAAACAAAACAAACACACAAATAAAAAGAAAATTAAAAATAAACAAAAGTGAGGAAAGAAAACTCCCCTTAAATTCATGGTGAAGGTGGAGGTAATAGGACCTCATAGCCCGCTTGCGCAATGAAAGTGTCCACCTTGTGTTCAAGACGGCGTTGACGATGAACCAATTGACTTGTGGCTTGCTCCAAGGAAGCCAATTGACTTTGGATGGCGGATTGATTGTGTAGCAATTGATTGAACATGGAAGTGGTAATATTTGAAGAAGATCCATCAGTTGGTGTGAAAATAGGTGAATGACTAGGTGTACCCTCCATAGGATCATCACTTTGCCCTTGCGCCGTTGGCCTTGACTCTTCCGAAGTACTTTCCATAGCAGCCACTTGGGGAGTAGAAGTGCTTGGTAATTCCTTCCAACAAGAACGATATATAGGTGGTATGTATTGAAAGGAATTGTTAGTGACTTCTCCTCGTACAAATAAATGCTTAGAAAAATATATGCATGGAAATACACCATCATAAATACGCAAATCAATATCAATTCCCCTAGCAATAGCAGCTATGACATGACCATGTGTGATAGGGGACTCCGAGCGATTAACACAGTTCAATAATTGTTTGAAAATCCAATAAGACCAACATATAGACTTACGATTATGCACACACCACATCAAAAACAGTTCATGACTAGAAACTCGATTAAATTCATGCTTGTTAAAAACAATGGAGGCAAGAATCTTATGCAAAATCCAATATTTTAAGTCCGAAACAAACATTGATTTAGCCTTCCTAGCCCTATATGGTGTAGTCAAACCAGTAAGAAAGGTCCAAAAATCATTAGGTCTATAACTCTTAGGAGGAGTACATAATCCATTTGGGCTAAAGCCAAATATTCGATGCATCATGAAATAAGTAAGAGTATGATCAACACTATTCAAGCAAAAGTCTACAAGCCTAGGATTATCAGCATTTTCTTTAAAATTTGTGTAAAATTCCAAGACTAAGTCAGTATAGAACTACTCATGCATATTTACAAAACGCAAGAGACCACATTGAGACATCTCATTGACTTCATCAAGAACACCCACTTGTTCAAGCAAAGAATTAGGAAAATACTTACATTGAGAGATTGCTCTATCTTTTAGAACAAGGAACCTGTTACCTTCATGGATGGAGGAAAGAGGGAATAGTGAACCAAAGTCTGTCTGTAAACTCTGAAGTGGTGCTTCATCTCCCCCCTGCTGACCCCTTGATGCTGAAACGTTCTTTGTCCTTACCATAGTTGTTAAAGAGAAAATGAAACAGAAAAGCAATGTGCAATGTGGCTATAACGTGAATCAGTGTAGAAATGGGAAGTAGATGTTGCAGAGAAAAGAAAACAAAGAGACAAAAAGAAATGGAAGTTACAGTGAAAGAGCAAAAAGTTACGAGAAGAGTAAAAGAATAGGGAAGGTGAAAAAGGAAAATGAAACTAACTACAGTATTTATAGAAGGAGGGGAAAAATGAAAAGATATGACGTTTAGAAACCCTAAATTGAATTTATAACCGTTCCCTCTCTTAAATTTAAGTTAATAAGGGGTAGTTAATCCAATTAAAAACCGCTAATACTCCTAATTAGAAGAAATATAAGTGAAATAAAGAAATAAAAATGAAATAGAAATAAAATCAGGAAGTGAAAAATCACGACTCGTAACTTTTGGAACAGTGCTTCACGAGTCGTGATGTACCTCACGACTCGTGAAGATAAGGTAGTTTGTGTTGAGGAAGCAATGGTCACGACTCGGCAAGAATCTCACGACTCGTGAAAGAAATAGGGATAGACAAAAATGGAAATCATCACGAGTCGGCATGTACCTCACGACTCATGAGCCCTGCGCTTCTGTATTACACGTGATATCCTTCACGACTAGTGAGTCTGCTCACGACTGAATAAATAAAGCCTATGGAATACTCGTGAAGATGTTCACGAGTCGTGATGAACTCGTGAACATGATGCAATACTATAATTTTCTGCAAAATCTGACCAAACTTGAGCCAAAAGTTAAAATTACAACAGATAAATAAATCAATAAGAAAGAAAACTATAAACTACTTAAAACTTAACCAAAAATAAATCATAAACAAAAACTCTAATTTAAAAGCAAACAAAACACAATATAAAAATTCATAAATCTAATAACTAATTTATATCATACAATCCTAAAACATCTACTCATTTGTATCATTCAATAAAAATTCATTCAAACCGTTCCTCGGCAACGGCGCCAAAATCTGATGGGGATTTATTTGAACCCTTAGTCTCACTAGACTGCGTATAGGATGAGTAGGGTATCGTTCCAAAGGGAACGGGGTAAATTTTGTATTGAAACTACAAAGACTAGATGGATAGGTAATGAATAAAATAAAGATCATGCATTTAACTAAATATCTAGACTACTTTGGATATATTAAATTAATTTGGGTTAAAGATGACTTAAATGATGGTATGAACATACATTAAAAATTATGAAATAGTAATTCATTTAAGAACAAGTTCTAGATAATTATATAAATAAAGTGACTGAAAAATTTAGCCAAGATTCTTTAAAGCAACTCTTGTTGTCAGTAAAGATGTTTTCATTTAGAGTCTATAAGCACTCTCATGTCATTATAGAGATAAACAAAAATTATGAAGCTCTATGCCAACTCTTTAACCCCTCAAAGTGAATTCCTTATCTCTAAGTGAATTCAATGCTTCAAGTACATTCATTTGTTTTTCCATCAAAGAATTCCAACTCTCATTGCAAATAAATCGACTAACATGCCAAATATGGTGGCCAATCATGCATAGCAAATCAAAGCACACAACTTCATTCATAATAAGAATAAACATGTCTTAAACAAATACTAGTACATATTTATAATATACAAAGGAAACTAGCCAAAGTATATAATTGAATTAAAGACAAACAAGAGAAAGAAAACTATCTCATGTTCCTTTGGCTTTTCCCTTTGTAATCATCTACTAAAAAAAAAACTAAGTAAAAATGTTTATCCAAAATAATAACTATATTTCTAAAGACAAAACATTGATTGATCTCCCTTTTTTTCTTTCAGCATCTTGGATCCCTATTTATAGAGATTAAGTCTACAGATATGTCCCTTCAGAATAGTTGTCAATCATGGAAAGTTGTCCTGAAAAGTCCTGATGGTTGGCTGAAGGATCGGTTGCAAAAAGGTGGCATCGTTTGAGAACAGGTGCTTTGTTCGACTCATGAATGCCTTCACGAGTCGTGAGTTCATCTCACTACTCTTCTGGACTCGTGATTTCATGCTTTAGTCGTGGCTTGTACTGCCCTCCTTATTGAGTCGTGACTACCTTCACGACTCGTGAACTACTGCTGGGACTCGTGAATGGCTTGCTCTTTCTTCTTCACTCCTCCACTCGTGAGGCTCTTCACTAGTCACACAAAACTGTCCGAGTCGTGAACCACTTCACTACTCGTGATCTTTTTCTTTGAATTTTCACCATCTTCTTTATTTTCTTCACAGTTCAACAATTTTAACCTAAAAACAAATATAAACACATAAATTGAACATAAACGCATAAAAATACATATAATATTACATACTTAACTATATAAATAAGAGAAAAACACACATAAAAAGATAGACATTTTACATGACATCAGCTAACCCTAAATCTAACTCTAATGTTGAGTCAAATTGGCTTGACAGAGACCTTCTGACCAGACGCCCGTTTGGACTCCTGAACCAACATGCTAGCTTTATGGTAACTATAACTACTAACCCTTTAATCAAGGCTCCAATCTTTCTACATCTGAAGAAGGATCTTCATTTTCCAATATACCTTAATCAAAGTAGATATAGCTTCCCCTTGAGTAAATTCCCAAAGAAACTGAGGCTCAAAACTTGCCCAGGCATTATTCATCTTCCCATAATAAGTCAAATTCTCAAACTATATGGATGACTTTATAATAGCTGTAAAAGAAGCTTACTAGTATAATGCATGAAATGTGTGAACATAGCATATATCATTTACATAACACATGCACAAGCCAAAATAAAACCCTACTACCTTATCTCTCCTGTACAGGCGATCATCAGTCTCTTTCCTAGGCATAATTAATTCATGGGTTAGTAGGGAACTTGATGAACACGCATGATGCACGGTGAAAAATTGACAACATGGTCTCTTTTAATTTTGAAACACAGGCAAATGCGATATTGATCTCTATATACTCTAATCATTCGAATAAGCCCAAGATAGGCCTACCGAGGCATAACAGCCTTTTACAATGCCTACCTCGGTTTATCAAATTTTGACTGAGTATATAGGTATCCAAATAGCAAGCAAAGTATTAAGGTACATGTTACCAAAGGGAAGTATCTAAACGACTATATGAGGCATAGGTCTGGTAGTAAAACTTTAAGGTTACCCAAGCATGGTCCCTGCCGACAAGTCTAGCTCATCACGAGTATAACAATAGATCAGGTCACCAGTTTATATACCCAATAGGTATGAGGCTTGGGCTGGTGGTCCTCTCTAACATTCCCTTACATTGAGTGAATGTAGGGTCACACTTCGAGATTATACCAGGGGTAAATAAGGATGCCTAACTTAATTCTAAGGCCGTAGCATGCCCCAATGCATCCTAAGTTAAAAAGAAACCAACACAATCAAATCATAAGTAAGAGTTTATACTCTATTAACCAAGTCATTTTCAAGATGAGATCTCAAATGGTCCCCAATGGAGTCGCCACTATGATGCGCGTCGAACCCTAAAAGGCATTCGGTGTATTCTTGATAACCTGCTTTCAGGGCTCAAGACCGAATGAGGTTTGTTTAACTCATGAAAGCCAATTGCTTTGTAATGAATAAGCATCAACACGCAATGCACTCGGGCCTTTAAAAGGCATGAGATAACGCATTAGAGTAACCTTATCCATTTTCTAACGAACAACTTACGAGGCATCTGCTGAGCATCACAAGGCATACATTTAGGAGCCGCCACCTAATAGAACATTGGGAAAGTGATTTTTCTTAATATCTTGTTATACTGAAACCAAAGACATTCGAATCCCATTTTTACTTACAATACTTAGTTAATAGTTAGCATAAACAATCACTTATGACCTATCATGTTGACTTTTCTCTCATGCATTGCAAGGAATATAATAGGGTAAATAAACATGTTAGCATATAGGGAAAATGATAAAGTTTATATATAAACCGCAAGCATTTAAAGACATTAGTCCTGACATACTTGGATCCTAAATTATAGCTATCTCATTTAATTTTATGGCTTTAGATAAAAAATATTTTTATACATGCCATAAATAAATAGAAGAAATAAATATGCATAAATTGGGGTATTCATTTATTCTCAGGAACATTGGTTCCCTCACATACATTCATGAAATTCTTTCGTTGTATGATTTTCTAAGATAAAATAGGACATTGGTCCAACTTTATGATTAAAAAAACCCAATTAATTTAATAAAAAATTGTATATGCAATTTCCTTGGTTTTCATACCAAAATGCCTTTTCTTCTATATTATTACAGATAGATAATAATTATACAAGCCAAAAATATACAAATAATAATAATGAAACAAACTAATAAACTATGTTATTTAGGCCTAGTCAAATTAATTTTCTCCTTATAGATTTACTTGTTCATGCATCCAAAAATAATAAAGATGATTGATTAGACAATGGTAAAGAAATGGATAAGAATTATGACATAAGAGGGGTGCAAATGCAGGCTATGTGTACTACAACTAAATATAATAGGAGCGTAACATTTTAAGGCAAAAGAGTTAAAAGCAAAATGAGGTCAAAAGGTCAAGCAACTCAGATGGGAGAGAGTCACGAACTCACTCGCGGACTCAGTGAGTCACAACCCAACAAGGGACCAAGTCATGGGCTATTGGATGTAAGTCATGCCTCTTTTAACAAGTTGTGGTCCATTCATAAGCAAGTCAGGGACTCATCCCCATGAGTGAGTCACGGACCAAGTCCGTGAGTCAGACCAGAATGGTCCAATAACATTGGAACGTTGCCATGGACGAGGCTTAAAGGTTAGAAACTCAAATCCAAAGGCACAAACTCACATAAAACACCTTTAAACCCTATCAAAACAACATATAAGGATCAAAACTAAGTTAAAACACATCAAAAAATTCAATTTCATGAATTGAACAAGTGAGAGAATTTGAATTCTAGAAAGAGAAAACAACTATAGAGGGTGCAGTACTCAACTCTTTCTAAAAAATGAGCACTAATTCATGTATAATTCATAAAAACACACACACACAATCACACTAATTATTCAATATTAAATATCAAACACAAAGAAATTAATAAACATGCAACTATATATAAAGAAAGCTTAAGGACAGAGCTTTGAAGCTCAAAATAAATAAAGGAAAACTATATAAATTTTAGTGAGGAGAAGAAGCCTCTCATATTACCTTTAGTATGGCTATTATCCAAAATTAGTGAGTGTCTGTGCTCTTTTTCCCTTTCTTTTTACATGATTTTTTTTCTTCTTAAAACCAAGTCCTTTTTTCTTTTTTCTTTTAGAAACTAGAGTTTTTTTTTCAGCCAAAACCACCATTTTTTCTCTCCTATTTGTTAAAAAAGTTATAATTGCTCCTTAAATCCCAAAATACCATCCCATCCTTCTTAATTGATCTTGGATTAAGATCAATGAAAAAGGATAGATATTTTTATTTAAAAATAATCCTCTATTTTATAGGATGAAAACTTAAAATTTTGTTGGAAATATTGAGTCATAAACCTAGCTTGTGACTCATAGATAAGATCAGTAGGACCTAAAATATTTTGAGTTAGGAATGATGAGTCACGGACTAAGGACCGTGACTCATTTGCTGAGTCATAGACACTGGTCTATGACTCATTAGGTGAGTTATGGACACTGGCCTGTGACTTATTGGTAAATTGTGAATTGAGCAGAGAGTGACTAAGGCTCTAAGGGCTTAACTCAAGCAGTAAGTCATGGACCAAACTCGTGACTCACTTCCTGGGTCAATCCAGAAGTTTTTATCATAGCCACTTTTTGGCCAAACATGAAAGAATGAAAATATGCCTTTTTAAAAGGACACTTTTTCCCTTAAGAACTTTGATGCAAACATTTTCCATGACCCAAGAACACCAGTACAGGAGAAGAGGAGGCACCATTACTTCCTGATTATCTCTGAAATAACATTACACTTATTAGGTAACCTTGACAAAGGCTGATCCAATCTCAGTGTTTACACATCTTTACCATTTATTTTACACTTGTTCTCAGTGGATATGCCCAAGGCTAAATATTTGGTCTTTTATGTAATGTCACATTTCATTATGTAAAATTAGGTTTTCTTCATGTTATTATGTTGTTGGCATGTTACATTATAATAATGCTTATAAATAACAATCTAATGTTATTTTGACTATCCCTAGTCATTTATCATTAAATGAATAATGATAAATAAAGACTAGTATACATTTGATTGATAATCATGGGATGATTATATATGGTGATATGAATTAAACTTATAAGTACTTGTTAGAGAACAGAGTACTAGATTGACCCACTATGAGATACTACATAGGTTAATATCATTAGTGATCTCATAATAGTTATGTTATTGATCCATAGACCTGAGATTATCACAATATCCTACATTATAAACATTATATTTTAACATAATCAAACATTATCTTTAATTGGATAATCATAAAGGTTATGATTGGACATAATGAGAATCATACAGAGGCTAGTGAATAATCGAGAAGAAATTTGTCCCTCTCTTATGAGAGAGATATTTATTGGGCCCCTCGATAAGTAGGACTGAGAAATGCATAGTTATGCTCAAATGAATTGATGGAGCAATCAATATCATTTGATATTATCGATCTACTTAGTGATCGAGAAATTATATGTTTGGACTATATAAGTTTGACATGGACCATGATTTATGTTCAAACAAGATATCCTACGACAAAGGGATTATAACATGTTCTATTAGGTTAAAATTAAATTATCGATATTTATATTATTTGGATAGTCATAATATCTTGCTAGAGACTGCTTATGACTTGTGGGCCCGTGATGGGATTGGCGCTTACTATCAATATAATATGAACCTATTAGGTCGCACACATAGAATGTGATGAATGGACTAATGGTTAATTCAGGCATTTCAAATTTTATTTTGTGATAAATTAAAATTCGACATAAATAAAAAATAATAATATTTAAGATTAATATTATTATTCTTATTTTAAATAAGAAATAAAGTATTTCTTATTTTAATAAGGAAAGTGGGCTCAAAGTTTTCTCTCTCTAAATTAGGATTAGATTAACTATATACATATAGTGATATATATATTTTAAAACCCTAGTCAAACATAAAAGGAGAGTGGCAGCCTTCACTTAATAGAGAAAAAAGAAAAAATCAATTTTCTTCTGTAACTTTAAGAAAGAACAAAATATACCCTAGCCACCAAGGAAGGGAGCTAGCACCCCAAGCGACTTAGTTCATTGCATTCGCGTGTGGATACCGATACAGGGTGTCGTTTCGCGTGAGGCCGCACCTGCAAATTTGATTTATCTGTGCTTCGATAGGTTGGTAATCATTAAACTTCTTTTCTTTTGAATTAATTGGATCGCATGTGATCCTGATGGGTTTCTTTTTTCGTTGCAATTTTTTTTTAATTTTATTATTTCGAAACCCAACAGTGGTATAAGAGCCACTTGCGAGTTCAATTGATTCAATTATCGTATTTTGTATGTATGTGATGTGTACAAAATCAATTTTATATGATATGAATAGATTATATGTTGATACATGATGAGTTAATAACTGTTATAATCGTTATATTAATCTGTTTATGGGATATGAATGAAATTAATCTATTTATATAAGATATAAATGTAATTAATTAATTGATGTTTATGATATAATGTATATAGGCTGTGAAATTGATATATGTTAATATGATTAACATGTGTATGTTAATTTTGTTTTAACATGATTAAATGAATTATCATGAGATTAAATGTATAATCTATATTCAATTAAATTTAGTGGTATTCTATACTGATCATATGAATGTTTAATGTGATTAAATAGTTATTGATATGATCAACAGATTTGATATTTTAGGATACAAAATAGGATATTTTTAGGCAGAAAATTGTTAATGAGATTAACGTTGCCTCAAAACTTCGAGGGGCGCTGCCCTTCGACCCTGTAAGGGTAGCCGTGTGATCTAATCGTAGTAGGACCGCCGTCTTATCTAATCGTAGCACTTAATATATATCATTAATGTTATTATTTGCCAATTTTAATACATCAATTTTATGCAATTAATTAAGCTTTATATGAGATGACTTGATTTTAATTGATGTATGTATGTATGTATGTATGTATGATGTCTTTGCATGGTGCATAACATGGCCAGTTGAGACCCTTATGATGGTGTTTACTTTATTTATTTATTTATTCTTTTTATGGGTTTGTAATTTTAAATACGACCTACGTGTTATTCTTTTGTTGTAATTTTATTTTACTAATAGTTTTAGCAGAATAGTTTATTTCATTATTGTAATAAAGACAAAGAAATTTCACGAAGACCATAAAGGGGATCAATCCAATTCCATGATGATGGAGGTGCAAAGTTAAAGCTATTGATCAAGACAAGTTTATGTAATTCCACCTAGGATTGACCTTTGATCTTTATATTGGCTTATGAAGATAATATAGTTTTGGCCATGCTATGACACGTTTTATATATTATGCATATTATATTGGTATGTGATGTGATGAATGATTATATATGTATATGAGATGCCATGTATGGGATGATGTATGATATGTAAATAAATAAACATCATAACTTAAAATTTAAAATTCCCTGGCCAAAATTTTAAGTCTTATGACACCCATAATTATAACACCTGTCAAGACCTACCAAAATGTAGGTTCTACCAAAGCGAAGTACATTAGGTTATCATAGTAAGATAGGATGGGTACTGGTGTTACCCATATGTTTAAAAATGGTTAGACTTAATTAGTCTATCAAAATGGTTTTGGACCTAAGGCATTAGATGGGATTATAACATGTCGGGACATATGATATCAAAATCCCATAAAGAATCTAAGAGTTACATGAGATGTAATTGGTAAGGAGTTATCTACCTAAATAACTTGATTTTAAATGTCATGCCAAAGCTGACTTAGAATTAAGTGAAATATGGATCTTAGCCCACTAAAACATTACAATTGTTGTAATTAACATTGAGGGTGAATATTTTAGTGGGAGTTTTAAAAAATACCCTAAAATGAAATTGATACTAATTTTAATATTTATTTTGCATATTTGTAGATCAATGACTTCAAATAACACTTCCACAATATCACTACGATCAGTCCTTGAGAAGGGCAAACTAAAAGAAGATGGCACTAATTTCCTTGATTGGTTCAGGAACTTGAGAATTGTTCTCAAGCAAGAAAGGAAGCTATATGTGCTCAATGACCCTGTTCCTCCTGTCCCGCCTGTTGATGCCTAAAGGACAGTCAAAGATAAACAAAAGAAACATGCTGATGATTTTATTGATATGGGATGTCTTATGTTAGCCACAATGGGCACAAAACTTCTGAAGGATCTAAAGCATTTAGAGGCTTACGAGTTGAGTAATCATCTCAAGCATACATTCCAACGATAAGCAAGGCAAGACAGGTATGAGATTACCAAAGCTTTGCATGCTTGTTTAATGGCTGAAGGTGCATCAGTAAGTGCTCATGTTCTAAAAATGAAAGGCTATATTAATCACTTTAAAAGGATTGGATTTCCCATCACTTTAGATTTGGCCATGGATTTGATCCTTAATTCATTGCCTAATAGTTATAACCAGTTTGTTTTGAACTATAATATGAATAATATGGAGAAATCCCTTCTTGAGCTACATGTGATCTTAAGATAGCTGAGCAAAGCATTAGAAAAAGGCCCAATCATATTTTTATGGTTAATAAGGGAAAGAGGATGAAAAATAAGGGCAATGGTAAGGCTAAGGCAAAAGTTGCTGGTAAGCCTAAGGCACAAGCTAAACACAAACCCAAGGCAAAAGCTTCAAAAGAGGGATTTTGGTTCCATTGCAATGAACCCAGTCATTGGAAGAGGAATTGCAAGCTCTACTTGGAAGAATTGAAGAAAAAGGAGAGTAGTGAGACTACAGCTTCAAGTATTTATGTTATAAAAATTAATTTATCTACTTTTAGTTCTTGGCTATTAGATACTGGATGTGGTTCTCACATTTGTACAAATGTGCAGGGACTTAAAAAGAGTAGGCAACTAAAAAAGGGTGAAGTGGACCTACGAGTTAGAAATGGAGCAAGTGTTTCTGATTTAGCCATAGGGACTTATGAGTTGACTTTGCTCAATGGGCTTTTGTTAGTTTTGAATAATTGCTTTTATGTTCCTACTTTGAGTAGGAATATTATTTCAGTTTCTTGTTTGGATGATGAAGGTTTTTCTTTTCTTATTAAGAATAAGAAATGTTCTATTTATTATGATGATATGCTTTATTGTATTGCTGATGCATATAGTGGCCTTTACATTCTAAATCTAGAAAATCCAACAATCAAGATATATATAACATATCTACAAAGAAATCCAAACCCTATGATTTGAATAAAACATATTTATGGCATTGTCGCCTTGGTTATATAAATGAGAAACGAATATCAAAACTCAATCAAGATGGACTTTTGGAATCATTTGGTTTTGAATCATTTGAAAATTGTGAATTTTGTTTATTAGGCAAGATGACAAAAGATCCATTCAACGGACATAGTGAAAAAGGCCAATAATTTATTGGGCCTTATGCGTATTGATGTATGTGGCCCATTAAGCATAAATGCCAGGGCAGGATTTCAATACTTCATTACTTCACTAATGATTTCAGTAGATATGGCTATGTCTATCTAATGAAACATAAACATGAATCATTTGAAATGTTCAAAACCTTTCAAAATGAAGTTTAAAATCAACTTGGTAAAACTATTAAACCACTTCGTTCTGATCGGGGTGGTGAATACTTGAGCCAAGAGTTTGATGATCATCTAAGAAATTGTAGAATTGTTTCACAGTTAACTCCACCAAGGACACCACAATGGAATGGTGTTTCTAAAAGAAGGAATTGAACTTTATTAGATATGGTTCAATCAATGATGAGTCAAATAGATCTTCCTTTATCCTTTTGGGGCTATGCATTAGAAACAATTGCATTCACTCTGAACAGAGTTCCATCTAAAGCGGTTGAAAAGACACCATATGAGATATGGATTGGGAGAATTCCTAGTTTGTCTTTTCTAAAGATTTGGGGCTGTGAGGCTTATGTCAAATGATATGTCTTAGATAAATTAGCACCTATATTTGATAAATGTCTTTTTGTGGGATATCCTAAAAAAACTAAAGGATATTACTTTTATAATCTCTTTGAGAATAAAGTGTTTGTTGCTCAAAATGGTATCTTTCTAGAAAAAGAATTTATTTCTAAAAGAAACACTGGTAGTAAAATAAAACTTGAAGAAGTTCGAAAACCACAAGATGGCATTAGACCATTGATAGAAACTTAACAAGTTTCACAAAAAGTTGTGGAACTTATGCAAGTTACACAAAAACTACACAGATCTAATAAGACAAGACATCAACCCGAGAGATATGGATTTCTTGTAACAGATAGTCATGAAGTAATGCTCATGGATCAAGATGAGCCTAATACCTATCAAGATGCTATATCAAGTCTAGATTATGAGAAATGGTTAGAGCCATGAAATCTGAAATGCAATCCATGTATGACAATCAAGTTTGAAACTTGATTGATCCACCTAAAGGAATTAAAAACATTGGGTGCAAATGGGTTTTTAAGTAGAAAACTGACATGGATGGGAAAGTACATACCTTTAAAGTAAGATTTGTTGCAAAAGGTTTCAAGTAAACTCATGGTATTGAATATGATGAAACTTTTTCACCAGTCGCAATGGTTAAATCAATAAGAATTCTTATTGCCATTGTTGCACATTATGACTACGAGATATAGCAAATGGATGTCAAAATAGCATTTCTTAATGGAAACTTACTTGAGGATTTGTATATGATATGACCTGAAGGTTTTGTCCACCTTAAAAATTCTAGAAAGGTGTGCAATCTGCAAAGATACATTTATGGATTAAAGCAAGCTCTTGGAGCTGGAATCTTTGTTTTGATGAAACAGTCAAAGAGTTTTGATTCATAAAAAATGAAGATAAACCTTATGTATATAAGAAGATTAGTGAGAGTGCAGTAATGTTTCTCATCTTATATGTCGATGACATGTTACTCATTGGGAATGATATCCCTATGTTACAAAAGACCAAAGACTGGTTAGTGAAATATTTTTCAATGAAAGATCTAGGTGAAGCTGCTTATATCCTTGGGATTAAGATCTATAGGGATAAATCTAAAAGAATAATTGGTTTGAGTCAAAGTACTTATATAGACAAGATGCTGAATAGGTTCAGCATACAAAATTGTAAAAGAGGATTTTTGCTAATGTCTCATGGCATTACTCTTAGCAAGACTCAATGTCCTATGACATCTGATGAGGGAGACCGCAAGAGTATGATTCCTTATGCTTCGGCTATAAGATCTATCATGTATGCCATGTTATGTACTAGACTGGATATTTCATATGCATTGAGCATGACAAGCAGATACCAGTCAAGCCCTGGTGAAAGTCACTGGACAGCCGTTAAGAATATCCTTAAGTACTTGAGAAGAACTAAGGAAGCATTCTTAGTATATGGAGGATTGGAAGATGAGCTAGTAGTAAATGGTTACACAGATGTAAGCTTCCAATCTGACAAAGATGACTATAGATTGCAGTATGGATATATGTTTTTGTTAAATGGAGGTGTTATTAGCTAGAAAAGTTCTAAACAAAGCACTGTCACTGATTCTACAAAAGAAGCTGAGTATATAGCAGCTAAGGAAGCAATATGGATCAAGAAATTCATTATTAAACTGGGAGTGGGTCCTAGTATCACAAATCTTATAGACCTTTATTGTGACAATAATGGTGTTATAGCACAGGCTAAAGAGCCCAGATCCCATCAGAGATCGGAACATATACTCAGGCGTTTTCATCTCATTTGTGAAATCATTGAAAGAGGAGATGTCAAGATATGTTGAGTACCAACGGATGACAAAATTGCTAATCCACTTACAAAGGCTCTCCTATAAGCCAAACATGATGGTCATACTAAGTCCATGGGTATTAGACACATATATAATTAGGCCCAGTACAAGTGGGAGATCGTCAGTGGATATGCCCTAGGCCAAATATTTGGTCTTTTTTTATGTAATGGCACATTTCATTATATAAAATTGGGTTTTCTTCATGTTATTATATTGTTGGCATGTTACATTATAATAATGCTTGTAAATAACAATCTAATGTTATTTTGACTATCCCTAGTCATTTATCATTAAATGAATAATGATAAATAAAGACTAATATAAGTTTGATTGATAATCATGGGATGATTATATATGGTGATATGAATTAAACTTATAAGTACTTGTTAGAGAACAAAATACTGGATAGACTCGCTATGAGATACTACATGGGTTAATGTCATTAGTGATCTCATAATAGTTATGTTATCGATCTTTAGACCTGAGATTATCACAGTATTTTACATGATAAATAATATATTTTAACATAATCAAACATTATCCACAACAAAAAAAATTGATTTTACCGACGGGTTCATAATTTGTTGCTAAAAATAAGATATTACTGACGGATTAGCTACGGAACAACAAATGCATCAGTAAAACTGAAAAAGTTGCAAAATGGCTACATTTTTAGCGACGAAAATGAAAAACGGTCGGTAAAATTGTTAGGAAGTAGTGGCACTATTTTTAGCGATGGAAAGCTGCGTCGGTAAAAATGTCAAACATTTTAGCTATGTACCTACGAAAATTATATAAAATGCCGATTTAGTTTCAATGTGTTAGCGACAAATTAGGGAAAGTACTTAGTGTCCGTCGGTAAATAATGGCTGCTTATTTTGGCCTTGCTTTTTACGACGTTTTTTCCATTGGTAATCCATTGTTATTAGTTTTATTAATACAAAATGAATGTTTAAAATTAAATTTTTTATTTTTTAATAAAATATTATTTTTGTACAAATAAACCCTAGACTAGATATTTTTTGTTTTAATTATATATAATTTTTATGTAAATAATTAATATATTTTTATCAGACGTATACATTTTAATTATATATACAATTTTTTTTATTTTATGGACATTTAAATAAAATTTTATTATATTTTGATATGATATAAAAATCCGATCCATATGAATTATATTTTTTATTATTTAAATTTGATTCGATCGGTATACAAAGCAGTTCATGTTATCCTAAAAATTTTATATCAGATTAAGGATTAATCCATAATAGTTTATAGTATAAAATGAAATTTAATTTTATTGTTAACTTTAAATATTTTATTATTATTATTATTATTATTATTATTATTATTATTATTATCATCATCATCATCATCATCATAAATAACGATATTTTGTTAGGTATTTTATGGCATTTTATTAATTAATCTCATTATTAAATAAATTTTATTCTAAACTTTTTACCTTTTAATAAATAATTTATTATTATTATTATTATTAAAACTTTTTTAAAATTTTAAATAGTTAAAAAATTATTAATTTGTATTGGCTAAAATATTCCTACCTTTAAATAAAAGAAAAGCGAAAGCAACATGTAAATTTAAGTATTTTCCCAATTATTGCCCCAGCTATAAAAACACTACTTCTTTCTTTCCTGTCCCCTCTCTCTTATTCTTCCTCTTTCCTCAAGTAAAAAGGGTATTTTGCTGGTATCTAGGTCAAAAATGCCTATTGGAAACTTTACTACCTCGAGCATTGCATCCAGGTACATCTTTGGTGCATTTTTGTTTATTTGTTTGCAATTTGGATAATTTATTTTTCTAAGCTGAATCCTGGATCTGTTGGTTTTTCCTTTGTTTTTATCTTTACATCTATCAGTTTTGGTCCTAGATCTGTATATTGCGTTTGTTTTGCTTTAATTTTGATAATGTATTGTATCTCAACTAGATCTGTTAGTTTTTATTATGTTATGAAAAATTTCCTAGAAACTTTCTTTCTCTTTTGTTTCTTAATGCAAAAGTGAGTATACCATTGCATAAGGCTTAATTGTGCCATGTGCGCTTTATCTTACTTTATTGATAGATTCTTTCTTTCTTTCCCCATAAGTATTTACTCGACCTTAGTGGCGTGTTTGAGTAGTTAGTTGCATTAACTATTGTTTTTTTTTAGGAAATTGGTTTATTATAGTTAATTACTAGTTTATTGCGTTTTTATCTAACGCTTTGGTTTCTTTTTGTGTGTGGAGAGAGAGAGAGAGAGAGAGAGAGAAAGAGAGTAGAAAAGGAAAAATTTTGTGATCTGGGTTTTGAAAAGTGGCCTCAAGTCTGTTACCGGTAGTGGTTTTTGTCCTTGATTTAATTGCTTTTGGCCTTGCTATTGCTGCTGAGCAGAGAAGGAATACTGTGAGTTTTTTTTCTTTATTTTGCCTCTACCTTTCCTTTTTCTGTGTAATTTTTTACTGTAAAATTTCTTACTTTGATTTATTAGAGTTGTTGTTGCTTTTTGTGTTTTGTGCTAAGTTTATAGTGAGAATTAGGTAGAAGTTCTATTATTTTTAAGTAATTGGCATTAGTTTTTGATTGAGAACTTAAACTGAAAAATTATCCTGAATCTTATAATAATAACATGGTCCAGCAATGTATGTTATGCTAATTTTTATTGACAAATAATAAGGGTAAAAATCTCCTTTATCCTTCAATTTTTGAGAAATGAAAATCATATGCATAAATTGAATATTTTTAGGCTCTTAATTTAGTATGAAAAATTAAACAACTTTGCATTAAATTAGAATCTTTAATAAACAGAACATCATAAATGTGGGGGGCTTGAAACTTGAGAATATAGAACCTAGGATATATAATGTACATTGCTTACCACTGAGGCTGCTTGGTGCTGAGGGATCTCCAGCAAGATGCATTCTTATCAAATAATTCTTATTAATTGTCATTTTTATTAGGAAAAAAAGTGGTTCTTTTAGGAAATTTACCTTAAATTTTGTTGTATTTCCAAAACTTATATGTGAATAAATAAAAATAGAAAGGTAGATAGTTATTGGTGAACTGAAAGGATTAGTGTTTGCGAATACTTGTTGTTTCAATCTCATGTGTAAAAACTAAACTTGGACAAAGAATAAACGGATAGTAATTTATAGTTTGACATGTATTTATTTTTTTGATTTATATTAATTCATTTCTTGAGGTTAATTAATATTTGTTCGTATTATTTTAGGTTTTATAGTTCTTTAGATATTTATTTAAATCAAGGTTAGACCATACTATTTTAATTTAAGGTCAACTGTAATTGACTAGTAGGGAGGCTTTTTATTGATTTTTTTTTCATTTCTTCTTAGTTTAATGAAACAGAAAACATTACTGCCTTAGATCCAAGGAATAAATTTGTCTAAAGCATAGGGATTTGTCTAAAGCAGAGGATTATTACATCCAAGGAATAAATTGTATTTCTAAAAGTGGGACATATAGAAGCACTGTCAGGGCATTGATGTTGTGCTATAGCAATTGAGCTACAACTTGTATGGCTCTTGGAAGAATGATGAATAGTCTACGAGATTGTGAGATGGCTATTGAAAGTGATCCCTATTTTCTCAGGTTGCAGGTTAGAGCTGCAAAGTAAGGTGCCCTTTGTTCTTTCTAGTCAATTTCTGGATTGCTCTATGATTCACTTACAATTTAGCTCTGCATAAATGCTAATTTTGTTTCATAGTTTGCTAGCTTATGATTTTATAAATACTAGTTTTTAACAACATTTGCTTTCAAAAAGTGCTAGACTCTCACTAGTATATAGCAGTGGTTTTCAAATGAATATTCTTTTACCTTTAGAAATTATAATTCTGCTTTGTTTTTGATATTCTTTGCAATTCTAAATTATTAGGAATCCATGTTGAAGGTGGAGTTCAGTCTTCTAAGTATAACTACTGAAGAAGGTGCTCCAGAGAGAAAAACTCCAATACGCTTGAAGTTTGAAATACAATATTTTGTTGTTAAAGGGATACAGGTATGCCCGCCATGTTTGTCATTTTATATGATTTTTGGTTCCTTGTGAAAGGCATAGTTTCAATCCTCTCTCTTTGAGAAGTTACGCATAGGTTTTGTCACAAAAATGATTTGTCAATTGATCCATAAGGATACATATTCCCATTCTTCAATGGACTTCAATGCTTGGACAATGTTTTACATGAGGGAACTTACCCTCTCGACTTCTTGTCATGACAAAAGAATTTACGACTTCATACATACTATATTCAGATCTTCACCTTTGGCATTTTTATATCATGTCTATGCAGAAACTTTAGGAGAGAGTTGTGTGTTTAAGATCTAGGGATAGAGTGCTTAGAATCAAAACTATGACCAGTATATCATTATAGAGTGTAAATTAAATTGGGTAACTGTCACTGGAGGGAGATATGTGGGCCTATTCAGAGTAGACTTTTGGGTATAGGTGATTTATCATCTTCTTCTCCAATTCCTTGAAAAATATTTTATAGCAATACCTTTACCAAGTTTCTTCTAAGACTACTAACTTTTGGAGGCTTCTGATATTGGATGCTATAAGTATTCATTGTAGCAAAAAAAATGATGTGAAAAGCAATTTGTTTATTTCTTTAAGTTATTGGGTTTGTTAACTTTTGTATCTGAATTTATTTCTTCAAACATGTGTCATTCTACAAAGTTTACTCTTTTTTTTGTACAAGCAACCTTGAAGCATGTAGCTTCTTCAATTGGAGTGACATAACATATTCTTTTTATAATTTACTTGCAATTAATCAATTGGCTTTGAGTGTGGATTTTTCAGGCGGAGAAGGTTATAATGGAGCTTAATAAGACCTTTCCTAATGATGATTTGCTTCCAATATATATTAATACTGATAGGGGAACAGGATCACACTCGACTATAAATTTTGGTGCCATGGGTGACAAATATTAACCAGTTGAAGACATATATTTATTCTGTGTTCTTGCGGCAATTGTTTAATATTTATGATGGTACTCTTAGTAATATCTGTTGTGGTTAACTTGAAACTTTAACTGCATATATTATACTCTGACTATTTAGCTTCCAACTTTTTTTAGCTTCTGTTTTATTCTTTATTGCATATATTATACCCTGCCTATTTAGGCGATTGTTTGATTTCATTTTCTGATCTAGTTATCTCATATTTGGATCTATTCTAAGTTAAAGAGCTTTTATTTTATTACCTTACTTTGAATTAGTTTATGAATAAGAAGAGTATATAAGTGGCCCAGAAATTCATAAGCTGAAGTACAGCTTTACTTGATAAGATGTTCATAAGCTCTTTAACTTGTAGGTTCACTTAGCAACATTTCTTGATACTAAATCATTCTTCTTACAGCAATTGGATACCTGAGGCTACTTTAATGGCACGATCCTATCTTCTTTGCAAAGTTTCAGAGATTGTAGCAATATGGAGAAAAAGACCTTAACAATGTATCTGCTTGTTCAAAAATATTACCTTTTCGTTCAAGAGTGTTATTAGAATAGCTATGCTATTCTTTTGTTCTTTGAATCTTGTGATATGATCCTTCTATTTTGTGCAGTTGTATCCAAATAAGTTAATTCGATCTCTTATTTCTAGTTGAATAGTCTGCATAAGGATAAAAAATTCTTGATTAGTTGAAGGAGATAAATTTTCAGTGAAGTAAAATAATATAAGGATAAACATTCCATTCTTCAGTTTGTGGGTGAATATTCAGTTATTTTATTTCCTTTATCTAGTAAATTTCTTTTGCTTTTCTTTGTAAACCATCATGTAAGAAGTTGTAAAAGTATGAATACTCCAAATATAATAATTAGAATTTATTTATTCATTTGGACATTTAACTTTATGCTTTCTAGAATTATAATAATAATAATTATTATTATTATTATCATTATTATTAAGAAGATGCACTTTCATACATAGCACAAGTTGCAAATATTACCTTGCCAGTCTTTATGGCTCACACATTATATCTAAATGCTTTATGTCAAATCCAACTTTCTCATCAAAATTATACTATTTAATAAGAAATAGCAATAGTTGTTTGAATTTCGTGGCTCAACATGACATGCTATGGTCTCTTGAATAAGTTTGAAATTTCTCAACTAATAAACCCTAGTAATAGCTAACCACATATTTACTTTAATATCAACCTTGATTATATATATATATATATATATATAGTGAAAAATAAACAACACATGAATGAAATGATATATTGTCTTTATTCTGTTCTCCATTTGATTGGCTTCAATACAATCTTATTAGTAAGATTATTTCACTTAAATTTATGTTATTTTACGGGTGGACCCTAAGGCTGCAGAATCTTTGGCTGATCCTCGATGAGTATCCAAATATGTTTGATGATTGGCAAGTTGCTCTATTTGTTGAATCTAAAGCAGCAGAGACAAGGTATTTGGAGAATCATATGTTCATATATTCATATATATAGGCACACAAATTCACTTCATGCATTTGATGAATGGCAGAGAACTTAGCTGAACAAAGATGTGCCTTTGTTTTCTTTTTTGTTTTCAAAGTTTATGTTCCAGAATCTCACAAAAAAATGGCAATAGATTACCCTTGTTGCTTCTCAATGATTACCTAACATTTGCAGTCACAGTAAACAATTTGGATTAAGATGTTATCTATGCATGGCCTTATTTTTGTTATTAATTCCTCCCTAATAACTCTGTTGGTAGTCACTGCTACTATGCCGACAATTCAAATTATGAATTTAAACACCAGGATTAGTTTTAACTTAATGATCTAGTATTGTGGTACCTGGTATCTTTAACACTTATTTAGTGGTCTAAACTTGGTTGTTTCCTAGCTTTTTTTATGTTCCCTCTTATATAAGGTGTCAAATTGTTGTACTTCGTCCTATCATTCTTAGTATGATAGATCAAGTTCATTCTATTTAAAAATTTCTTGCTCAATATTTCTAGGCAAGTATAAAAGGTTTATTTAGTAGCATAAAGCCACTTTGACAATTGTTTTTAGCTTTTTTTATGTTCCGTTTTATATAAGGTGTCAAATTGTTGTACTTCATCCTATCATTCTTAGTATGAAAGGTCAAGTTCATTCTATTTAAAAATTTCTTGCTTGATATTTCTATGCAAGTATAAAAGGTTTATTTAGTAACACAAAGCCACTTTGACAATTTTTGATATTTCTATGCAAGTATAAAAGGTTTATTTAGTAGCACAAAGCCACTTTGACAATTGTTGTTAGATTTTTAGCGTTGCATTCTTACTAGGCTTTGAACTTTTTGTATTTTGATAGAAATTTCATTTTTGTCTATTGTGATGGAAAGTTTTGTAGAATTTGTTTAATGCTTACAAGTAAAGGTTGGTTTTTTTTATTTGTCCAAATAAATAAAACGTTCATCTTTGGATGGCCTTATTCTTCCAAGGATACATATTCTATGTTGCTTCAAACTGACTAGAAATTGTTATTTGATATTAGCAACTTCATAATCGCAATTGTTTCTTAATATCTTACTTTCTATGTCTCTGTTTTTGGCAGTTCTTATGCCGCATAACTAGTTCCTTTTCGAGACAATTGGTTCCAATGTATCATTCCCATACTTGAGGTGAGAAAAAGCTTCCTTACATATGATGGGTAAGTGTTAGTAGTGACGAACCCAATTTATTTGAGCATCAGATCATGCAACCATTCTATAGTTTGTTGGAGGAAGATTCCTTTACTAGCCAAAAGCAATTTTGGGTTTGCATATTTGGTACAGTTCCTGGAAGAAAAAAAGAAAAAGAAATCTATTTCGACGGCACATGTATAGTGTTGAGATGTGGACAGGGAGCAAGTTTACATGATCTTTTGTACATTCTATTTTAGAAACGTGTATCTATAAATAAAAAGTTTAACGTGGTAGGATAGGTTGATGTATCAAGGATTCGTTGTAAAGCTTTTATTCCATAAATGCCAAAGTTTACCCTTTTTGTCTTAAATTTATTATTTCTATCATTTGAACAAATTTAAATTGATATTGTTTGTACAGAGTTAGAATGTTTATATTGATTTTAAATTATAATATATCTTCAATTTAAATTTTAATTTTTTTGTATTGAATTTATCGTGTTTAATTTGAAATTTTTAAACAAAAAATTAGCAAAAAATTATAAATAGAAATGTTTTAATTTACCGACAAAAAAATCCACCGCTGATATATTAATAATTTAATATTAATGTTAAATATTTTTGCCGACAAAATTACCGACAACAAATATCCATCACTGTTTATACTAAAATAAATTAAAAATTTTATTTATTAAATTTACCGACGGTTTACCAACGCAACGGTAGATGGTCAATGCAATGAAACATCCGATGGATTTTTATTAAAACTACCGACGGAAATATTTTAACAATTCTGTTGGTAAAACCATCGGTAATATTACTGACGGAATTTTTTGTAGGTAAATTGGTACCCGCACATGTTTTAGGGATGGATTCATTCCATCGGTAAAATAATAAAAAATCGCCGGTAATATCATTTTTCATCGGT
Source organism: Excoecaria agallocha (assembly GCA_037975025.1). Taxonomy (NCBI): domain Eukaryota; kingdom Viridiplantae; phylum Streptophyta; class Magnoliopsida; order Malpighiales; family Euphorbiaceae; genus Excoecaria; species Excoecaria agallocha. The sequence continues at coordinate 15,314,044 of CM075807.1, forward strand.
AAAATGTATTTTTTGTAGTGATCTTTAATCGGTTAATCATAAAGGTTATGATTGAACATAATGAGAATCATGCAGGGGATAATGAATAATCAAGAAGGAATTTATTCCTCTCTTATGAGAGAGATATCTGTTGGTCCCCTCGATAAGTAGGATTGAGAAATGCATGGCCGTGCTCAAATGAATTGATGGAGCAATCAATATCATTTGATATTATCAGTCTACTTAGTGATTGAGAAATTATATGTTTGGACTATATAAGTTTGACATAGACCATGACTTATGTTCAAACAAGATATCGTGTGACAAAAGGATTATAACATGTTCTATTAGGTTAAATCGAATTATTGATATTCATATTATTTGGGTAGTCATACTTTTTTGCTATGGGCCGCTTATGATTTGTCGGCTCGTGATGGGATTGGGGCTCATTGCCAATATAATATGAACCTATTGGGTCGCACACATAGAATGTGATGAATGAATTAAGAATTAATTTGGGTATTTTGAATTTTATTTCGTGATAAATTAAAATTTGAAATAAATAAAAAAATAATATTTAATATTAATATTATTATTCTTATTTTAAATAAGAAATAAAGTATTTCTTATTTTAATAAGCAAACTGGGCCCAAAGTTTTCTCTCTTTAAATTAGGGTTAGGTTAACTCTATATATATAGTGATATATATATTTTATAACCCTAATCAAGCATAAAAGAAGAGTGGCAGCCATCACTTAGTAGAGAGAAAAGAAAAATCGTTTTTCTTCTGTAAATTTAAGAAAGAACAAAATATATCCTAACCGCCAAGAAAGGGAGCTAGCATTCCGGATGACTTTATTCATTGCATTCGCGTCTTGATAACAATACAGGGTGTCATTTTGTGTAAGGCAGCACCTGTAAATTTGATTTATTTGTGCTTCAAGGGGTTAGTAATCATTACAGTTCTCTTCTATTAAATCAATTGGATTGCACAGATTCTGATGGATTTCTTTTTTCGCTGCGATTTTTTTTAATTTTATTATTTTGAAACCCAACACTTGTAGCTTCTACAGATCCTCAAATGAAGAGGTAAATAGCTGAATAGGCAAAGAGGGCTCGGGAGTCTAAGAAATCTGAGGAGAAGAAGAAAAAGTCTCATAAAAGGGAGGATCAATCCGTTTAACCAGTCAAATTGAGAAGGTTAACTTTGAGGGATGAGACACCTAGCGAGGTGGAAAATGTTCCCCCTCTAGTGACGACCTCTTCTGCATCGGCTGAACCAGCTCTTTCTATAGTGGGAATTCAATTTGGGTAGTCATACTTTCTTGCTATGGGCCGCTTATGATTTGTCAGCTCGTGATGGGATTGGGGCTCATTGCCAATATAATATGAACCTATTGGGTCGCACACATAGAATCTGATGAATGAATTAAGGGTTAATTCGGGTATTTTGAATTTTATTTTGTGATAAATTAAAATTCGACTTAAATAAAAAAAATTAATATTAATATTATTATTCTTATTTTAAATAAGAAATAAAGTATTTCTTATTTTAATAAGCAAAGTGGGCCCAAAGTTTTCTCTCTTTAAATTAGGGTTAGGTTAACTCTATATATATAGTGATATATATATATTTTAAAACCCTAATCAAGCATAAAAGAAGAGTGGCAGCCATCACTTAGTATAGAGAAAAGAAAAATTGTTTTTCTTCTGTAACTTTAAGAAAGAACAAAATATACCCTAGTCGCCAATGAAGGGAGCTAGAATCCCGGACGACTTTATTCATTGCATTCACGTGTGGATACCGATACAGGGTGTCATTTTGTGTAAGGCAGCACCTGCAAATTTGATTTATCTATGCTTCAAGGGGTTAGTAATAGTTACAATTCTCTTCTATTAAATCAATTGGATCGTACAGATTCTGATGGGTTTCTTTTTTCGCTACAATTTTTTTTTTAATTTTATTATTTTGAAACCCAACACTTATAGCTTCCATAGATCCTCAAATGAAAAGGTAGATAGCTGAATAGGCAAAGAGGGCCCGAGAGTCTAAGAAATCTGAGGAGAAGAAGAAAAAGTCTTATAAAGGGGAGGATCAATCCATTTAACTAGTCAAATTGAGAAGGTTAACTTTGAGGGATGAGACACCTAGTGGGGTGGAAAATGTTCCCCCTCTAGTGACGAGCTCTTCTGCATCGGTTGAACCAGCTCTTTTTATAGTGGGAGTTCAATTTGGGTAGTAATACTTTCTTGCTATGGGCCGCTTATGATTTGTCGGCTCGTGATGGGAATGGGGCTTATTGCCAAAATAATATGAACCTATTGGGTCGCACACACAGAATTTGATGAATGAATTAAGGGTTAATTCAGGTATTTTGAATTTTATTTTGTGATAAATTAGCGCCATCTTGTCGGCATGCATAATCGAGAAAGGCTGCTTATATCTAGTTAGTGCTCGCGTGTCAGCATGCAGAACTAGAATGAGTCTTGTTGACTAGTGTCTTTTAAGGGGTCTTTTTTTAATACTTTTGAAGATGTCATATGTCAATGTATTTGTCATAAATAATATAAATACTTACCTGTTATGGATTTGCATGATTGCTTTCATGCAAATTTAACTTTGAGACAAGGAGATCATCCTTTTGGAGAATATAGTAGGCCCGCTTCAGGCATTTGCATAGCCCAAGCATGGTTAAGCTCTATTTTGATCTTATTTTTTTGGCATTTTAGACCTTGATGTGTTATCATGGACATGGAGGTTTGTCATTTATTGTTGTTATTTTGCTTTTGTTCGTTGTTTTGTTGTTGTTGTGTTTTTTTATGCCCTCTGTTCTAAGTGGGATGTAACAAATCAGTTTATGATATATATTATTTCACCAATTAGTTTATTCTGGTTGATATTGGGGTTTCTTTTCTGAATTTGAGCCATTCATCTAAACATATGGTGATTATATAAACGATCTTTTCTTTTCTTCCCTTTATTTTTTCATTTATCATGTTTTGTTTTATTTCCTTTTCATTTATTATTCAAATTTTGTATTAGCATTTGCGAAGAAATTAGTATGCACTTATAAATAAATAAATTAAAGCAAAAAATAATATCCATACATCGTCCAAACAAAAGTAAAAGTACGACTATTAATACCATAAATACAACTAAAAGTAAATAAGCATAACAAAGCTAAAAAATTGATAAATGACTCCCTGAATGTCACTGGCGATGTCTCAGCCAGGTATAATCTGGTGGTCTGACCAAAGGACCTAGAGGTATCTGTGAAGGCCGTAGAGGTCGTGCCTAAGAAGAGCCTACCGATGGTGATGGTGGCAGGGGTATCTCGAACTCAACTCCCGTGGCTTAAGCCAGGGGTCTCAAAACCTACCCCATAAGCTTAGCTAAATGACTCAGACCATCACGAGCCTGTCGTATGGCTAACTCCTGCCTCTAGTTGGGCTAGGCGAGTGGTATAGAGATCTCCGGTCCCTCTCATACTTTGTCTAAAAGCACGAATCTTAGCAGTAACTATAGCTACAATATCGATGATAGTGGATATAGATTCCTCATCCTATATAGATGTCTGCCAAAAGATTGGTTAGATAAAGAAACTCTCTCAAATATAGTATGCACATCCTGCCTTACCCTCTCAACAGCAGCCTCCAACCTAGCCAATCGAGTTCCTAAATCTATAAGACCACAGGAGGTAGCAGCAATAGGTGACACTAGAGCATGGGAAGTAGAGGCTCCTAGGTCTTCATATGCATCAAACCTATGTCCTTCAAATGACGGCGACATATACCGGTTAATGAAACTCTCTAATGAGGTTGACTGTGGCTATGTAGAATGTACCAGACTGAACCCCATATAGTGGTTATGGACATCTAAGTAAGCCTAGTTGATAGGTGACTGGGCTTGGCCTGCAAGCAAGTACGCTCCCTGTATAAAATCTAGAACATACCTGTATTTTTTAGAGGGAGAATGAACTTCTAGTGCAGGGTTCGTAGGCTAATCATGTTCTTGAGGGAGAGAATGAACTTCTGGTGTAGGGCCCACAGGCTGATCATGTGCCTCTGTAGTGCCTCGAGGCTTACAAATCCTAAATCCTCTATCACACTCCTCAACTGATAGTAGCCTATAAACTCCGAGTCCAAAGTGCTCAATTATCCTTATGTCTACTACCATGTCAAAACTCACAAACACGTCCCTTTCCATGGGTGCTCCTATCTCAATCATCTCGACCTAAAAAACTTCAAGTGACAGCAATAATCTAGTAATTATGCCTCCAATGACAACCATAATACCTGGGGTTCGAGCTACGCTTGCAATATTCTGTAGAATCTCATGTGATATATTGAGGTTATGACCCTCAACCATGCCCTAAAGGCTCTATATATTAGTGACATTAAGGGATTTAGGACTACCTGATCGTCCCATGCAAGAATATGAGAGGACTTTTTGTAAGTACCTTAACACTTGCAAAATCAGCATGGTAGCCTTCGCTGTTGCGGGGTTATAAGGAATACCTAGTCTGTCAATGATAGCTCACTGATCATCTCCTGCTGTCCTCTCAGGGATGAGCATATCAGCACCTATAGGCAACTTGAAAGCCTTAGACACTCAGGCTAGAGATATGAAAAAAGCATAGTTAGCGACCTTGAACGAGACTGCTCTAGCTTTATTGTCGCGACACTAATAGCTTTGGTAACTGAAAGTGGCAAAAAACTGGTGAACCACCTCGGTGTAGGTAGCGAATATGGGAGTGTAAAGGTCTAGCCATCCCACTCGTGCTAGATAATATCATGTATCTCCCCATATACCTAAAGTCTCTAAAAAGTACTGGCTCATAAAGCGACTGGTTTGAAAGTGCACATTATGCATGGCTCTGTATCGGGTAACTTGAGCTACTGTCATCCAGTTAGGTGCTTGAATGTCTGGTCGTGGCTGTGGTTATGGAGGCTCTCTGTGATGAGGCATCTGTATATTTTTGAAATAAATTAATACATTCAATAGACCATCAAATGAATCATGCAATTAGGACTACATAATTAAAATTAGATACAACTAAAACATTAAAAAAATGACTTATCTAAAATGATAACATTAATAATCGCATAATAATCACTTTTCATGTTATTATTATCAACAGTGGATGATTTTAAATTGTAGAGATGGATTCAAATTAGCAACATTACAAGCAAAAATTAATCAGTCGCCCAAATTCATATTCGATTAATTTGAGTTCTCTATTTATTTAGTAGTGCACAGCGAAAGAAAAGCAAAATAAATATATTTTTATTATTAATAAATCAATTTATATTACAAAACAAAGTACATTATATTAAAATTATGTGCATATTACTCGTTCAAACTTATACAATAAAAATGGTTTGAACATGTATACATCACACACATATGAAAACAATTAATTTGGCGACAATTAGGTAGCTTAAAAGCTAAGATTAGAGATCTTCCTGCACACAAAAAATAGCGTACAAATGCTTCCAATAAATATGGGTATACTACACATCATCAACCAAATTCCAATTATAATATAAACATCATGCATAAATATTTGTAAAATATACTTAGCATTACTTTTAATTCCTAACTCATATACAAAGAACTAATTAAAATTAAAAGCAAGATTAAACTATTTAGAATTATCTAAAGGAACCAAATAGTTAAAATTGTATATCTAGAGATAAATTAAAGTTTAAATAGGTACAAACAACTAGTGATGCATATATATTATACTTAACCACTAACCATAGAAATTATTGACTAAAGAAACACAAATTTAAATTAGATATATAGAATCACACTAATCATGCAAATTTTATCTAAGCTATACATTTTAACTAACATTATTTTCATAATACTATGCAAACTATAAAAATTATATCACTATTGTATATTATTACCCTTTTTTAGTTTTGTTTCTATTTTTTTGCTACTGCTACTTTCTTCCCTTTTTTTTCATTGTTCGTTTTTTTTTCACGCTTTGTTCTGTCTTTGTTGCTCATATGGGAGCTTAGTTTGTCTCTGTTTGTTACTATTTTCTTCTCACTTTATCTTAATTTATTCCTACTCTTATGAATCATTTAAGGGAACAAACTAGTTTTCTTATGAACACAAGGCAAACCCACTAACAGTGGAGACTAACCTATACAAAATATCAAAACTCCAAAATAAAATGCACTACAAATCTCTCTTAAGCATGAAAATAACAAGCAATTTGAACTCAATCACTAATAATATATCAAAAACTCGTACCTTATGCTTTAATGGTGGAACCATAAACAGAGGGAGAAATTCAAAAATATCAGCACCTTCAGAAACACGCTTTCAGTGGGGTTCCAACAGTATCCATGGCACGTTAATTAAAACTCTCAATGGGGAGAAATGAGTGAAAGAAATTTTTAAAGGAGCAAGAATGGTGTTCTAGTGAGGAAGAAAGAGAAATTGAAGAAGAAGAAGAAGAAGAAGAAATAAAAGATCTTTAAAAAGGCAACTTTTGGTGAGTCACAGATCGAGTCCGTGAGACATGGGCAAAACTGTGTTGTTCAATTAAATGAGAAATGAGTCATGGACCACTAGCCAATGGATTACTCACGGACCTAGTCCATGGGTCGTCAAGGTCGGTCGAAAAACCCTAACAAATGCGATAACCGAAAAGTGAAATTTATGGCCATTAATGCATGGTTAATTAAAAATTAATTACATTTTAATTAATTAACATTTAAATTAATTTACTCCTTATCACCATTATTAATTTACACACACACTTATAAATTAAATTATTATCATTTTTTCTTTAATAATTAACAAATCTTAAAATGATTAATTTTGCATCATTTTTACAATTAACATATAATTTACTCCTTGAATAGAACTTCAAGACCCTTGTAGTAATTATAAATATGCCCCTGAAAAATAAAAAGACAAATGAAGAACAATTATACAAATGCATGCTCCATGCAAAATAAAATACATCACCCACGTAATTTGAGAATAACTCAAGGGACAAGGGAGTGAATAGGCAAGTGAGCTAAGGGTCAAGGGAGTAAGTCACTTTCTTGGTCTATAAATATCCTTAGATCCATTCATTTGGCCTTTAGCAATTTATATGTAGTCTTGTTATCCCAAGTAAGTGCCTTATTTCACAGCCTCTCTCTATTTTTTTCTCTCTTTTGTTATTACTATTATTATTTATTATTTTATTTATTATTATTATTACTATTTTTTATTTTTATTTTTATAGAGGCTGGTCACTTTATATGGTAGCAAACTTTCACACCAAAGTGCACAAATTACTAGATGCCCCCAGAACTTGGGAAAATTCAAAATTGGCCCCATATTTCAGTCTAAAATTTTTGTAAAGAGCTTGGCTTGATAATAACCTTTTGTTAGAAGCCTCTTGATATAGGGATCCTTGATTTCATGTTTTCATATTCACTCATCAGGAATTATGCCCTTTGGCTAAAGATTTTGCTAAAATCCTTGGCGTGTAATTCCATCCTGGTACATTGTCTTGTATTTCAAACTGTCTACTAGATTACCTGACAGAAGCAAGTCAAATTTTGGGAATTTTACCATCTGCTGTTTTTAGATTGGTGCCTCAACAAGGACCTATTCCGTGGGAATCGCTGCTTGATGCACTAAATGACTTCTCTGACATACCTATTTTCAGGATTAGCATTATTCTACCAATTTGTCTCACCCTGTATTTGACAGTGAACCCAGGGGACCCAATCGATGACCACCGATTATTCAGCATTATTGCAGGTGTACGTAACGGCTTAACCCCCCTCCCCTTTATCTTTATGAAAACCATCCTGGGTTTGGATATAGTCTGTTTTAATCTAGCTGTAACTTTTTTGGAAAGCCCCTTATTACTCCAAGTACAATCATTATTTTAAAGGTAACGTGCCCTTTGTGGGTTTTCACATTAGCTTTTCTTATCGAGAAATGTGTCCTTTCGAATTTTCACGTGCCCTTGTGCCTTATTTTTATTTGGGATAGATCTAACCCAACCCGGTGGCTTTTTCATTCATTTTTTCTTTTTGTTTTTAGGTATGGCTATAAGGGAAATTAAGGTTACTTGAGGAACCTCCTCCTAGAGTAATCAACACGTATTCCCCGAGGCATTTCTTTCCCATAAGACAGATTCATAATTTCAACTCATTTAAGGAATGCTTTGCATGGCTTGAAACCATAGAGGACAATGATATCAACTTCATGAGCGCTTGGCTGGTACCTAATTATGTGACCCAAGATGGACAATCTGGTTGTGTTCCATTATGCAGTCTGCACAGAGCCATTTTTTGCATAGTCTCCCATTGTGCTCACTAATTTGGGGAGTAAAAGGGTGTAATAAGATGCCCGTTGTCATTTCAAGGAGGTATTTTATCTATCCCTTTTGTTTCTGGTTACCATCAGCTCTAGATGCAACTATATGCTAAGGCCGACATTCGTAGCCCCACTAGCTGTGACTTTACCACCCCTATGGTGTATAAAAGATGGATATCTTGTCCCTTTATGGACAATAGAGTGCATTGGTTAAGATGTAGCTCCAGTGGAAGTAGTAGAGGATGATTTTTAAATCTATACATATAGTATAAAATAAATATGCACTACTTTTTAGCATAGAATAAGACAACTCAAAGTATGTATAATAAACTGCTCTTATTTATATTAATGTAAAAGTTTGTATTACATATGATAATATTTCTATATAATTTCATTACTCATGGTCATTTATCTAACAGTAAGTCTATAAGTACAAAACCCAACCCATTCATTGGACTAAACCTTAAAAGTATCTTTCCCTTGTTATCAATTAACCCTATCGAATTTTTTTGATTAAACATTTTCACTCTACCCCAATTTTTGCTCAAGGTGCCGTTTTTTGGTTTTCACCTTGACTAAGTACCCAATTTTAGCAAGGCCACCGTTTACCAATTTTCAACCCGCAGGTCTATATTCTCTTCTTTTTCTCTTTTATTATACTTTCATTTTACTGAGTCTAGCATGGAAACTTTTTAGCCTATCAATGTTGACTGACTCCTTGAACTCATTCCCATCATTTTCACTCAGTATGGCAATGCCTTTGGACAATAACATTTTCAACACAAATGAGCCTGCCCATATCGGTATGAACTTGGCTCTAGTGTCGGGTAAGCCTGGTCTTATTTGCTTGAACACTAGGTCTCTTTCTTTCAAGGGATTTTTTCTAATTTTCTTCCCAAAATATCTCGTTAGCCTTTTTTAATAAATTTGATTATGATAATAAGCCTGTATCCTCTCTCCATCTAAAAGGTTAAGCTGCAATAATCTTTACTTAGCCCATTCTATTTCTAAGAGCTCGGTCTCTAAGACTACATGTAAGGACCGATGCTCTATCTTTACTAGTAGAATGGCCTCTATTCCATATACCAAAGAGAATGGGGTAGCTCCAGTTAGAGTCTTAGTAGTAGTTTTGTAACTCCATAGTGCAAAAGGTAATTATTCAGCCCAATAGTAGAGATGATTGATTAGACAATATTAAAGAAATGGATAAGAATTATAACACAAGGGAAGTAAATATATAGGCCATGTGTACTACAAATAAATATAATAAGGGTATAAAATTTTAAGGCAAAATAAGGTCAAAAGATCAAGCAACTAGGATGGCAGTGAGTCACGGCCCAATAAGGGACCGTGTCAAGGGCTACTAGGGGCGAGTCACACCCCTTCCAGTGAGTTATTGTTCGTTCATGAGTGAGTCATATACTTGTTCCTATGAGCGAGTCATATACTAAGTCCATGACCCACTCATGGACCGGGTTTGTGAGTCAGCCCAAAATGATCCAGTAACACTAGAACGTCACCATAGATAGGGGTCAAAGGTCTGAAACTTGAATCGAAAGCCAAAAACTCATATAAAATACCTTCAAACTCTATCAAAACAACATTCAAGGATCAAAAATAAATTAAAATACATCAAGCAACTTTAATTTCATGAGTTGATCGAGTTAGAAAATTTGAATTCTAGAAAGAGAAAATAGCAGTAGAAGGTGCAAAACTCTACTCTATCTATAAAATAAGCATTAATTCATGCATAACTCATGAAAATACATATAATAACACCAATTATACAATATTAGACATCAAGCACAAGGTGATCAATATACATATAAGCTATATAGAATGGAGGTTCAAGAATAGAGCTTTGAAGCTCAAAATAAATAAAGAGAAATTACATAAATTTTAATGAGAAAAAAAACCCTCTCACATTACCTTCAGTGTGGCTGTTATTCAGAATCAGTGAGAGTGCTTTTGCTCCTCTTCCCTTTCTTTTTACATTATTTTTCCTTTTTTTTTAAAAAAATCAAGTTCTTTTTCTCCCTTCTTCAAACCAGAGTTTTTTTCCCCCAAGTCTCAAAACCACTTTTTTTCTCTCTCCTCTTTCTTAAGGAAATGATAATTGCTCTCTTAATCCTAAGAAAACATCCCATCCCTCTTAATTGATCTTAGATTAAGATCTAGGAAAAGAATATATATTTTTTTGGTTGGAATAATCCTTTGTTTTGTGGGATGAAAGCCTGAGATTTTGTTAAAAATGTTGAGTCACGGACCAGGTTCAATGGGACCTAAAATATTTTGAGTTGGGAATGATGAGTCATGGGTTAAGGACCGTGACTCACTTGGTGAATCACGGACACTGAACTGCGACTTACTAGCGAGTAGGGGACTGAAATAGAGAATTACCAGGGCTCTATGGGCGTGACTCAAGCAGTGATTCATAGACCAAACCCATGAGTCGAGTCTATGACTCACTTTCGGAGTCAATCCAGAAGTTCCCATCACAGCCACTTGCCCACCAAGCACAAAAGAATGAAAAAATAACCTTTTAAAATAACACTTTTTTCCCTTTAAAACTTTGATGAAAACATTTTTTTCATGTTGAAGGAACATTGGTACAGGAGAAAAAAAGGTACTACTACTTTCTAATTATCTCCGAAATAACATTATCCTTACTAAGTAAACCTAATAGAGGCTGATTCAATCTCTGTATTTAGAGTAGCTATGTATTTTTTTGTTTTTTTTGTTTCAACTTTATATATATATATACTAGCTTTTTTTGTGATTCACATTACTCTTCTTTGATTATTCATCAATGAAAAATACTAAAAAGAACAGTAACCATAAATAGAGGGATCCTATGGCTCTTTAAGGATATGATAATCTATGCTTTGCACTTGTCCCAGCTCCTTTCGTAGGTACCAATTACTTAAGTTGGACAAAAATGATGAAGTTAGTTCTTACAGTAAAGCATAAGCTTGGTTTTATTATTAGAAAGATTAAACAATCAATAGAGACTACAAATGATTATGAAGATTGGTATGGCACAAATGCAATGGTCATTTCATGGACTTTAAGCTCTTTATAGAAAGAATTTTATGATTTTTTTGTTTATGCTACCTCTACAAAGGAATTATAGAATAAACTTGAGCAAAGATTTGGTATAGCTAACCTTCTTTTGAGATAGTAAATTATGAGAGAAATGGCTTTCATTACACAAGGTAATAGCTTAATATCAATTTATTTGACTAAACAGAGTGTAAATACTGATACTTTAGGGTAAAAATACATTCTTATGTTCTTCTCACATATGGAGACAATATATATAGTTACAATTACACTTTAAGAAGAAATCTATTCTAGAAAGGACTATAGCATATCCCTATAAAGGTTCAAAAAGATATTTTTAAACACCAAAAATCTCGGGATAGAGCCATAAAAAAGGGCATTAAGAAAACATAAAATTTGGGAGAGAGCCTAGAACTTCCATTCTCTATCTACTTATGAATAGCACTATCTTTAACCCTGATAAAAAAATTTGACTCAAGACCCAGTGTCTACAGCTATTGCTCATAAAATCTAGCTTGGTTGGAAAAAGGAAATTCGAGCCTTAACTGGCGAATTAAGGATTTTCAAGTGTTTCTTAATTAGTAATTAAGCCTACAGAACATTGCTTAGCCACTTCATATTGACTGGACAGTCATCTCTAGTATGACTTGCCAAACATATATGGCTGAAGCAATTGTGCCTAGGTATAGCAACTTGACTGGCCAAACAAGTCTTCCTTCACTGGCCAACCATTTATTTCCAAACAATTGTCCACCTTTTGATTTTTTTGAAACTAAGTCATATACATCCATGCATTTTATATAACATACTTGTATATATGATCCTTAAAATGCCATGATTAAGCTAAGCATGTTGATATTGTTTGAATAAAAGTTTTAAAGCATGTTAATAATGTTTAATATAGTTTATACATGTTGACATTATTTATTAGCTTTAAATGCATGTAATATCCCGTAGCATGATTCTTCCCATTCCCTTGTAGCATATTGTCATGTTGTTACATTTAAAGTAAGGTGTATATCTTTATGTCTATAATAATGTTTTCACACATAAAATATTAATAATCTTACATAGGATTTTAAGTTAATTACAAATTAAGGCCCAGACTATAAGGTTCCTTACCATGTTGGATCCCATCTTTTAAATCTTATAATGTAAGTCCCCAACTTTGACTTTCCTTTCAATTAAGGGACTTTATCGCTATTCCATCGCTATTAGATGGAAGAGCAATGGAGTCCCTTAATTAAAAGGGAAGTCAAAGTTAGGAGTTTACATTATAAGATTTTGAAGATGGGGTCCAACATTGTAAGGTAGCCTATAGTTAAAGCCCTTTTTTGTAATTAACCTTAATATTTTATATATTCTAAAATTAACAAATATAGGTTATTTTGAATAAAATCTCATGACAATAAAAAGAATTTCACAAATAAATAATTGATTGATTTGGGATTTATATATTAAAATGAATAAATATTTGGTGGATTTAGCCATTTTTTTTTCAAAAAGCAGTGTCACCATAAATTAGGACCAAAGTCTTATAATTGCCTAAAATAAAAGATTTTTATTTTGTTCCTAGAATAAATCAAGTTTTCATAAGGCATGCTTTCAATCAAACATTCATCTAAGATATAATGGGATCTAAGTTCCAAAGCCTCTTTGTAAAATAATAAAATAAATGGTTTTCCCGATATCGATCATGAACAATGGTAAAGGAACTCTATTGAGAATGTGTCTTATAAACTCCTTTAGTAATAATGACAAACTTAGGTTGAGTACTTTGTCATTGTGAAATGATCAATATCGAACTAAAACTTAACCTGATAAATTAGGATAAAAGACCAATGTTCTAGACCTTAGATGGGTCGGAGGCCAATCCACCTAAATAATGGATCAATATCTAAAAACAACAAATAAAATGAACAAGCCCGGTTTCATAAAAATCCGTGAGGTAATCTTATGATCATAAAAGGTAATAAGTTTAGGATCACATGATACAAAGCAAGTTCCTTTAAGAGCTTTTATACATTTGTATCCAAGGGAAGTAATAAGTATGAAAACCATCAAGAACATTACGATATTAATTAAAGGTATAAATAAGATGGGGTTCCCAAATCTAGAATCTTTTTAGGTTCATGTCCTGATTTGACCCACTGGGTGGTGATTCTCACTCACTCACAATGAATATGATCTGCCTTCATAGACAAAAGCATCCCTAATGTTAATCAATTGAGGGGGTTGATCCTTATCCATCATGCTCTCTTGAATAAGACAAGTTGAGTGAATTTTTAATAGATACCCTACCAGTTTTCCCTTCTACATCTACAGTTTGGTAACTCCATTGAGTTTTTTTCCTTTATGAGAATTTAATTTGAAAATGCCTTTAACTAATGTATTTTCAAATTTCTAGTTTCCCTAATAATCAATTTTCATCATATGCATTCAATTTCCCTTTTACTTACAGGTGACATCCCAAAACGTGAACTTTTCATCTAACTATTGAGGGGGATCGTTAGGGATGATAATTACCATTCCAAACCTCATGTCCAAATGGGTATATAAAATGATGAGCAAACCAATCACTTTCTTATGATGAGATACACATATTGTAGAAGGATCATACTTGGACAACAATGACCTTTTGAGTTAACCATACCATAACCCATATAGTGTGCTTAGTAATTATCCCTTAAGGCAATATATACCCTATCTAGGTTATGATATATATGCTATATGGACATCCCATGTAATATGTAATTGAACATATTTGAACATAATTCTCAAAACGAAAGTGTGTTCTATTATGATAAAATGCCTAATTACACCATATGTCAACATAAATGATCTTACTTGTATACAAATGTATATAGTTCCATTTTATGACCAATTTTTTACAAGAATTTTATGTATTCTTATGCCCTATGCATAAGGATATGAGAGATCTTATTTGTAATTTTTGGTGTTGCATTCATGCATATTTGTAAACATGCACACTATGCATCATGATTACTTTATTTTATGCATCATGTCTAACTCTTTGTGTATACAACCATAGATTAGTTATTGAGACCAAAGTGGAAATGAACCATCTCTCACTGACTTGTTAGAAGGTCGCCAATGCCGGGTTGTCGTAATTAGTCTATGTGAAATGGCCAATGAAAGGAAATATAAGTTAACCTTGGTAACAAAGGTTGAGTTACAAGAATTTTTAGACAAGCTTTATGAGAAGATGGCACAAACCATGAGGTCTATATAGTGCCTTAAGTTACTTAACTAGAAATATTGATTTCATTAAAGTGTTAAAGAGTGAGTGTTAGTGAAGGAAAGAGTTAGAATTGGACTTAATTAAAAAAAATGATAAAAGAATATGACTTGAGTAACGGTAAATAAATACTTTAATGATCATCATGTAAGAAGTCATGATTAGTGATCAATGAATGATGATTAAGTAATGTGGAGATCAATTTAAGTTAATAAAGAAATAATGGAATCCAAGTGTCTTAAATTGGTTAAACCACCATGACACTTTCATATATACAAATAAGAAAGAATTGGGGAGAGAAAAAAAAGAAAGAAAAAAATGGATGATCTTCTTCTTATTTTCTTCTTGTGGTCCCACCCCTTCCTCTTATATTAAATTTTATCTTACTAAATTAGTGAAAGATAAAATGTATAAGGAATGAATATTAAAGAAGAAAACAATTGAAAAATAAGAGTAGAGTTTGGTTAAGTAGTCAAACAATAAGTGAAGAAGGAAGATAAGGGTAAAGGTAAAGCCAAGGGTAAGGATGTTAAAACTTGAATTTTGAAGCATCAAAGGTTAGGGAAATTCTTAATAATTTTTAAGTATTATATTAAGTAATGAAGTTTGTTGGCTTTAATCTTTGGAAATAACTTTAGTTATTGAAGTTGTATTAATTAAATAACTTGTTATATTTTGGCTATAAGTCACCACCTGTAACTCAAAAGAAAGTGATTCTTATTTTTAATTAAATCTTATATATAGGACTACAAATCATTAGAAGAAAGATGAACGTAATATTATACCTAACATGCTTAAAAAACTCTCCAAGGTAGGATATTGAATCTATCTAGAATTGATAACTAAGAAAATCACTAGAACAACTAATGGTATTTAGGCCAGAAGCCACACTCTTTAACTCAGATTTAGGTGATTTTTTTTTTTGCTAACGAAAGCTTAGATAGCTCTATAATCATTGCAAAAAGTTAAAGACCTAATTTTGTTCTTATTATACTCAAAATATATCCACAAAATTAGGTAGCCTGATTTTGAATCACTAAATTTATTAGAACAACATAGGATAAACTAGCTAAATTTTATTTTTAGTTCTCCATAACTTTTGAATTAGGGTTAGCTTTGATTTTTGCGATACAAAAAGTTACAATCCTAAAAGTGATCAAACCGGATTTTCCTATTCAATTTTTATTTCTCTCATTCATACATTTTATTTTATTTCATTTTCATTTTAATTTTATTTATTATATCATCTTATTTTGATTCTTTTGATAGTTCTACTTTGATCTCGATGTCGGCTTAATGCTATGAGGGATTAAAATCACCTTTTTATCATTTTTTTCTATTTTGTTCATAATTTTTATGGATTCTATCAAATTTAATTCGTATGAATCATTTATTTGATCCGTTGAATCTGGTGTTAATACATGATAATTATTTTAATTTATATAATGTAATTATTGTAATCTAATTTATGACATTTATTTTATGCAATATATTTAATGTTTATTTTTTTCATTAATTACTGTTATTTATTTTATGTCATTTCCTGAATGTAGTAGGAGGCCTTATATAGACCAACAAAAGGCACACAACAAGAATGGCCCCTACACACCGCATAAGTCAATCTTAGTCAAAGGCACATAAAGCTCATAACCTCATCAATTACAGTGCCTAGCCATATGATCCAATCATCTGTAATAGGAAATTTTTGCTACATAACACATGGGATACAATGCTAAGGACCATAGATAGAATATACTTTTGGAGAAAGATTAGCCAATAGCTTTAGCTTCTCCTGAAGCCAAATCTAGAAAAGGCCAAAAGGAACATTAAACATTACTTAGTGTAGGTGTAACTACCTATAGCCGATCAATTAAAAGACCCTGATACCGGATGTCATACTGGGACTTAATTTCCTTTAAGAGGGCCAATTATAAGATTATCTATTTAAAAACCTTATTACTTTAACAACTACTATTTATTTTATAAAAATTTTGGCAGAGTTTCCCCTAAAATTCCCTAAAACCTTATATCAGAAATTATTTATACACTTTTATTTTTACTTATCCTACCATCCAACTCCAATTCAACCTCCATTCACACAATAATTTGCCCATTCTCCATTGTTCTTCAGCTCAATCTTAATCAAACTAAAAGCATATCACACTTAATATTTTCATTTATACTCATTTTTAATTTGCACATCCATCCTCTAAATAGAATTAATTTACAATAATCCCATATGTATATATTTATATATCTATATACATAAAATTGCTTCATCATTATACATTGTACATGCCAAAATGCATGCTCATAGTCATGTTAATATGATTTGGTTCGAACTTGAGATGCCAATTCTCAAGCTTTCTACGTATCCCATGTAAGGAATCAGAACCTTGTTGTTCTAAAATTCCAAAGTTCAATATAACACTTTATCCATAGTTTCGTATTAGCACATTTCTTGCATAAATTTTATTTACCAATTTATATTCACCTAACATTGAACATGAAGGCATTTAATAATGTAACCAACATATTTACCATGTACAGATTATTAGTTTCATAGAATTCTTAATCACTCATACCATTATACCTAATCTAGCTTAAATGTCATATTCAAAAATTGACTATTTAACTCGCATAAATAAATAATTCTAGTTAGATATGAACATCATGTCTTGAACACTCACAGATATATATATAATATGCACATCTCTAATTAAATTATTTAATGCACAATTAATCACAATACAAATTCTATGAGTTGATTACTAGTATTTGTTAAAATACTTACATAAAATTTATTCTCTTATTCAATTTTGTTATTTGCCCCTAGTATAATCTAATGGGTTTGCACGGAGCTTGATAAGCAGGATTTTAGTATGGAACCGAGTTCTCAGAACCATTCAGTCCATTCAATTTTTTCGCATTATTAAAATTCATAATGTTACCATTATATATATATATATATATATATTCTCTTATTCAATTTTGGTATTTGCCCCTAGTATAATCTAATAGAATTGTATGGAGTTTGATAAGCAGGATTTTAATATGGGATCGAGTTCTCGGAACAATTCGGTCCATTCAGGTTTTTCTCATTATTAACATTCATAATGTTACCATTACATATATATATATATATATATGTGTGTGGGGGGGGGGGGAGGGATTGAGCTCTTAGAGCCATTCAGTCCAAAACTCAAATTAATTCATTAACCGAAAGAGCTCTTGGAGCCATTCAATCTGGTAATCATATCAAGATGTAGTATTGTTAAACCTCCTTAATTGACATGCCAACCTTATCTTATTACTTCAATTCCTATCTAGACTACTAAAGGCAAATATAGAATCATCAATCCATCTCCTTTTCATGCTTTCACATTGTATAACAACACACTCAAATGTTCTCAATTCCCACCATTCTCTGGTCAATTTAAATTATGTCATACACATATGTATATAAATAACATATAATTCAAATAATTGCTTACACTTTACTTATCAATTCAATGAAACTTATAAATTTCTAACATCACAAATAGTCTTATATTTATATAAACTACTCAAATCACATTAAGTTCTTAACTACTGACATCTATTGCAAAACATTATACATCTCATTGGTAACTTCATTGTGGTGTCTTGCACACATACACAGAATATTTATAGCTAACCAGATAGAATCATATATATATATATATATATATACATACATATATATATATATATATATATATATACATATATATATATATATATATATATATATCTTGACATGAATATTATACTATATATTAACCCAAAACAATGCATGTTAAAATTTACCTTTTCATAGTCTATTAGATCACCTACTTATTTTCTTATTTTATTTTATGTACAAAAGCTCTAAGATTTATTTTAAGTTTTAAAAGACAAGTTGAAGTAGAATAATATGAGCATTTAAATAAAAATAATACGACATGATTTATGGCTATCATCAAAAATCAATTTAATATAGTTTAGATACCCCTTTCCTATTCTCAAACACACTTTATAATCTTTAATTCAAATCCATCTATCTGAATTTTACTTTTAGACATTCAACTATATATATATATATATATATATATATATATATATATATATATATATATATATATATATATATATATATATATATATATATATATATATATATATATATATATATATATATATATATATATATATATATATATATATATATATATATATATATATATATATCTTGACATGAATATTATACTATATATTGACCCAAAACAATGCATGTTAAAATTTACCTTTTTATAGTCTATTAAATCACCTACTTATTTTCCTATTTTATTTTAGGTACAAAAGCTTTAAGATTTATTTTAAGTTTTAAAAGACAAGTTGAAGTAGAATAATATGAACATTTAAATAAAAACAATACGACATGATTTATGGCCATTATCAAAAATCAATTTTATATAGTTTAGATACCCCTTTCCTATTCTCAAACACACTTTATAATCTTTAAACCAAATCCATCTGTCTTAATTTTACTTTTAGACATTTAGCTCACATATAAAAGACAAATTAACAACTACTTCATTTTTTTTGTTAATAACACCATTATCCCATATTCCACTAATTCACCTATTGGAACCCATGTAGGATCCAAAAACTACAGCATTGCAAACCCATGAAAAATGCAGCAGCAAGATATAATTCAATCTCACAAGGTAACTTGTGCAATTCTAATAGGCACTACCAAAATAAACTAGGTAACGGTCCATATTCTTTTCCCCTGCTTACTAAACAATATAACCAATTCAATCTACAATTTAATCCATTAAACCAATAGACAAATTAAACAATTGCTTTAAAGCTTACTGTTAGCCAAAATCACTTGTGTTACCATTCCACCTCACATAAGCCGAAATTAAGTCAATTAAAAGAATTAATAAATTAAACTAATATACCCCTATTAAGCATAAATAGATTATATTAACAAGCTTAAGTCACCAAATTAACCATTATATATGCATTTATTTTTCTAAATAAATGAAAATAGACATTGCTCTTAGTTTTCTAATATAAAATATGAGTAATTTTTTTTCAAATTAACTAAAAAAATCTTATTTCTCTTAAAAAACAAAAATATATAAATCTCATAAAAATAATCATACAACAAGAGAAATTTAGTAGGATAATCCAATAATCGTAAATGGTGACTAAAAATTTCACAAATGCATCCAAAAGACCACTAATGGATGACCTGATGAAGAGCATAAAAAGAAAGAAAACAAAATACCAAAGAACACTAGAGGATAAAGTGCTTAGTCTGGTTTCCTTGATGTGAAGATAAAATGTGACTTTAAGAGTTATTTAACTCACAATTTTACAAATGAATGTAAATTTGATGCTCAACTATGAAAACATCTAGACTAATATAATAATAAAAAATTTAAATCACTAGGCCATTATTTTTTCTACCTCAAATTATTTAAGTTAACTTTTTAGCATCCAAGTCTGTCCAAATTGAACTTCCTTTCCTTTATTTTTTCATGAATCCGTGAGCAACAGGCATCAATATCCAACTTTTCACTAGCTTAATACTTCAGATTAGTATTTATTCTTTCATTAGGTATCAAATTAACATAATTAACCATAAAATAATGAGAGATAACTTTTTTTTTTGGTTTCTCTCCATCCCATAAGCCAGAAAACCCATTTAAATTCAATTGTTTCTTTTCAAAATCTAACACCACTAATCATCAACCATTAACTTGTTTAAGAAATTAACAAAAAATTAGAAGAGTAAATATCACTTACAAAAATGGAGTCAATTTCTAAAATTTTTGCTCAGTTCGGCTCAAATTATTTTGGTTTACCGGTCACCAATCATCGGAGTTTTGCCCATGATACATTGCCATTGCCATAATAAATCTTAAGGCGCTAGAAACCTATTCTTGGTGATCATACTCTTCCAAGCATCAAAGATTTGGTCGAAATCCATGCTTGAAGCTTTTGGCTTCTCTAGCTCTGATCTCCTTACCGTTAGTGAGTAAATGTGATCGACGGGTATATAAAGAAGCACCTCTTTTCCAGGAGCATATTGGTAACATTTGTGTAGCCATCCGACATTGAAGGTTGTTAAAAAATGAAGGAGAATTTTCAATGGAAGAGAGAGATTTTAAATCGAAAGGAGAAGAAAAAAATAAAAGTGGTGGTGATGGGGGGACAAACAACAAAAGAGGGTGGCAGTGGGCTGGCGAGATAAATGACAAAGATAAGGAGGCCAGCAGTGGGTGTAGTGGCCGACGGTGGGTGTTACATCTCAAAATCATTTACTTCTTTTAATTGGAAATTATTATTATTAACCTTAAAATTTTGGGGCATTACAATAGGATTGCAATTGGCAAAATGGATAAATGCAATGAAATAATACTAACTTAAAATTCAGTAAAAATGTCAACATTTATAGCATCCAGACCGATCAAGGTCTTAATTAGGTATAATGGAAAACATTCGCAACCCTCACATATGCCATTCACCACATTAAACAATTTTTAGTCTCCCACTAGGTAATAGTCAAAAAGCAAGCAAAGCAAACAAATAACATAACCTGAATGTTAAGGTATACCAAAACACCTTTCCATAGCATCCAATAAACGTCACTCTAAGGAGCTACTAAATAAGATAAAGAAGGAAAAATGCCAAGAACACATGTAACCTCCCACAGATAGTCAAGTATATAATTTTCAACACAATACAAAGAAAAAGCATCATAATGCAGACCTAAAATGGCAAACTCCTCAAGAAGCAAACATAACTCCTGATGGATAAACTTAAAGACATAAAGTTATAAATCCTAAAAGTGAGTAATGGTATAAAGAAATGATAAGAATATATTCACTCAGCATAGAAAATTCAAGCCCATAAAGGAAAAATCATAGGATTTTCCCAAGTATGAGAAAAATCCAACTTTTAGTTAAGTCTTATAATGAAAAACTCACCCATTTTTACTTAAATATAGAGTTTATAATATGAAAAATAAAAGAAAAGTGGAGGAATCACATGTTCTTAAAGAATTGAGACCCCAATTTATAAAATTGAGATCAATCAAATTATGGTCAAAATATGTCTTTTATGGCCATGGACCACATTTCCACGACTATGTAACCTACAAATAACAAAAAAGGACTATCAACACTTACATGTAACAGTGCACGGAGAATCTACATAGCCATTCTATAGGTGTGGGACTATCTCCACAACCCTAGATGATCCAATGGTCAAAAGAGGATTTATAGTACAAACATCAAGAAATTAACATGCACAAAAAGCATATCTATGAGCATGGGCCATGGCTTCATAGCCGTGGATGACAACAAAATGACAAATTCTACTTTAAACCTCCAAATTCCACTCAAATAATAAAAAAGGCCATGATAGGTCTATTACATCATAAATCCATACATACATACATCCTATATTTTGTTACATTAACCAAATGTAGGACGTAACTCAATCTAAAGACAAAATACAATGCACTTGCTCTTCCATCGCTTTATCAATTCACAAACTTAATCAATCGCATGGGGTAAGCTTATAACTTCTCAAGCACATTATAATCATGCAGCTTAGAGAATGCTAAAATATTGATCCCTTACTTCATTATAAGAGGAAGATAACAATTTTCAGCAACTATTTTATAAAATAAACTACTCCAATAAAGGATAATTTTTTATAGATCATCCTAAGGTTAGAAGATGATCCCTATCTTGGTAGTTCACAACTGATCTTTTGATTATTCCAAATCCCTATCTTAGAAGATGTTCCTATTTCAAAAGTTCAAGTTATAATTTATTCAAAATAAATGTACCAAAAGATGTCCCTAGTTTGGAAGTCCAGATATAGATTATCAAATACTTGCTTAGAGAGTAACACTTGGACCTAATATCGAACAATAGATATGGATGACTAGAAAGGTACATGCCTTGTTTCCTACCAAGAGAGAGATGGCTTTTAGATCCTAATGCCAAAAATTGGGTATGGACACCTAGAAAGGTACACACAATATTTCCTAGCAAAAGAGAGATAGCTCTAAGATCCTAACTCCAAAACCTAGATATGGACACCTTGAAAGATATGCATCTTAAATCCTACCGAGAAAAAGATAACTTTTGGACCCCAACTTCAAATAATGGATCTAGACATCATAAAAATGTATGCATCTCTTTTCTTTACTAAGCTTTGGGTCACCTCACAACACACTGAGATCACTTCCCTAAATCTTGAGGCAACTATAGACATTGGGTTTTAGGGCTTCCTAGTTCATATGATACCTAATAATGATTGTTCTCATCATGAGAACATAAGTTTGAAGAACCAAGAATATTTGGATCCATTAAAAGGTTTTAACTAATGAAAATGATTTATAAAACTAAGGCTCGATCATGAGTCATCATTCCAGGATCCTGAACTATGCATTTATGGAAAATAATATATCAAAATTTCAAAACACACCCATATAAAGTGGCTTGCGGTAGTGGAAAATTTTCTCACAGTAATAGATAATTACATATAAGCGCGGAATGGATTTTCACCATCCACGGGTATGGAACTGCTTTCCACAGCTATGGATGGTACATGTTTTAGAATCACGTAAAATTTCAATCCTTTTTCAATGTGGTTTCTATTCATTAGTTTCTTTTCCATTAGGAACTAGAATTCTTTCTTAAACTAACTAGGATTGATCCCATCTATATAAGGGGTTCTCCTAGGATTTCTAAGGGAGATTAATTTAGATTTTTCCTTAGAAAATTATAACTTTACTCTTTTTTAGGCTAATTATATTTAATTTAATTCATAGGCTTAAAGTTTTATTTTAAAGGCTTAATAAAATTACTTTCTACTAAACTTAATTGGTAAATTTCATTAAAAATATCATATCTAAAGATTTAATGGATCTAATTAGTTCACAAAACTTGTGACTTATTATCACGATAAATGGAAAATTATCCCTAAAGGTAAAATTACCTAAGGAATAATCTCAATTTCTTTTGTGTTAATGTATTCTTGTTTTCTTGTTGTTTGTTTGTATAAATAATTAAATCTATAATTTTTTTAGTAATTAATTAGATGTAAGAACATTTAGAATTAAGAAACATGTATTAGGCATGAAAATAGATAAAATTTAATGTTAATATTCATTTTTAGTTGATTTTATACCTAGACGCAAGTATAAATGCACACAATAGATTAATATTTGTTTATATATATTTGTAGGTTTTATAAAGTTAAAATTGAATTTTAAAGGAAAAAAATTGTGTTAAAAATATTAAAATTGTAATTTTTCAAGAATAAAATCGTCTTTTATATTTCAGAAAACCAAAATCTCCACAAGTGTGATCTTTTACCTCATGGCTATAGAATCACTAGGTTCCAAAATTTGTTCCCTTTTTTATTTTAATATTTTTATTTTATGTTCTCTTTAATCTTTTCACATAAGTTACTCCTTCCTTGGTTTGCATGCTTAGTCTAATTTTATTTTATTTATTTGCTTTTAGGTCTTTATTTTATTTATTTATGTATTTATTTATCTATGCTTATTTGTTTATTTATATTTATGAAGTAGATTTAAAGGTGTATGGTTAGATGTATGTTAAAGGGTGTTATTTTCTTTGTTTTATTTTGTTTGATTTATTTTTATTGTGTATCCTTCTTATTTTATATTATTATAAAAAAAACATATTTGATTATTTATAAATTTTAATTAATTTTAATCAATTAAAAGTTCACCTAAATTTTTTACTTAATTAGTTTAACATGGTATTTTTATTGATCAAAACATTTTATTTATTGATCAAAATTCACAATGAAATAATTTTTTTCATAATAAGACCAACATCCTAGTCGTATTTGTATAGAAGGACCAATGTCTTCAAAAGTAATGAATTGACGTATTTTGATAAATGAAATACCCATTAAGTGCTTTATGTGAATAAAGGCTTTTATGCCTCTTTTGTATGTTTATTTTATGTACCTTTTATTATTATGTATTTTTTATCACTTTTATATATGATTGTTGTGATATATATTGCCATGTGTACTATGAGAGGGAGAGAGGGGGAACAAATCTAATAACTTAAACTATTCATACTAATTAATTATAAACTTGGGGTATAAATAAGAGTAGATTTCCAAATCTATATTTTATTTGACTATATGAGCTTTTCCTAAATCGTTTGGTTGCAACTCCTAACTTACCTTGTGGTTGCCTATTAAATCTCAAATTCTTTTTATCTTATAGGAAATATGATAAGATTTCTAAAGCTTCCTTCTTTTGAGGATGGGCTGATTGAGTTGAGTTTTAAATTATTTTGAAGTAAAATGGATCAAATATTAATGGTTGAAACACACAAGAATGTGAAATATGTGAGTAATGAATGTCACATGAAAGTACTTACCTTTTGAAATAACAATCCCTTTGAACTTATTTTTTAAATTTGCAACCATTTTGTCATTTGTTTTAAAATCATCGATTGTAATGCATAGCACTTTGTCATAAATTCTCCAATCCTTGAAACATTTTTCAAGATTCCGAGTAAGCATCCTACCCTTCAACTGCCAACTAGACAAAAATTCACAATTTTGTCTAAAATTTCCAATCTTTGTCAATATAATGA
The DNA here is from genome assembly GCA_037975025.1 of Excoecaria agallocha. Classification (NCBI taxonomy): domain Eukaryota; kingdom Viridiplantae; phylum Streptophyta; class Magnoliopsida; order Malpighiales; family Euphorbiaceae; genus Excoecaria; species Excoecaria agallocha. The sequence goes on from CM075807.1 coordinate 15,339,368, forward strand.
ATAGTTAGACATATGCATCACTATTTTTGTAAAGAGGTCCATGTATTGATGGTTATACAAATATATTGATCGTGCTTTTTAATAAATGCCTTTAAAGTTTTTTTTTTCTCACCAATAAACAATTTGTCAAGATTAAATGTCACAATCCATCTAGATGATATTTTAAACCAAGTTGCAAGCATTCATAAACCTTTTAATAGATTTTTCAATTTCTTTCGATCCTTCTTATACAACAATGTTAAATATGTGAGCAATGTATATCAAATGAAGATACTTACATTGTAAAATATCAATCCTTTTTTGTAATGAACTTATTTTATAAATTTTTAACCATTTTGTTATTTACTATACTTATTAGTTGTACTACAGAGCACTTTGTCATAAATCCCCTGATCCTTCAAATATTTTTTAAAATCTTGAGCAAGCGTCTCACCCCTATAATTTCCAACAAAGGTACCTTACAATGTTAGACCCCATCTTTAAAATCTTACAATATCAGTCCCTAATTTCGACTCTCTTTTCGATTGAGGGACTTCATCGCCATTCTGTTAAGCAACAAAATAGCGACAAAATAGCAACGAAGTCCCTCAATTGAAAGGGGATCAAAGTTAGGAGTTGATATTGTAAAGTTTTGAAGATGGGGTCCAACATTGTAAGTTAGGCTATAGTTGAGGCTATTTTTTGTAATTAACCCATTTTTATGTAACTTTTAATCTTTATCAATGAAATGAATAGTTAAACGCTTATAATCGATATTTTGTAGGGAGGTCCGTATATTAGTGGTTATATAAACAGATTGAGCATGTTCTTTAATAAATGCCTTCAAAGTTTTTTCTCATTAATAAAAAATTTATTAGCATCACCTGTCACTATCCATCTTGATGGATTTTTGAACCAAGTTGAAAGCTTTCATAACCCTTTTAATAGAAGTTTCTACATTTTTCAATCTTTTTTACACAACAACAACAATGCATATAAGCAATGCATTTCACATAAAAACACTTACCTTTTGAAATAAAAACTCTTTTTACATTGAAGTTATCTTTTAAAGTTGCAATCATTTTGTTATTCTTCTAGCATTATCAATTGTAATCGTAGAGCACTTTGTCATAAATTCCCTAATCTTTGAAACATTTTTCAAGATTCTAGGTAAATATCTCACCTTTTTTACTCCTATTTGGACAAAAATTCACAATTTTTTTGCAACTTTCAATCTTTGTCCATGAAATGCATGGTTAGACACATATAATTGATATTTTATAGGAAAGTGTATTAGTGGTTATACAAACAGACTGAGCATGCTTATTAATAAATGCCTTTAAAGTTTTTTTCTCATCTATAAATAATCTGTTAACATTACTTGTTACAATCCATTTAGATGGAAATTTGAACCAAGTTGCAAGCATTCATAACCCTTTCAATAGGAGTTTCAACATCTTTCAATCATTCTTACACAACAATGTTAAATATGTGAGCAAATTATCTCTATATTATACTTACCTTCTAAAATAACAATCCTTTTTGCAATGAACTTATTTTTTAAAGTTGCATCCATTTTGTTATTTTTTCTTACATTATCAATTATATTGCAGAACACTTTGTCATAAATCCTCCAATCTTTCAAACATTTTTCAAAATCCTAAGCAAGCACCTCACCTCTATGACTATCAACTGGATAAAAATTCACAATTTTTTTACAACTTCTAGTATTTGTCAATGAAATGAATAGTTAGATACATGCAATTGATATTTTGTGGAGAGGTCTATGTATCAATGATTAAACAAATAGAGTGAGTGTTCACTTTGCCATTATTATCCAATCTATCTTACTTTTATATACTTAAGAACTCAATTTAATTAGATTAAACTTAAAGTGAGCATTTTAAGGAATTCTATATTATTCCTGATAAACTAAATCAGATTAGCGATGGACTCCAATGAGGTGGTTTTTATTTATAAAGTCACCACTCCAAGTGATTAAAAAAACCTTGTAGGCTGAGACCGGAGATGGTTTGAAATCAAACTCTTATTTATATCTCTATATAATTAATTTTAACATTAGACCCTTAGTAAAGGATAAAGGTACCTAAAAAATTTGTTTTATTATTTTTAATTCAAATTCTCTTAAACCAGACCAAACCTTTCTCTTACACATAAAACTTTTTCATCAATAGGTATTTTCAATGAATGTGCTCTCTGATAAATACCTTCAAATTTTTTTCTTATCAATAAACAATTTATTAGCATCACTTGGCACAATCCATCTAGATTGAATTTTAAACCAAGTTACCATTCAAAGGAGTTAGTTTATGAACCATTATAAAGACTAGTATGCATGGCATGTATGTAAATAACTTTACAATATATGATATATACATAATGCATTTGTGTATGACCTATACACTATACATGTAGAGGACTTGTGTGATATGAGTTTACGCAAGGCAAACACATGTACGACCCTTATACATGGTCTATATGTATGAGGTAATGCTTAGGTCACACCATGCATGATGTGGTAATATATAATGCAAGTTACAACGATGCATGCTATAAGAAAATATACATAAAGCATGGTAATTGACTCACGAATTATGCACGTTATATGACAAATAACTATATATGAATGATGTGATTGATATGAATGCAACTAATTATTATGTGTATACATGCATGATACTTATGGCTTATATGGTAAGGATAATATGCATGGTTTCATGACAAGCACCTGATGGCTTATATATATATTATGGATGTATATGCTTGAAATATAAAAGTGTGGGACCTATTGATATGTACATAATGCCATATTTATATTATATGATAAACGACACTACATGCATGATCTTATTTGAGGTTCTTACTAGTATGTATGTAAAACTCGTGTACACATAATGTGTATGCATATGCGATATATATAAAATACATACAAAAGTTGTATCGGTATGTAACATCATGGAATAGTTTTATGATGCATGGTAGAGGGATGTATACACATGATGGGCATGTATAAGGAAAATGCTCATATGGCATATTACAATTGTAACACCCTTATACCCTCTAGAAGGAATATGAGAGCACTACAAAACCTAATCATATACATGTTATGACTTATATTTGTTAAATTAGATTAGATAGAATTAAATGGTAATCACAAGGTTAATACATTATATTTTAGTCATGCTGATATGTATTTGCAATTATTTTCCACTAACTCTAATTGCATTTCTCATATAAAAAGGAAACACAGCTATATATATACAATGTCAAAAAATTTTTACATAACTTTACATTTCCTGTCCATTTATGCATGTTATGTGTCCTACATTCTTTACACTACAAAAGCATAATATATACTAAAAATCAAAACTTCAAGTTTCCTCCTTTGTGGTCCACAAATGTTGAACTCAAAAACTTAACCTTTCTATACCTATGAACCTACAAGAGAAACATCCGTGCTGAAAAATGGCTTAATGGGGAGGTAAATAATGCAATTGACTTAAAATGAAATCACAAATATACATGATTCAATAAAGCCAGTAAAAAATATCTCTATGCAACATTTAGTAACTAAACATATATTAATAATCTCCTCATTTCACGAATGCATTATCTAATTCATCATCATTAATATTCATCGCACTAATGATATCAATAAGAAACACTAGCATTACAATGGATCACTAACTCAGTTACACTATTAATAATAAAACACTTATTATTATTCAATTAGAATATCTTTATTGCCTAAATTTCCATTAATGGTGGATAATAGGAAACACTATATACTAGTAAGCAACATCATACACTAGACACATAAGTCTCGAATCACTAGATATTGAGAGGTATTAGATACTAAACACCTTTTGGTGCCAACAGTGCCAGCCGTAGTCACTATCCCTTATAGGTATGCCTTTTTATCCACTACTATATGAGATTTAGGCTCTGATTTATACTCTAATCATTCATTAGTATTACATTCAATTCACTTATGTTTGTATAATCATCATATATTTTAAAGCATGCCACAATAAAAGATTCATATAACTATTAATGCATAACAAAACTTAAACATTTGAGTTATAAGTTCAACCATACATGTAATAGACTCATTATTAATAAAAGCATACAAATGAACACTTGTGCACTTATAATTCATTTGCAATCATGTTATTAAGGTGCATACTTTAACATTTAATCACTCAAGTCATGTACAAATCATTATACATTGATCCTAAATAGGTATTGGCAAGGTTTGATAAACATTCGAGGATGTTTGGTTTAAGTTCAAAAACTTTCAGAGGCATAAAATCACCTATGGGCTGAACAGGGCAGGTACCCAGTTGGATTGGACTTCAATCTATTCAGGTGAGTATGATTTTGTCCCCAAATAGACCAATCAACCCAATTAGATTGATTGAAATCTAGCTGGGTAGGGGAAATTTCTAGGTGATCTGAATGGATTAAATTTTAATTTAGTCAGGTAGGTTGCTACATTTTAGTCTAGAAAGCAAGGTACCTGACTAGATTGGTAGTTAATCTAGCTAGGTGGCATTCCAGACTTAGTTTAGAAGCCTTTTACCTTACTGGATTGAGAATCAATCCACCAGAGTTAATTCTAAACACCAAATTACTTTAAAATAAAATTCCAAATCCACTTTAAGCAGGTATTTTGACACTCTAAATAAGATTTTTAGGAAAAACTTCCTTCTAAAAAATGTCACTCTATATGTATAGTTTTTATAACATCTAAAAAAAAGAAGTTTGGACATTTATGTCAAAAGATATAACTAAAATTGTTCAGAATACTCTATTTGACAAGTTCACTACTATCAGTCTATTTCAAGTCAATTTTCATTAATCTTAAGAAAAAAAATAGAATTTAACCTTTCCATATAAAATTGAGGTTTGGATGTCTAGTTTAAGCTCCTTTTAGAAATACTCTAATTGGAGCTCTCTAACTCCCATTATAAACAAAACAATGCCTGTAAGTCCAAAGGCTCTTACAACATATTCCACCATCTAACATGCTTCTCTTAATAACTTCGTTAGTTATGGATATTTTCACCTCTAACACTCATCTGCATATCACTTAAAATTTTAGCATACATGCCAATAATCAAATCAAGCATACATATATATTTACAAAAATTCATATACCTCTTCTTCACTACACCTTCCTTTTTTCTTTGTCTTTACTCTTTTTTTCTTCACTAGCTATCAACACAAAATATCTTTCAATCTTTCGTAAAGAAAATCTAAACTTATACTTTAATTTTCTTACCAATGAAAAAAGAAGAACCACTTAAATACACTAATTTTACTCACTTTAACCCTTATGCTATATAAACCCAATCTCTCTATTTCTCTCTCACTTTATAACTTATCACTCCCAATAAATGCAAAATTTTAAAGGCTTTGGAGAGGAAGAAGATAATAAGTTAAATCTAAAATTTTCTTCACCAGAAAGGCCAGCCATCCCCTTTTTAAAAAAAAAAATCTGCTTCAATTAATAAAGCAAATACTTTAAAATATGCTTGGTGTCACTTTATCATTGGTGTCGTAACTTTTTGGTCATTGGCTAATTCACATTCAATCCTCTTGTAGTTTTTAGTTACCAAACACTCTAAATCATCATTTTCTCTTTCAATTCAATCCTTCCTCTTATGCATAAATCACTAATTACTCAATCACTTACATGCCTCAATAATTACAAAAATATGGATCATATCCCTACAACACAACTACTCTTTTTCACTAAAACTTGTACATTCACTTGCTCTATTCCTCCTAGGGTACATCTTGGGGTCTCACACCAATCATGGCATATGTCTATGATATATGGAATAAGAATAAATATATACACATGATGAATTTGTACAAGAAAAATGCACATGTGGAATGGCATATGTTTAAGGTACATGATGTAAAAGCAGATACATAGTGCATGACACGACATAATGGTAGGAATTCATAAATGTATAATGCAGGAAAATTGCACACATAACATATTATAGCATCACATATATTTATGATGCATGGTGCATGATGTAAAATGGCTTACACAATACATAATGCAACATATGATAAGTATGTATAAATGCATAATTCAAAGAAGGCATGTTATAACATCATATGTATTTATGATGCATGGTGCAAGAATATGTATGTATAAGTGCATGATTTGTGTGGTGGGCATATGAATGGCTTGTCTATGTAACTATCGATTGCATGGCAAGCATAGATGGGACATATGTAGATGTTATACAATGTAAAGCATATAATATGCCTACTTGAAAGATTTATGGTCTAAATATGTGCATGGTATGCATATGTGGAAGTTTTATGGTCTACATAGGAGCATGGTATATATATATATGAAAGGTTCAGGATCTATATATAAGATGCATGGGCATTTATGATACATGCTGCAAGTACGAATAAAACAGTATTCACATGATGTATAAAGGCATAGTGATGACATGAATACATGATGTTTATGACAGATGGTATAATAAGTATATAATGTATGTATGATTTAAGAAATGTGTATGTGTGCATCACAGACAAACACAAATAGGTATCATTCCAACCTTGTTTCTCCTACACACATGTGGTATAGTCTTTTCTATTCTATGAAGGCTTGTCCATGGGTCAATAAGGAACCTAATGGATTTATTTGATACATGGTGTAAAAGTTGTCAATATAATGCTTATATATAAAACACATTCAAAAGGTTGGCTCGTATATGTTTAGGTAAGTCTAATCAAGCTAGAATACATAATCAAGTCCATCCCAGTTATAAAAAGGCTAAATAAACTTTGGTTTAGTATCTTAACATGTTTGGATTACTAAATAAATGAAGGCCCAAGTGCCATATAAAGCATTTTGTTAAGGATACACAACTTAAGGAAAATATCAATGTATATTAAATGAGTTATGGTATAGTCTCAAAAGTTTATGGCTATCCAAGCATGATCCCTGTATAATAGGTATATCTCATTATAAGAATAATGACCAATTGGCTCACCATTTTATATACCTAAACGTATAAGGCTTGGACTAGTGGTTATCATCTTTAACACACCCCCACCTAAGTGAGATAGATTTGTGCTTTGAAACACTATTAAGGTAAAATGAAGGCCTAACTTATCCTAAGGCTTTAAGTATGCAAATGCAGTTTTTGAAAATAGATAATGATTATAACTCAAAGATTTTGGTTAAGTTTAATTATTAGGGCACTTTTGAAGTGAGGTCTCATGGGTCCCTAATAAAGTCGCCACTATTCGCTTTTGCCACATTATTTAGTCTATCTTCTATTGGAATAATCGAGGACTTGATATAATTAGCCTATCGTCAAAAAATGGCATCTTATAAAATATTATTTTATTCCTAATAAGCTAGATAGATTAGCAATAGGCACTATAAAGTGTTTTTTAAATATGTGAAAACTACCCAAAGTAATCGTGAAAAACCTTGAGAATCGATACCAAAGATGTTTCAAAATCCAACTCTTATTATGCCTTTATAATTAACCTTAAATGTTTAATCAATTTGAGTTGTTAACAATATCCCCCTTCTCACGTAACTAAATATAAAAATCCACATATTTACTTTGGAAATCAGTAAATACACATTATATATAAGAAATTGTACATGTTATATAAATATATACATGGAATCTTTGCTAATTAAACATGGTATTTCATTCATCAAATTGAGCCCATTAATTTGTTGGGACTTTGGTTATTGCTTGCAATTTATTGGGTTTTGGGACATTGTCCCTTTTTAAATAATTTTTGTTATGAATTTTATTAAGAAAATCAAAACTCATTTTGATTAGGAAAGCACCATATTAATTCATAAAAGTATTTTAACTTACTTTTGATCCGTGTAAAAATAGTCGTAACTACCTACTATAGTTAGAAACTATAATCTCATGTGCAACAAAAAATAAATAGCTATAAAATCCAATCAATAAAAGGACCATCAAAGGAGTCAAGTAAATTAAAAACTTTTTTTAAATTACATATCATAGAGGTTTTTTAAACAGTTGATTTCACCTTATTGGGTCATGGTAAACTACAGTGATCCTCTCCAGACCACCTCCAACAATAATCCACACTAGGATCAAATATAAAACCTTTTAAAGACTAGAGTGCCCGAAACTTCTAGAGTCTATTAAAAAAGTTCGAGTTGTAAAGAGGAAATTATGCAAAATTTATTTGGCTTTTAAAAAGCTTAATTTCTATGGGATTTGATGGGGTATTTATAGGCTTTATCAAAACCCTAATCCTGCTCTTACTAAGAGAGTGTTATATCAATTTTAATCTAACTAGGAATATGCTTGAGCTAAATGGGGCTTCCCATCTAATGGGCTTCCATCATTAAGCCCATATGCATGGAGCTCCACCTTAGGCTCTTTATATATGGCTTATTTGGTCCAATATCCTTCTTTCCTCTTTTGAGCCTTAATTATATCTTATATAATTATGGCCAAACTCTATTTATATTTGGATTCAATTACTATATGTGTGTGACCTATTAAGCTTCTGAACATATTAGTAATACATTGTGAATTCTTATTATTTGTAAAAGTGTTTTATTGTAATTTAAACTCTTCATTTAATTATTCATTCTCAATGAACAACTACACTATGTACAAATCCTAATAGGCTTTTAGACAAGCATCGAGATTACGTAACTTCTATATTCAATTACCTTATAATTAACCCCTTTCAATAAATTTTATCTCATTCGAGTTAGAGTATTGATTTTGTACAACTCTAGCTTAATCAATTATTTTAGATTAAACACTAAATCTATTTATCCTTGTATCTTTAAATATTTATTCCAATAATTTCTTTTTTATGAATCTCATTCATAAATGTATTATGCTCTAGTTAAAGACTTCTGAACATAGAAGTGATAAAGAAAAGTGAGATAAATCCCTTTGAAATAATCTGGAGTGGTGAATCCTTTGTTGATCACTTAATTATATATAAGTGATTCATGTTAGACCCAATGTAATGTGCGTTGGAGCCATGCTCATTCTCGAGTTTGCTTTCGGAGGCCTGCTTTTAGGTTATTAGATGGGGAGAGACTCACTTTTAATCATAAATTGGCTACTTCATAATAAAAAAGGGTTAAGCCCAAATTATTGCGGATAGTTAATTCATAAAGGCATCTATCAATGGGTCCAAAAGAGGTAGGTTTCATATAGTCGCCACCCGACAGAACGTTGAAAAATGATTCTCGGCCTCTTAATGCCCAAATAGAAATTGGTGTTCAAAACATCACTCTTATTTGGAATTTTGTTTAGGCGTTATTTTAATCATTGAGTTTTAAATCTTAATCGAGTCTTCTTTCTCAAACAATGCAAGACAATAAAATTAAATAAAAACATCCTAAGCAATCAATAAAGCAGTAAATAAATGAATAAATAAATTTCAACTACTTAAACTTATTACAAAAGCTAATCATCCAATAATGAAAATGATATACATACATAAATCAAAGTATCAGCTTGAGTTGGGAACATTAGTTCCCTTATGTATATTTTACAAAAAAATTCTTTTTATCCTTTGCTTTGTTTTAGACAAAAAATTGGACATTGGTCCAACTTTTGAAGGAAAACTCAAATTAATTAGTAAAAATCATTGTAGGTACCTTTACCTTTCTAACATGCACAAGAAGTCCTTTTTTAATGACTATTACATCCTCGAAGTAAAATATATCCAAAAATACAAAAATAAATAAATAAACAAACAAAAAATAATGAAAAAAATGAATAAATAAATGAATAAATGGAATGGTTAAATTAATAACCAAATGTAGGTGATAGTTATCGGCCAACTGGGGCACGAATCTCGATGTAAAAATGCCTCATGAGATCTCCTAAAACATGTAAAGTCACATCTTGACAAAAAAATCACAAAAAGATTAATAAATTGGCATTATGTAAGTAAATAACAAAAATGCAGCAAAAAGAACCATGTATTTATACATTACAAAATAAAAATATACATAGAATTAAATATCACACAAAATGATAAATAAATATTTTAGAAACCAAATAAATAATGCAAATACAATGAAATACATATAAAAATACCTAAAACATTAGCCACGGACGCCCCTTAAAAGATAATGGATGCCCACAACTGAATAGGGGATGGAACAAGAAGAAACCGTGCGACATCTCGTCTATCACGTTGACAGACAGGCATTTGTCAAGGCTACAGAACAGAATGTAGAAATAAACACCAAAATCATGTAAGATCATTTCTAACCCTAAATACATAATTGTTGGGACCTAAAACATGCTAAAATAATGTTATAACATTAAATCATGCCTTAAGCACAATAAAACTCATTAAATTATAGAATTACAAAATAAAAGAAAAGCTTGAAATTATAAAACAATGGATGAATTTTTATTTAATCATGCCTTTAATATGCATATTAATCCAAATTTGTATCTCGTCACACTTTAAGCATGCAAGTCAATCAAACACAACATTTAAACATAATTATTTTAACAAACATTAACATGATCATGCATAGCACTTTTTAGAGACAGAAAATAAAAAAGAAGAATCTAGAATATTATTCGCAGGAGATATTCTGACTTTGAATTCCTTATAGTCCAAATCTGCACTCCGATTGTGTTCTTATTTTTCAGAAAATTGAATGATTATTCGTGTGTGTGTGTTTGGATCAAGAGATTGTCAGAGAAAAATCTTCTTAGAAGAGAGAATTTGTCTTTCTTCTTCCCTAAGAATGGCTCTGTATCAAAGTGATTCCCCCCCCCTTGGAAACCCTAAAAATTTCCCTTTTATATCTAAGGTAGAGTTGGAGTTGGATTCCAACTCCAACTTCCCAAATCTGGAGATATTCCCCTACCAAATTCGGATGAAAATCCCTTAAAAACTTATCTTCCTTTTTTAAATTCCATAAATGTGGGAAATTTAGAAAAAAAAACCCATAGATAAGCATCCCCCATTGAGGGACAGGTGTCCCAAAATTACAGAAATGCCCCTAATTTGACCTGGACATGAGAGTGAAGGCTATAGACGACCGTCTTTTACGATCATCTGTCATTTTTGAAGGCCAAAATGAAGGTTTTTTGTGCTCTTTTGTTAAAATGCTTAAGAAACACTTAAAAATACAAAATCTTTAAAAAAAATTATGAAAAGTTCCCAATCGGAGCTTTGAGGTCTAAACCTGTTGTCAGTAATATACTATTTCCTTATCATTGGTTCACCTTGATTTAGGCTTCCTTGGATCATGATATCTATAGTTGCCTTAAATTTTGGGGAGCTGGTGTACTAATACCAAAGTGAGCCAAAATTTAGAGTAAAAGGAAAAAGATGCATACCTGAGGCAGTGAATCTCTTAGTTGATTAAACATGTGCCTTCTAAGCAGTAAGTCTCATGGTTTATTAAAACATGTACCATTTGAGGTAGTAAGTCCCTTGGTAAATTAAAACACATACTGCCATCTGAGGTAGTGATTCTCTTGGTTGGGTAGTTATCGTTAGCATGTCGATGCATTAACCCTAGTTTGGGTAATTAACATCAGTTTATCGATGTGTTAACCCTAGATTGATTGTCTAATTAGCACCTGAGGCATGCAGAATCGAGAAAGGTTAATTAGATATAATTAACGCTTGGGGCAGGTAGAATCAATTTAAGTGAATGCGTGTGATTAGCACTTGGGGCATATAGAATTGAAATGGGTTGATCGAATTTGATTAGCACCTAGGACATGCAAAATCAGGTTGCTTGAGTATGCTTGGCCGGTGCCATTTGTAGACATACCTAACCTTCCAGTTGTGTTACTTGGGGCCCCCTTATAGGTGCAATTGCCTTCGTGAAACAATATTCCATATGAGAAATTTCTGGCAAATATGCATTTGTAAGGAGTTACTGACATGCTTGGAGTTTGACTTTTGTGAGTATATATCTATCTTAGAGATTTCATGGCTTAAAACTATGATCTTGGTAAGATTCTATACATTTCCCAATGACCATGTCACCACTCTGCAGATTGGTACCAATATAGGAAAAACCATCATCATCGAGGCTGTCAACACGCCTAGTCTTATTATATGTCTTCCTTAAATTTGCATTGACATCAGGCTTTTGCCTCTTGTCCAATAGTTCTTTGTTGTCAAAATCAACTCTAAAGAATATGGATCATTATCCAAGGGTCCTTTTAGTTGTAGCCCAAATGGACATTGACGACTATAATGGCATTTTGACCATTATAGAACTCTAGCTTTGGCAATATTCCATTCTGATCTTGTGATAATCCAAGTTTTGCAAGACAGTATATGCTGAAGGATCCAAGAGATGGTCTTTTTACAACTTAGACCCAACAACAAAGATATATCTAGTTCACAGTGAATGTACTTCCTCTCGAAACTCAAAAATATTCATACTTCTCTTTGTTGTGCATCTCTTTCTTTTAACCTATTTAGGTAACTCTTTATGATAAGGATGGATGTTGTAGCCTGTCCTCTAGTGGTGAAAGTAGACCTATGCCCCTTGGTATGAGTTTCAAGTACCTATAAAAGGGATTTGATATCAGTGTTTTTGTTCGTCGATTTTATATGTTGTTTTTATTTTCGTTTTTCTTTTTTTTGTCTTCATTATGTTTGTCCTATCATTGTATATTAATTACATTACATTTTCTCTTATTAATTTTATGGCATTTCTTTTTCATTTTTCTTTCCAAGCATATTAAGAATTAATAAAACAAAACATAACATAACATAAGTGTATAAATTAAATACAAGTTCCACTTTTATGTACATAAAAAATATTTAGACAAAGTTTTGAACTCCCTGAATACAAAATAAATCTACTGTGAAGGCCATAGTCCTCTGCAATAGGTTGGCCCAAATTGAGGTCTAAAGGCTGAGATCCTGGGAGCTCTAGCTGGTGCCATGGCATGTGGCCTTGATTATCATCCTGTCTGAACCTAAAATGGAACCCGAGCAATGTCGCTATCAAAGGCTACAGGATCTATGCTATCACCTCTGCTAGTCTCTCCGATCCTTGGCCAACCTCAATAATTGCCCTAGAATGCTGCTTAAGATAGCTTATTAGATCTCCCCGTAGGTACTCGATATATCTCCTTAACTACTCATCCATCTCCATAACAGCTTATCTGCCTTTGGGGACCTCAATCTAGATATAAGTGCTTCACTCCCTAATCTAGATGAACAACTCATCAACCACTTATAGGGTTGCCTTAGATCAGCCCTGATACCCTGTACCTCTAATTATAAAGACTACATTATCGTTGCTAATGCTTGAAGGGACTACACTGCTATCAGTACTAACTATAACTTTTGATCCCGGCATCCGATAGCCTCCTCTATTGCTGTCAACCTCCCAGAGATATCACTAAGTGAAGGAACTAAAGATGGATATACTGGTGGTAGTATAACAGATGGAGATGCCTCCGGATGTACTGGTGATGGTGGAGCAATCGACGTCAAGGCCTCTGGGTGTCCAAATGGTAGAGGAGCTTAAGATGTGGATTCCCCTAGATGTTTGTAGGGAGAAAACCTCCCCATCCTTCTAACCGGTGATCGCTAGTGTTTGATAAGTGATCGAGGATGTGCTAGCGACTGCAATGATCTATCCAGCAGGTCCTATAAGTTTATTTTTTGTACCAAACTCAGAATTGATCCATGCCTTCTGATGGTCTTATGGCTCCTCTACCTGATCCTCCTACTGTGGTGGTTGTACTAGAGGATCCTGTGGTGATTGGTCCTAGTCATCCCCTTCTGCGAGTGCATATGGTACTATAGGGTCTAGATCACACTTTTGCCTGGTCTCTAAAATAGTCAACAACTAGAACTGACCCTCTTGTCCCTGACTAGGCTCCACCATCTTTATAGTGAGTGCAGCCTGCAAGTCGACATATATATCCTTTTGAATAAGATCCCCAAATTTGCTCTTATTTACCCCCAGCGATAATAACAGACGGGTCACTACACCTCCTATGTAAATTTGTGTAGTGGACTGCGTGGCCATCCTAACCCATAAGGTGATGATCTTGTGGGTGATGTCTATGCACCTACGCTCTTGCATCCCCCATAGACTAGTCATATCAATGGATTTCACTAACTCGAGACTCCCTATGCGGCCCAAGTAAGATGTGGATGGTACTCTACGAATGTACCTATAAGTCTAGGTGGCCAATTTGCTATGTCTAACTAATATTTAGCCCTCGGGAATGTCATTGCTCTCCATTTAGTGTGGCCTATGATCCTATCAGATGTGACCATGTCAAGCCCAATTGAAAGGCATATGGCCTCGATGAATCAGCAATGTGTAATACTGTAATGAATGCCCAGTGCCCGAACACACCCTCTTCGATGTCTGACTTCTGAAAGCCACTGTATGCCAATATTGCTAAAACCTTTATGGTGACATCTGGTTAGGTCCAGAATGCTGGAGCAAAAACTCTATGCACTCTACCCTAGCCAAGAGTCGATTAACCTCCTCTTCCAGTTCAACAGACCGCAAAAATTATCAGGACATGAAGTGGCTGGCTCAAAACTAGACTCGTAGCAGTGTTGGATACCGGGTTACCTACTCGGGTGTTATAAATGCAGGTATAGGCCTAATCGAAGTAACACATGTGGTCCATTGAGGCATCATACAAAAAGATCACTTGTTAATTTCTATGATTGACTTAGGTCACAAGTTATTTAACACATTAGAATTACTCAGCATTTCGGCAACATGATGACTTATACGGAGTTAGCTAACCTGTATGAAAATGCATGCTAAGCACCATAATACAATGAACAACCATTTAAGCCAATTATTGGGTGTTCTAGCAAGCATGTATCACAAACGAGATGTAATACATATTTTAGTCTCTGCACAAATTTTAACAAAATTTTGGCAGCATTTCGGCTAGGAATGTGCCTACCTCCTGTATAAAGAAAAAAATCAATTTAGACCAATACATAGGCCATTGTTGGCCACCAAGCTACACAGTCTAAGTTATTTAACAAACTTGTCTTAAATTATTCTAGTGCAATTCAATCCTAAGAACAACATGCTTTTAAAGGTACAAAATAAAGGCTATATATACTAGTTGCTAAAAAAAGTTTATAAATTTATGGGCTTATACAAAAAGTTATCCCTAACTACCTTGTCATGTGAACAAATTTTTATAACTTAAGCTATACTCCTAAAGGCAACGTTTAATTCTAAACTACAAGACAGCATACTTATAGGAACTATCCTACTGCTAAAGTCTACAAAAAAAAATACAAAATCGATCTAAACATAATTAAGCTAATATACAAATAAAATGGAGGAAAAGACCAAATGATACTTACTTGTGAAGTGAGGAAGGGATAAAAGAAAATACAAAATATAATGGAAACAAACTGCTTCATAAAGTGCACGTTGCTTCTAGGAGAATTTAGGCACAAACAGCTCTAAATATGGACAAAAAGGAGGAAAAAACCCAAAAAATCGAGAGAAAAAAAACTTGAAATAGACAAAAAAATGGTGGTTATATAATGAGGAAGAAGAAGAAGAATAAGAAGAAAAGCCTTTTATTTTCAAAATTTTAAGAAACATAAGAAAAGCTCGTCCCTCACTAACGATAAAAAGGCATATAGTACGTCTCGTCCCTCACCACTTTTTGACCATTTTTCCCTTTTTTGCTTTCTTTTTAGTTTTAATTTTTAATTCTTATTTACATTATTTACCTAAAAATACTCTATTTTCTTTTGTTACATATTTACCCAAATATTTTATTTTATTTACATCATTTATGTACATTTTTATATTTTAGTTGTACATATTTACTGAAAACCCATAATACTTCCTAAAATTTATTATGCTTATTGAACTTCCTGACTTTTCATGTCCAAAATCTTCCAAAATTATTCATAAAGCTTTTGGATTCCCTGCAAAAATGAAAGAAAAAGAAAATGCAATAGCTTGTACGTGTAATGTATGGGACATGCAGAAAAATACATTTTGGTCATCTAGAGGTTACAAACGAGTTGGCTCTAGCTTCCTTCTTGAGGGATGAGCATCTATCATCACTTTTCTATAAATAGTGTCCATTTTTCTTAGTCTCTATGCTTTTGACTTTCCCCTTTCCCAAGGAATCTCCTGCCAGGTACTGTTTCCTCTTTCCTTTCCTTTTCTTTCATTTTCTGGTCATTTTACTTTTAGTTATTTATTTTTCCTGTTACTTTTTTACACATAGACCACTTTAAAATCCTTGTTATCATAACTTTCACACTTGTAAAATTACACCGGTTATTAGATGACCTAAAAACCTAAGAGGACCCTCTTGTAGCTCCTTACTCGAATATGAGCTTCTTAAAAAGAGAAAATTTTGACAAAAACTTGATTTTTGCTGCTGTCCAGTATTGGGACCCGAGGTTTCATGTGTTTAGATTCACACACCAGGAGCTATGCCCTTTACTAGAGGAATTTGCTGCAATAGTTGGTATTAGTTTTGCCCCTAATACTCTACCATGTCTACCTTCTATAGTTTCCAACTATCCTAGGAAGGTAGCCCATACTCTAGGGTCTCCCTTCTGAGGCTAAAGGTTTAATACTTTATGGGAGGACATTTTCTTTAGAGCTTTTGACAGACATACTAGATGACTTTGATTATGTGCCCACTTTTTAGTTTGTTGTCATTTTACTTTGCTGCTTTGCTTGGTGCTTACCAATATATACTGATGACTTGATGATTAGGGACTATACACTATTTAGTATTGTGGATGGCGTACAGAGGGGACACAATCCTTTTCCTCTGATTTTAGCGGAGACCATTATTGGTTTAAATGCTATTCATCATGATCCTTGCTCTCGTCTTACTAGTAGTTCCATGCTACTTCAGATATGTCATTGTTTTTAAGTTAGTACACCCCTTGTGGGTTTTCATGCTAGATTTTCTTATTAGAAAATGCATCTTTTCATATTTTCACATATTTTCTTGTCTTATTTTTACCTGAGATGAATCCAACTCACCCCAATAGATTTTTTTTCAGATATGGCTTCATGAGAAGTTGAAGCTACTATCAGAGCCTCATCCTTAAGTCAGAGCCATAGGTACTTATCCCATAAGATATGTCATACTCAGGCATTTACAGTGCAAGTTTCTAATGGTCCAGGATACAGTCTATTGGCTGGGCCGTTTGACAAATGTTGATATCATGTTCAAGTGCACCTGGTTGCCCATCGCTTCTGTGGTTTAGGATAGAGTATCTAGATGTATACCTTTGTGTGAATTGCATCATGATACCTTCTATGTTAATGCTCGCGACACTCGCCAGTTCGAGGATCGATAAGACATCGTTAGGTTTCAGCTGGGCTTCTGAGGGGGTAGACTTATTTTTCCTTTTGTGTCACAGTACTATTAGAGGATTTAGACCTAATTCCCTATGAGGATTTCCTTTTCTCTTTTCATTTTTGCTGTCATTATTATTATTATTATTATTATTGTTGTTGTTGTTGTTGTTGTTGTTGTTGTTGTTGTTGTTGATGTTGCTACTGTTGTTGTTGTTGCTATTATTATTGTTGTTGTTGTTGTTCCTGTGGAATAAAGCCTTTTGTGGATGACTGGGCAAGCGCTCCAGATAAGTTCACGATCCTTTCTCTTTATTATAAAAATACTTTTTCAATCGCAAATGAAAAATGTCACCCAAAATATTTATAGTAATTAATTGAGGTATTTCATTAATAAAATCGGAACAATATCCACATTTTACCCCAGGAAATTCATATGTAAAAATTAGCTTTTATTAATGTAAATGATTTTGTATGTAATTAAATAACACGAGACATTCCTTAAATAAAACTTGGACTGGTAAGTCCCTGTCTTCAAAACCTCACAATGAAATACTTCTTCAATAATCTACATGCGAGGACCAAAGTCCTCACCTAAAAGGTTGCCATGAACTGCCCGATTTATAGATGTCTTTATTGCTTTACTCTATGCCATGATTTAGAGCTTTCTTATGTGATTGGATGCACCTTTAATGTTTATATTTGCTCTAATCTTACATAAAAGAAAAGGGATAACATGATTAATCTGAAAGCTATTATGGCACATTTATCAAGGGTAAAAATAAGAGCAGAGTTTTGAACCCTCTTTGATTTTTTGGTCTCACAAGGTCGGAACACCCTTCTTTCCCAATGCCTTATTGGGTGGTGACTCCTTACTATCAGCCTTGTTGTGCTCAACTAGATGGCTCGTGGCTATCAATCATTAGTGATGAGATAGGGGCACTTGGGTGTGCCGTATCATGCCTTTCAAGGTTTATGATTTGGCAAGTCAAGTTGAGTCTCTTTCCTATTGCAAAGCAGCCGTTGGCCTGGGCAGGGAACCTTAACTTGGTCGGACCCTAAAAGTGTGATTGAACCACTAAAGGTAAAAGGTTTCCTCAATTGAGCTCAATGATCCCTTGGTTCTAGGGGTGAAATTAGGTGTCATTGACCAAAAAGAGGACGGGCGCACGTCATAGTGGTGACTCCACTGGGGACTGGTTTCGAGATTTCACTTTAAAACTACTTTTGATCTATGTGACATTAGAAATTTTATCTCTTTTTCAAAATTGCATTAAAATCATGCTAGAGCCTTAGAATAAGTTAAGCATCCTAGTTTTCTTACCTCGGCGCATTCCCAAAGCACTTTCTTATCGTTCACTCAACTGAGGGTAGTGTTAGGGATAATCACCAGCCCAAGTTTAGTACCTATTGGTATATCAAATGGTGACTCAATCAGTCATTATGCTTGTGATGAGCTAGACCCATTGGCAGGGACCATGCTTAGGTAGCCTTGTAATCAAGTACCTAGATCAAAAGCCGTGTAATGATATAGAAATCTCCATTATGACATCCATAATAATCTTGCATTGCTTGTAATATGGATCCTTTTATATTAAGCATGCCTAGACAAGTCCGGATGTTCGCTTATCAAAGGATGCCATGCCCCAGTAAACCCATTCTGATTTGCTTGGGTCCCCCGAATATGCATCAATCAAAACCTTTTTTGTGTGCCTTTCTCGAGAGACGTTATGCTGCTGGATTTTTTTTGTGCACCATATGTATTCATCAAGGTCCCCTGTTGGCCCATAAATTAAGCCCACCTAGGAAAAAGGACTTTGACCATGTGTGTAGGAGAAATAAAATGAAGAGGATTCTTATGTGTGGTTGTCAATCCTATATCTCACGATCATGTATCTGCATTTGCTCAAGCATCATGGTGACATCCCTATTTTGGCAGCCATAATAGAGCCATCATTTTCTAGATGGTTTTAGAGTTCGAACGATCATTTGGTTAAAAAGTAGTTTGCTGAACAGACAGAAGAGTTGGTATCAGGGCAGAGTTTAGAATTAGGATTTGAGTAGGGTATAGACAATGTTTTAGAAGAATTTTCAAATGAGTACTTAGAATAGTAAAAAGTGAAAGTTATGACTTAGCTCACTTCCCCAATTGGTTCATCTGGTTCCCAAGATGTCGATAAAAGGATGGATGATCTTGAGAGAAAAATGATGTCAATGTTTGCCAGTCTCACAGCCAATTTGGCTTCCATCTTAGCTACTTAACCTATTGTGCTAGTTGCTGCTTGAGTTGAACTGAATCCTATCGGGGAGATTCCAGTAGCTTCTGTCATGATACCCCCATCAGCAGCAAATGCCAAAAATGTGACTTTACGAGGATTAGAAACGGATATCGCTCAGGGTGGCCCCAAATGTGATTTTATAAGTGATGAGGAGGATGAATTATGAGCCGCTCAAGTGTTAAAGAACTTTGTCCCTAAGGAGGAAAATCCTGCTATGAGGAAGATGAAGGAGAAGTTTGAGGCTTTAACTAGGATGTTGTCAGTAGGGAAAGGAGTCAATCTTGAGGATATTGATTTAGATGGTAAAGATGCTTTACCTAGTCAATTTAAGATGCCTGACTTGATAAAGTTTGATGGTAAATCCGATCCACTAGCTCACATCAAACAGTATGTCTTGCTCATAAAAAGGACTACCCTCACTAAAAGGCAAAAAGTAGATCTCTTTAGCCTTAGTCTAGTGGGCTCTATTATTGACTGGTATCATAGTCTGGATAGAAAGACTAAAGAAGATTAAGAGACGTTAACGGAGGAATTCTTTAGGCAATATAACTGTAGTACACATATAGAGGTTACCTTGAAGGATTTGGAGTTGTCACAACAAAAATTTGGAAAGTTCTTCCACGAGTACCTCACTTGATAGAGGAATAGAGCGATAGAGATGAAGTGAAAACCTGGCACACAGGATCAGATCCGTCTATTCATTCAGAATGCTAATCCTTATTTAAAGGAAGGTCTCAAAATGAAGGGGTTAAGAGATTGGGATTCCTTGAAAGACATAGCAATTAAAGCTGAGGGAGAATATTTGGCAAAGAAAGCTAGTGCTACAAGTTCATATAATGGAGGTTATAATAGTAATAAGAGAGGTTTTGGGAACTCAAGATTCTATAAGAGTACTGATAATAGTAGCGACAGTGGAGGTAATAGTGGAAGGAATGCTAAGGTATCGGCTATAGGAGTCAATCAACATCATTACTCAGAGTTAGGCAAGTCACTATCTTGGTGCCTTAGTCATTTAATGAAAAAAGGGGAAGTTACAGTCGATGCCCTCTAAGCCTGCAAAGAGTCAAGGCCAGCCAAGACATAAATCTGATTGGTATTATACCTTTCACCAACAAATAGGGCATGAAACTAATTATTGACATATTTTGAGGGACTATATCTAAGACTTTATTGACTCTCGATAGATTCCTGATTTAGAGAAGAGAGCCAAGAAGAAGGAAGCCTACAATGTTGTGCCGCCACGGTATTCATGGTTGGGTTTGGGTTACTAGAATGGTATGTTCTAAAGGATTTGTATGGAAATGAGTATTTGGCTATCATGCGTAAGGCTTAAGGAAGAGGTAATGGTCCAAATACAAGTGTAGAAAGGTCAACAAAAGTGGGAGAATCAGTTCAACTAGTAGATATCTAGGATAAAGACTGCGAAATAGGTTTAGTCAAGACTAAAAAGGAATTAAAGGACCTATGGGAAACTGATGAAATGAGAAGGAAGTGACAAATGGAAAGATGGTCCAAGCAGTCACCAAAAGCAGCAGGATTATGCCAGAAGTTGAGAGGCCATAGGAACCCACTGCTTTTATAAAAGAAAGAGCTATGGAGGATAATTTGGTCTTGAAGCAACTTAAGAAGACACCCGCTCAAATTTTGATCTAGGATTTGCTTAGGAAATCGCCTTCTTACTTCCAGAAGTTGGTAGAAGCTTGATGTGAGTCAACTGTTGCTACCACCATATCTTTTTCTAAACTGCTAAAAATGGTAAAAGGGGATTCTAAAGAAAAGATTGTGTTCACTAATGCAGATCTCCCCTTGGAAGGAGGCAAGCATAACTGCCCTTTATACATTAGGGCTAAGGTGAATGGCAAATACACTTCATGTGTAATGGTAGATAATGGTTCTTCTATCAATATGTGTCCTTTTATAGCCATGGTGGCCTATGGTATTGACGAGACTATGCTCACTAAATCTCAACTTACTATAGCGGCTTATGACTACTCTAAAAGGCAGATTGTTGGCACTTTTAGGGCAGTAGTAAAGATGGGACCCATTGAGACTAAGGCAGAGTTTGCAGTGTTATAAATACTGACTAATTTCTTTTTGTTATTAAGGCAGCCTTAGTTCCACAAGCTGGGAGGGGTCCCTTCTACCCTACATTAAATGGTTCAAATTCCACATGATAAAGGCATGGTTACCATCAAGACAGCAAAAGAGAACTCGGTTTTTACTTTGAGCATAGATAATCGGCCTTTCAATAGGTTCCATGTGGTCAAAATTGGTGTTGAGAGGGAAAGAATGGATTTTGCAAGTTCTCAAGCCGTTAATATGATGAAAAAAAATGAATTACTTTTCGGGTGTCGGATTGGGAAAGAATTCTCAGGGGATCCCTACACTTATTGCTCCCATTGGTAAAAAAGACAGGAAAGGTTTGGGTTATTGTAAGGGTGATGCTAAGAAACAATATGAGATACAATTGGGAAAAATTCCTCATATATTGGAAAGCTTTGCATTAGCATCCGAGGATTGCAAGTATTATAGGGAGGCTAAACCTATGATAGTTCTAAGGAAGATTGTTCCTGGGTTTGAGATCTTTGATGATGTCTTCGATTGGTCAGCTAGAACCATCAAGCTTGTATTGGGGTTCTAGGATAAAGAAGTTATGGTCAAGCTTGTCGATTTGGATTTGGGTCACCCCGTGGAGGTATTGACACCATAGTCATTAGCCACCAAGGTTAAAAGAAAATAGAAGATTAAATGTCAAGCTACAATCCTTGAGAATGAGATACCATCAAAAGAAGGAGAGGCATCAGCTGCTACATCAACCATCCCTAATTTAGAGGATGATTCTTTTACTTATGTAATTTATATTCCTAAATTGTTTTGTAATGATGTACTCTTTCCTACTCAAGTTAATAAGATGAATAACTTTGCTTATTTGTGCGATGTCTCATCTGATTGCATCGTGCATGATCATAATCATGACTCATTCATATTTGACATTAATTCAACAAACACTACTTTATTTAATCTTGGGACTCAAGATAACCCTAAAGAGATCTTGATTGCATCCAATGTGACTCCTGAAGAGAGAACAAAATTTGAGAGAATATTGAAAAAATATAAAGAAAAGTATTTGCCTGAACCTATGAAGATATATGAGATTGATAGAGATGTTGCAAAACATTCCATTCTAATGTATCCAGATAGTAAACCAGTAAAGTAGAAGCTTCAAAGACTCAGGCCAAAATGGGCAGAAAACGTGAAAGAAGAAGTGAAAAGACAGATTGAAGCTAATTTCTTGGTTAAAGTCTAGTACCCTACTTGGCTAGCCAATGTTGTTCCTATTACTAAGAAAGATGGAAAAGTACGAATGTGCGTGGATTATAGAGATTTGAATAAAGCTTGCCCGAAAGATGACATTTTGCTCCCCTACATTGATTTGTTGGTCAATAATGTGGAAAAATGCATAATATATAGTTTTGTTGATGGATATGCACAGATCTTAAATAAGATAATAGATAGGGTAAATAAGGCTTTCATTACTAAATAGGGGATTTATGCATACAAGGTCATGCCATTTGGACTGAAAAATGTGGGGGCCACTTATTAGCGAATGGCTACCAAGATCCTTAGCGACTTGATCCGCAAAGAAGTTGAAGTGTATATTGACGATATGATGATCAAGTCAGCTATAAGAGAAGGACATTTTGAGGCCTTATAAAAGTTTTTCCAATGAATTGACAAGTACAATCTCTGTCTCAACTTTAAGAAGTGTGTGTTTGGGGTGACCTCTAGCAAACTACTAGGGTATGTAGTCAGTCAAAAGGGGATATAGGTGGATCCAAATAAGGTGAAAGCCATTCAAGAAAAACAAGTACTGAAGAAGGAGAATGAGATCAAGGGCTCTTGGGACGAATTCAATACATCAGCTAGTTCATCGCTAAGCTGATTTCTATATGTTAGCTGATTTTCAAGCTTCTGAGAAAGGATCAATTGGTTAAATAGAATGACAATTGTTAGAAGGCCTTTAACACCATCAAACAATAGTTGCTGCATCCTTCAATTCTCCAACCACCCAGACCATCAAAACCTTTAATCCTATACATAGTCTTGGAGTTATGCAACCTTTTCTCACCTTGGCCCTTTCCAGCTTAGGGAATAGACATTATTGGAGAGATTCATCTGACAGCTTCCAATAGTCATAGATACATAGTGTTTGCTATCAACTACTTCATGAAGTGGGTAGAAGCTAAATCTTTCAAAAGGCTGGGAGCATGAGAACTGGCCCGATTTATTTAGAGAAATTTGATATGCAAGTATGGGGTGCCTCATCACATAGTATCAAATAATAGGGTCCAATTCTGAGCAGAGACCAAGCACATACTTTAGAAGTACAAAATCCATCACCACAAGTCATCTCCTTACCATCCACAGGCAAATGGGGTAGTTGAAGCCGCAAATAAGAATATAAAGAAATTTTTGTCTAAGACCATGCAAACATATAAAGATTGGGCTAAGAAGTTACCATTTGCACTCTGGGGTTACAAAACTACTATTAGAACTTCCACGGGAGCCACTCCTTTCTCTTTTGTGTATGGCTTAGAAGTAGTATTATCGTAGAGATTGAGTTACAGTCATTAAGAGTTGTATTAGAAGCTAAGCTGCCAGAGACAGAATGGGTGAAACACAAAATGGCATAGCTGAACTTGCTATATGAGAATCAGATAAGGGCTTACTACCATAATCAGCTGTATCAAAAAAGGTTATCTCGATCATTTAAGAAGAAGGTTAAAGGCCACTATTTAAAAGAAGGGGATTTGGTATTTAAACATATAAGACCTGGCTTACCTAACTATAAAGGAAAGTTCAGACCAAATTGGAAGGGTCCCTTTATTTTAAAGAAATTGCTCTCTAAAGGAGTGACTATCCTTACAGATAGCAAAGGGAATGAATTTAAGGAGCCAATTAACATTAACAGGTTAAAAAGGTTCCATGGCTAAAAAAAGGAGAAAAGAGAAATAACCAACCCGCAGGTCAAAAATCTAAAAAAGGTGACCTTACTAAAATGAGGCACCCTACTAAGGTGAAAATTGAAAAAAGGTGCCTTAGGAAAAAATTATAGGTTAAGAGAAAATAGCCAATCAAGAAAACCCATAAGGGTCGATTGGCAACAGGAGTTAGATGTACTCAAGATATAAGTACCCAAGATTTAATAAAAGTTGTGTTTTGCATTAATAGTTATGTCGTGATTATCATCATTGTAATAATGTGATCATGTGAGCATGCATTAATAAACTAAGTTACACATTGTGATTAACATGAATAAAGACATCTTATTTATTTATATATATCCAACAGCAACATCAAACACAATAAGAACACAAAGCATTGAACCATACAAGCATACCAATAAGAGAAACAAGAGAAAAGAAATAAAAGCATTTGTCCTAGCAGACGACACTACAATATGTTACATGCCAAGACAAAAGAAGTAAAGAAAATGCAGCAACAACCAACACTTTCTTTTAAGGGAGCTCCTATATTAGCACCACTCCTGCTATAGCCTCCTATGCCCAGGACATCTCAGCAGGAAAACTCTAGTATATGGTGCCTCCAAAACCCATGAGTGGTATTCCACGCTAGTCTCAAAGTTGCAAATATTTACCGATGGAATGTTTGTCCTTATAGTTAAATGCCTCATATGTAGTGGTACCCCGTGATGAAGGCATAGGTTAGGTCCCCTCCTTCAAAGTTTAAGCATGCTTGCATAATCTCTTGTCTAAGACCAAACTGATGGGTGCAGCGAGCCATAATACAAAAAGTTACCTAATAAAGACCATAAAAGGGCACACACCCAGAACTCCCATCGTAGGTCACGTACTCTACACGAATCCATAGGTACATAAAACTCACCCTCCACTCTACCACAGAGCTCAGCCACATATGGTCCTCTTCTACAGAGCCAATCTAATAACATCGCATGCGTGCCTTGAAAAACCTTATGTAGTATGTGTCCATGACGTGAGGGGGAGGCTCAGCTAACATTCTAAGTTTTTCGTGTAGCTAGATCTAAAACATAGAGAAAAAAAAGAGATGCATAAAAAAATGAAGAGAAAACAATAAAAAAATTTGAACACAAAAGCTGTCAAAATGTTTTGGCATCCATCTTAGGCAAAAATTAGGCACAGGAATATGTGAAAATCTATAAAAAGATGCATGTCCCACAAAGAAAAGCTAGTATGAAAACCTACAAGAGGAACACTACCCTAAATAAATGATTGCAGTACCTAGAGAAGTAAAGGGCTGCCAGTGAATAGGATAGTAGGATCAAAATGCACGACATCCAATCCAAGCAAAGTTTTCACTAGGATCAGTGAGAATGGAGTGAGCCCTTCATGAATACCATTCACAACATCAAACAAACGATGGTCTCCCAAGATGCCAGCCCCACTGGTGATGTATAAATAATAGGCGAAGCACATAAAGAGGGTAGCACCCACGGCATAAATTTCATTTTCATTGAAATAATACAGATAGTCGAATAGCATATTGAGCACCACAGGTTTAGAAGGTTCAATAAAGACCCTAACATCCACTACAAGAAAAATTCTTATTCCCGACGGAAAATTACCGACGGAACATTTTCCGTCGCTAATTACCGACGAAAAAAATTGTTTCGTAGGGAAAATTGTAGACAAAATTCTTATTCCTGACGAAATAAATAATACGTCATAAATAAATGAGGGAAATTATCCCGCCAAAATCTATCGATGAAATTTAGCGACGGATATAAAAAATTACGTCTTTAAATTGGAGCCAATTTTCGCGCTTGAAATAGGCCACGAAATTTACCGATTGAATATTATTTTCGTAGGTAATTTACCGATAAAAAAATATTCCGTAGGTAAATACCGACGGAAATAATATTTCATCGGTATTTACCTACGAAAATAATATTCCGTCGGTATTTACCTACGAAAATAATATTCCATCGGTAAATTACCGATGAAAATAATATTTCGTCGGTATTTACCTATGAAAATATGATTCCGTAGGTAATTTGCCGACGGAAAAAATATTCCATCGGTAATTTTCATAAAAGTCAATTATTGTTATAAATTATAATTGTTATATTTTTTATTTTCTTTTAACAATTTTATTTTTTTTAAAATAATATATATATTTTTTGATTATTTCATAATATGATTAAGTTAATAATGATTTATAAATAGTACTATGTGTAAAATTGATTATTTCATTAATTACATGTAATTTAGTTTATTTTAGAAGATATCTTTTTATATCTGCATTTTATTTATTCGTGATTAGACCTATACAATGGAATAACATTGAACCCAAAGATATTTAATGCTTTCGTAACATTTGTACAAAAAATGTATTTATTTTTGGCGTTCATCAATTTATTAATACAAATAAAAATTACTAAATTAACTAAATTTGAGGTTTAAAAAAACAGACTTCTCCATCGTAAAGTTTCAAGAAGTGAAGATTTTTCTCATTATTATCATTTTAAGCTCTTGAGGTATGTCAATGTTCTTGACATGATTTTAGGTCGAAGACATTAGAGGTTATATCTTATCCTCAGGAAAATCTAATTTGTATTTAATTATCTTCAACTTGCCAGGATATAGGACTATATTATAATTTATTTTGTGTCGTATAAAGAAAATAAAGTATGTAATTAGTTTATGTTGATTCTTTAGGGCCTTTTTTGACATTAGAGGTTGTGTTGCTTATTCTAAATTATATCCCTCGGGCCGCGGTCAATGTATTTGCAGCTTATTTTCAAAATTCAATGAAAATTTTCAAAATCAAAATTGATTGTATTTATGTCAAACACGTAAGGTATACCCTTGTAAGGAAACAAAAAAACAAGTGCAAAATCCAACCCTTTAATTATATTAAAAAATCAAGTGAATAACTACTGTAAAAAGCCAACATTTTGAGTTGGCAAATATAAACCCTTTATATATTTCACCATTTAAAATGTCTATATCTATTCTTGTATCGGTAAATTTTTACATTTTTCAATATATTAGAATATTTAGAAAAATAAAATTCAGTGATAAATTTGTACCAATAGAAATATTTTGAAGAGAAATTTTGTACTTATTTCAATTTTTTTATGTGAGTAAAGTTTTACAAATTATTATAATTTTAACTTTATTGAATCAAATTTCTCACTACAATTCTAGCTCCGGCGTTGCTTAATATCAAAAACAAAATTCGTGATTAAAAGTCAATTGAATTTGAGGTAGCCATTTTGATTAGTTTTTTATTATTACAAAGGCAAATACTCCACAGTCTAGCATAAATTTTATTGAATCGGAATCTATCAATTCCTAATAAATAAAACTAATAGCAAGTTATTGCATACGAAAAAAATTTAAAAAAATATTATATTTACATTGTATAGCTTCTTTTGTATTATGTGTAGCTTGCTATTAATTTGATTTATGATCAATTTCCGACTAATAAATTGAGGTCTACCTTAATTAATGATCAGATTATGAATATACTTATTTTTTTAAGTTTATTGAAATCAACATTTTCTTTTCAAAAATAATTATTTCTCTTAATAAAAAAAGTTTTATTTTTTTAGTTTCTTGAAATTAACCTTTTCTTTTTAAAAATAAATAAATAATTCTTAGACATATCTTTTAGTCTCTTTTACCTTTTCAGTCTTTTATTTTATCTTTCTCTTGTGTTTTTTCTTTGTCATTCCCCCATTCTTAACCCTAAAAGCAAAGACAAATTGATACACTCCATGGGTTTTTGTCATGCTTGATCAGATCTACTTCACAGTTCTTTTAGGTTTTCCTTTTGAGTTTCTCTCCTTCATTTTTGTTTTTGGCTATTTCAATTCTCCCTTAAGTCATCATTTCACTCTTTGCACTTAGATGGAGATTAATGAGTGAGCTTGGGTTTTTGCTAAAAAACCTGCATTGTGTTTCAGATCCAAGCTTGATCTTCTGAATCTAAGTGTAAATGTTTTGGCTTTGACAGTTCTGCTCATTTTTTCAGCATGTAAGTGCTTTTCCTATATTTTTTTTTCTTTTGAGCTTCCGTTTTGGAGTGTCCTTACCTATACTCTGTTTTCGTTTTCTTGTTTAAAGGTGGGAAATTTAGATCGGTGCCTTCATCTCACCTGCAAAAGATTTTGCAGCGTCACCTGCAAGGTGGGAAATTACAAAAATAATAACTCAACTGCAAAAGATTTTGTTCAAGATCTGTTAGGCTACAATAAGAGAAGCAGCGTCACAGGTAAAGGGTCGGTGCCTTCATCTTTAACCAAAAATAGTAATCCAAAAAACCCTAAAATTTAGATCTTGTTAAATTGGTGACCTAAGGTAGCTTGTACAAAGAGAAAAAAGAGTGAGTTTTGATGCTTCCAAGATGTGCTCTTTCTTCTTCCCTGGACTCAGAATCAGAATTTTCTCTCTATCCCTCTTAAAGAGAAGCAGTAATATTATTTCTTGCTTTTCTTTGCAGCTATTAATGAAAGACCCATGAGGCTGAGAATCGAAAGAGAAGGATTATATTGTGGATTTCGATATTAGCATTAATACCGTTGCTGGACTTCTTAACCTTAGGTAAGCTGTTTACTCCACATGGATCGAGATTCTCATCAGTTATTTTTTATTTTTTTTTCCTATTGTTGAGAACTTACCATCTTCCCTATACAATTTGATGAAAACTTCTATATATCTGTTTTAACTTATGTTTTCATGTTCTTTATGCGTACATGTGCTATACATAACATTATTCTGTTCCTAAAGGGTGTACTGGGTGATACTGCATGCAATTAAACTTTTCTGAATCTTATAATCGCTTTACAATATTTTCTTTTCTCTTTCAGTTCAAAGTGTGAACTTTTCTTTCTTATTCTATTGTGTGTATTACATATATATATATATATATATATATATATATATATATTTTTTTTTTTTTCTTTTTCACCAAAACGTTACGTATTTTTAAAACCACATATTTGTAATAGCTGGTACAAAAATGATGACTATAATGTGAATTTAATTGCAGATGTCTTGCCATGCTATCAAAATGATAAACATAACATGAATTTAACTGCCGATTATATGTATTGCTGAGGAAATATGATTTTATTTGTTTTTATTTGTTTTTGATTTTATTTGTTGGGTATGCTTCTTTTCTCATTGTCACCAAAAATGAAATATGGAATCAATGAACTGCATGATTATTTTAATTTAATTTTTGAGTGGACTGACAACATACCAATAGTTTATTCTCTTTCCTAATTCATTAATTGCTTAAAGTATGTTATGCTGTGATTTTGTACAGACATATGAAGTTTAATTTTTTTTTATCTAGATTTAATGATTCAACAGCTCTGAATCTCGACGGGTCTTTTGTTTAGCAACTCTTCCCAAGTGTTTGGTTGTCTTCGGCTAGTAGTTGTTATTCTATATCAAGAGTATTATGGAACTGATCTTTGTACCTACTACCTTTTTCTATTCATGTTGGACTGAAGTGCTTTATTCTTTGTTTGCTTAAAAGTTTCTGAAGAATTTTGCTTTGATGTTTGATCCTGAGGCTCTGCTTTTCCATTTTGAAAATCTATTAGAATTTTGCTCTTCCAGTCTGCCTGAGTTGTTGCTTTTTCCTTTGTTGGCTTCAGCATTTTTTCTTTGCAGTGTTGCCTTATTCTCGAATTTTGTTATATGAATTTTGTTGTTGCTGGGTTCTTTTTTTCTTTTGTCTTGTTGGTTGTATCTGCAGTAGACAATTAGGTTGGGTTTTGCCTTTTGGGCTTGTTTGTTTGTTTGTTATGTTGGACTTATATATATATATGCCTGAAATAGTTATAACTTATTGGTTTGTTCTTTAAATAAGAATTATTTTTAATTCTGCATAAGGGTAACTAGCTTTAATGATGGCGTATTGTTTGACTGATATGTAAAAATTCAATTTATTAAGAAATCCTTTATGTTTTTCTTAGTTGTTATTACATTGAAATGATTTTGAAATGATATATATGTTTTTCTTAGCTGTCCGAGTGTAGTATGTGTGTGGCATCATTCTGATATTATGCTGATATATATATATATATATATTGAGTAAATAATTTCTCGTTGAAATAAAATGCACCTATTCTTGTTTATTGAAAGTTCTCCAGAGATTATTTTCTATTCTTCACATATAATATATACTATGATCGTTGACCCATGATTGGAAGATACAAGGTGTGCAAGAAAATTGGTTAACGAGAAAATCAAATCGAAATTTATAGTTAATTGATTCATCAATTTTGATTTTTTTTATATTTGTGGTTTTTTAATTACAATTTTGGTTATGAATTGTATTTAACCACTAAGTAAAATTAAACATCTTCAACCAAAATATATATACATTTTCATCTTTAGGAGAAGAAATTAGTTTTATTTTGTTATATGCAAATTGAGATATTTATTTATCAAAACAAGCATTAATAGAAAGGTACTTTTAAGACCTCAATGCATATCATGCAATACTATGGAAATATTCTCTTTTATGAGACGTGCTTGTATTTATCTAAAATGTAAATGATAAATAACTTATAGTAATTGTATATATATGTATAGAAATAGAATTAAAAGTAGGATTGTTATTCTATATCTATGTGATGCCATTTTTTTAGAATCATTTGTTGTCTTTTTCGATGCTGTTAGTTGTAATCTTTATATTATGATGATTCATTTTGTAAAAAAGAATTTTGGTGCCTCATTAATGGTTGTCTGGTTGAGACTTATTTTTTGTTTAATAGGGGGTAAATATCATAAAATTAGATGCAATCCTCCTAAAATTTTTTCAAACTGTAGGTAATTTATCTCTATTCTATGCAGGAAAAGTCTACTGGCCAAAAGCCTACATCACTACAAGTCTTTGTGCATACTCACACCAAAAAGAATGATGGTGTAACATTTATCAACGATCGATGCAGGCAATTAAATGTATGCAATGTAAAGTATATATTTCAATATTCATTTCGTATATAATATTAGTTTAAAATTATAACTAAGTAGTATAAATAATTATAATGATAGGATCAAATACAAGAGTAGGTACAACATCAGTCACAGGATAACCCAAATATTGATAAGAATCAGACATATCTACTAGTAGTTGCTGGTAGGGACCGTCAAGGCAGAATTTTTGGCCTTGGATCTTTTGCAAATACACAATATATGCATTCCTCTACATCCAGTACAGCTACCTCCAGCAGACATGCCGCAATAGGTAAGGAAGTAGTTGAACTTCGGAATATAGTTGGTTTATTAGCAACTCAATTGCGCAAGTCTATGGAATATATAGCCGAGCTTTGTACTTAGATGAAAGAAGTAAGGGGGGAAGGCAGCACATCGCAGCATCCAGATAATCCACCCGTGCCGACATAATAGGGTTTTAGAATTTATTACTTTTAGGACTAATGACGATTTGACTGCAATGTTAAGGCTAATATTTATACTTTAAAGACTTGTAAGAAAATGATATGTTATTTCATATTATAAATTTGATGTTCTTATTTGATTTCTATTAATTTATTATTGTAAATTATATATTATATATTATATTTTTTATTACCATTTCACTATATAGAGAAATAAAATTAAAATTTGAGAGAAAATTAAATAATAAATAAAATAAATTTTGAGATTTTGTCAAAATATAGCCAAAATATAGCGACGAAAAACATTATCCGTCGCCAAATTTTCCTACGGAATGTCTATTTTCGTATACCGTAGCAAAATATTGCCAACGGAAAACTTTTTCATCGCTAAATTTGCCTACGGAATAGCTATTTCCGTCGGCAAATTTACCTACTAAATAGCTATTTTCGTCGGCAAATTTAGCTACGGAATATATGTACCGTAGGAAATATTGCCTACGGAATTGTTTTTCGTCGGTAAAAAAAAGGCCAACGACGACAATAATTGGTCTTCATTTAGCGACGAAATTATCGACGGAATTATTTTCTGTCGGTAAAATTACCGACTAAATTAATTCCATCGGCAAAAGTGCCTACAACCATATCTCCTTCGCCAATTTCCGTCGCTAATTTCCGTTGGCATTTTTTTTCCTACGGAATTTCACTCAATTTCGTCTGGAATTTTCGTCGGTATATTAGATTTTTCTTGTAGTGATCAGAAGGATAAATTCCTGGGGCACAGACGACCTCCTGTGGATAATTGGGTACATAGTTTAGTACATATGAAAGGGTACCCAGGGTGAAAGGGACACTCAGGATGGCAGCAAACTCTTTATAATTGGGGCAAATCTCCATATTGTTGAAACAAAACATATGGAAACAGGGATCCCAGTAGTGAGTTGAATCCATTAGGTAATGGTCATCTAATTCTACCCTACAAAGAAATTTTAAGTTGGAATAAAGTGACAAAATGGGATTGTTCCTAGTAGAGTAGTAATCCAATAACAAGGTGAGGCATTCGGTGAAAGGAGTCATATTGGCCAAGGTATGATATGAAGTAATACAGTTGAAGGCACAAAGATGGGAGATGAGTAGAAACGAGGGACACTCAAGTGGTGAGCAAAGGCCAATTGAAATCCAAAGGCCCTACTTATAAGCTGGACTGTATGGTCGTACATTCAAAATGCATGCCCGTACATCAAGCCCAGTTACCACCTGGTGAAAATGAACAGTAAAAAATCACTTTGCATGACACACACCTCATCCTGCATCATTTTAACTAAGACATGCATGCTTCCAGCACATAATTTTGCAATTTTTTATCCACAATTCAAGATTGGCTCACTTTTCAAAGTAATGGATATCCATCTAATATTTGACATAATTTAGGGAGTATGCTTTACACACACATATAAGGACAAAGGCACAATAAATATAATAACAAAATGTAATAAAAAAGGAAGGAAATGTGTATAATGATGACAAAATGGGATTGTTCCAAGTAAAGTAGTCATCCAATAACAAGGTGAGGCGTTCAATGAAAGGAGTCATATTGGCCAAGGGGGGGGGGGGGGGGGTATGATACGAAGTAATATAGTTGAAGGCATAAATATGGGAGATGAATAGAAATGAGGGAAACTTAAGTGGGGAAATAAAGCCAACTGAATATCCAGAGGCCCTACTTATAAGCTGGACTGTATGGCCGTACATTTAAAATGCATGCCCGTACATCATGCCCAGTTACCACCTGGTGAAAATGAACAGTAAAAAATCACTTTGTATGCCATACACCTCATCCTGCATCATTTTAACTAGGAAATGCATGCTTCCAACACAAAATTTTGCAGTTTTTTATCCACAATTCAAGATTGGCTCATGTTTCAAAGTAACAGATATCCATCTAATATTTGACATAATTCAGGGAGTATGCTTTACACACACGCATAAGGACAAAGGCACAGTAAATATAATAACAAAATGTAATAAAAAAGGGAGGAAATGTGCATAATAAATGCTAATGGTAATTTAAGTGTATAATGATGAGCAAGATAGTCCTAAAAGCATGTTCAATAGGATAATTAAAGATTGCGTTTTGTCAAAATACAAAAGTAATTTCTTGTGAATAAATCATAAATAAAAATAATTGTTGTTTGATTAAGTCAATAAATTGGATATTATGATTTTTTTAAAGTCATTTTTTAAAAAAGAAAATTGAGTTCATTTTGCATTAATTTGGGTTAAAACCCATGCAAAAATGTTGTTCACATAGCATTTTTCATGCATAAGAACATTTCATATTCAACAACTTTTTAAAATTGGACTTTTTAGTGTACGCCTTTGCATCTCTATTGTACGGCTTACATTGAAAGGTACGGTTATACACCATGCTTGCACGTCCGTACACTCCTCAAGACTTAAATATGGTTGGTTTCTTTTCCCTTTTTTCTTCTTTCTTTCTTTCTTCTTTCTCTTCTTCTTCAACGATTATAAAAGGGATCTCTCAATTTTTTGCCATTTTTCTCACCATAGAAGCAACATTTTACAATTTTAATCCGGTACACTATTGGGTTTTCTCACTATGCACGTTTTAATTCCAATTTTATGGGTTTTCATCAAGAATTTTTTGTTCTCTAAAAAAGTTATGTAACTATCCCCTTTACCTATTTCTTATGATTCAAAAGGGCATGAAATCGTGTAATTTTGTTGATAGGAATTGTTATATGTATTTGTAATGTGCTACTAGTGATTATTTTTAATTTCATTTTGAAAAGATTGAGCAACTTTGTAAAATTGAGTTAATGCAACTTGGTTTACTTATTAAGTTTTATGTTGGTTAGTTATTATGCAAATAGTTACTTTGTATAGAATTAGTTTTGTTTGGTAGAAAATGGTAGGCAGTCTGTGCATTTTTTACAAACAAAAAAAACAACAAATGGATAATAGGGCACGTACATATAATGATAATATCATGAAAATAGGAAATAACACTAGTTGATATGTGTTAGTTTTTTTTATGTAAACTTATGGTGTAAATTCTTAATTAATAATAGAATGTGTTAGTTATTTATACAAAAAAAAAACATGTTAGCAATAATAGAATGTAGACATGATTTATAAATGGTGATTAAAAAAAGAGAAAAGAAAAAAGAAAAAAATAATATAGAAACAATGCGGTATAAATAGATTTACATGGTAGGCTATTCCCTTTTCCTCTTTCAAGTAAACATGAACAATGGTGACAAACCAACTATATCAATATAGATATATGCAAATGATGATTTTTGAATAGCTTGCTTTAGTCGATGTATATACATTGCTTTTATGAGTACTTTTGCATTTTTGATAGATGCCCGATGGCGAGTTAAGAGAAATCAAAGGTTGTTTAGCCATTTAGCTTTTGTGAATGAGTTTTGTGCAAGATTGGGCCTAGTTTTTCTAAGCCATTATGTTGCCGAAATTTAGGCGCGAAAATGCTACAATGGCTAAGAGACACCTTTGACCAATGCAATGTGACTAATTATAAGACTTTAAATCATACAGGAATAGATCCTCAGTACCCCATATGGATGACACCCAAGCAAGGTGACCTTTATTATGCTCTAGGAGAAACTCACATGCTACCTAGTCAGTTCATGTCTAGGCACTAGCTGACACAGCTAGAATTGATAAATGAGGCGGATGATCAGATAGCACGAGCAAGATGGACAGACTTTTATGCAGGGGCATATCGAACTTATCCAGAAATGACCAGGTAGTTCCTAGCCACATTCAGGTATTTGGGGCATCATAGGCTAGATGACGAGGAATGGGTCATTACATACCACATCCAGGGTCAACCAATATCCATGACACATAGGCATTTTGCTCAGATACTAGGATTGCCTATAGGCGAAGGAGTGATTAGACCTGAGAGATTCTCTTCAGCAAAAATATGGGCAGTTATTGCATAGCCAGGGGTTCCATATGTGAAAAAGGACAACAAAGTCTACACTATTATGATCACAGTTGCTGTGATAGTTACACAGAATCCTTTCTTGTTTATAATTAGGAAGGGCATGCAATCATGGTTCTATTGTGGTGGCAGAGATATACAACCTATAGGGTATGGTGGTCGGTAGGCCAATAGACCTGAGCCATGCCATTTTTGGGACACATACGCACAACCCAGCGTAACCCATGCAACACTACAACCATCAGGGGATTGGTCACTAGGTTACTTCTAGCATAGGGTATGCCAGAGGTTTCGATGGGAACATCTGCTGGAGAGGGCATATACTTGGATAAATAGACAGCATATGACATGCGTATGGCTAAAGAGGATGAAGTTGCTTCCGATGGGATTAGGTTAATGACCCTAAAGGAAATAGACACAACCCTCCACCCTGGTAGAGGGATACCTAATCATGAGCCATAACCCCCACATCCTAAGCAGATGCCAAATAATGATCGACAGATGGAGGACGTTCTTGGGCTAGGACTTAGAAAGGAGGAAGAGATCCCTTTCATTGATTATTTTGCAAGAAAGGCTAACTAAGGGCCAGTTGTGTCACCTCTCATGCAAGATTTCCTTACTTTCCATCAAAGGTTGCCTCCAAGGGTCTATGGTCATCCTGGTCCATCATCATCCACAACACCACCTCCACATCAGTAAGCCACCCCATGGGATGCTATATTACAGGGTATTCAAAGCCTGACTGTGACTCAGACTGCTATGGCCACGGATACATGGGCGATATGCTAGGAGCAGACTAGGTAGAATAAGGCATATATAAAGAAGTTTAATGATTTCAATGCTCTTCAGTGATAATTTGTATGTGATTTGGCTAAGACTATCTAGAATGTGGATGAAAGCATGGAGAAGGCCATGAAGTGCATCACAACATTAGAAAACTGCCTTTCTAACTGGCTAAGAGGTTGTCAAAAGAGATAGGGATGAGATATAGAAGAGGATTGACAAGCTAGATGCCGACTTTCGAGCCTATGTGATAAGTATAGATGGGACAATCGTAGGCCATATTACTGCATAAACAACAGAGCTAGCTGGTATTCAAGGGCACATGGATCGCCTCACAAGTTACATTAATGAGTTCCTACATCCCATCACAATTCAGCCTCTAGGACTCACATAGCCAGGTACATCCGCAGCTCAGGCGTCGAGCCCACCATTCTACAAGCACCATTTTCGGTCTCATTCTTTATCAGAGGGTCCCATAGACTATGGATTACATTGAGGCTCCTGGATTTCAGGGAGATTATGACTTCTATGCATACACAATTATAGCACACACATTCATATACATTTTTAGATTTGGACAATTGTTATGGGACAATTTTGTTGTTTGTTTCTCTGCTACATTTTGGATATTTATGTTGTTTTTACAGTTTGGATGTTTGTCTTACATTTCTCAGGATTATTCTTTTGAATTTGCTTTGAAATTATCACTTATTTGCTATGATTGACATAGGTTGTTTACTAAATTATGAGATGCCTCATGCTACAAATTGATATTACTTATTGTTAATAGGTTAAGCATGCTTTCAAGATGTTCACACTATAGGATAAAAAATGATTGATTAATAATGAGCTATATGCTACAATGTTAAACAAGCACTGGACTCAACAAAATTTATATGTCATATTGCCAAAATATATATATATATATATATGATAATAATATATATAAAAGAAATAAACATGAACAATTGTCTTCATGAACAAGGCAGGGGGAAACAAACCCCAATCTAACTTTTCAACACTATAAATACAAGACAAACAGAATTTAATTGGCTATACAACATAGACCAGTGCAGCCTTGTGAGCATAGCTTATGACGATGCTCTCTCCGCTGTAGGGGGTAAGTGATCATATGAGTTGACTTTAGATCCAAACCACCCCAACATTTTTGCAAAATTTTTGAAAATCAAAGTATAGCCATATAATGGGATCGTCTCAAAGTATAGCTACATAGTGGGATCACCTTAAGGTATAGCCTTATAGTGGAATCGCCTCAAGAAAGTATAGCCACATAGTGGGGTTGCCACAAAGTATAGCCACAAAGTGGGATTACCTTCAAGCCAAGGCATATCCATATAGTAGGATTACCTTCAAGCTAAGGTATAGCCACAGAGTGGGATCACCTACAAGCCAAGGTATAGCCATAGAGTAGGATCGCCTCAAGGTATAGCCATATAGTGGGATCGCCTCAAGGTATAGCCATACAGTGGGATCACCTTTTAGGTTAGGATATAGCCGCAGAAGTGGAATCACCTTTGAACTAAGGGATGCACTGTAAGGACTAATCTAATCCTTTCCTGGTTCCTATTAATTAGGGTATCATTTCCATATAGTAAGGCATATTACATTTCATTCGTTAACATATCATATAACTCTTTGTGATTCATAATCAATTCCATACATGAGAATAGGGTATGCGTATATATAGGGTGCATTTCCATACACATCATGGTTATAATAATATTTTTCTCTTTTACATTGTGCCTTTACAGTACATTTCTTTTAGCAAAATTTCATATAAAATTTACAATGACAAAACATAGTCCAAACACATTATCATCATACTTGGCTTTCCTATGCTGTTGTTGGCTTTACTACTGTTGGCTTTGTCCCTGCTAAAAAGGCCTATCTTGGGTACCTACATGGATAAACACCCATGCTAAACTATACAGCTTAGTGGGGAACAGTGAATATGAGAACACTACTCACAGCAGTCATCCTCATGCACATGTAACATATGATAATAATGTTTATTTATATCATTTAATAGTGTGTCACAATTGATTATAGAATATCACTGTATATTTGATCTGTAGTACAAAGTTAGTTACACATACACACATATATATAGCAAGTCATTATTCAATATCAAATATTTACCATACCCAGTGAATGCCTGCCTAAGTTCTATAGGAGTGGATAATGGATGTTGTGGATACCCATAGGTATCAAATATATATATATATAACTATAAATAACCGTAGGTATTAAACATATAAACCCATACGGGGTCATGACTATGGTCCCAACAGGGACATATTATGGATCCAAACGGGGTCGAGACTGTGGCAGCTACATTTGTAACCCTATAGGCATGTCTATCTATCCACCACCAAGTTATATGTGTAGGCATTGATCATTTTGCATATCATTCCTTTCATGTCATGAAATTCATCATATTGCATAATTCAACATGTAAATGCTCAGAATAATTATAACAGTGTAGTATCATCATTATTGGATAACCACATTGCAATTACATGACTATTCTCCCATAGTTTCAATATGAAAATCACATAAAAATGGCACCATTTATCTTTAATTTCATGTTTAAAAGGTCCTAAAAATATTTAAGAATGATTAAGTGAGCTTTAGGAATAATTTGGGACCAAAAATTAAGTTTGGAAGAAAACATGGAAGGGTCACGGTTACTAGCCCTTACCTGATGACCGTGAGCTAAAATTCATTTTGGTTCTGTACTAAATGGTGAACTATCTCATGGTTATTAGGTAATACGTAATGGCCATGACCTATAACTAATATAGGGGGTAACGGTTACCAACCAAAACCTAGTAATCGTAAGATAGGTTGCATTTCGCTTCTGTACTGAAAGTGAATTACCTTACGGTCATTAGATAATATATGATGACCGTGATCTATGGTTTTTCACAGGGGTCATGGTCGTTAGCTATTTTCTGATGACCGTGAGGCCTGTCTTGTCCATAGATTATTTTTTAGCTCCAAGTTTTATCTAATTTTTGATCTAGAAAATGTCACTTTTAGCCAAAATGGCCTTCCACAAAAATGTTCTTATGTTTCTCATTTCCAAAACATTAAAAATCATCTCAATCCAATTTATAAAACTCCAGATATGCATCAAAATCCACAGTTTGTTTCCAATGACAAGGCAGCAACCACAAACAACATTCAACCCAATTTTTCTCTATCATGCCAATGGATTCAAATTTCGTGCTCTTCATACAAAATGAAGCTATGTAAATTTATTTTATGCTTCAATTAGAATTTCTCAATTCCAATTACTGTAGCTCAAGATACAATCAATTTTGTGAGCATAAGTCAAGTGAAACCTGAGCAAAAATTTAGGTTTTCACAATCTATGCACTCCATTCTTCATCAAACCATTTTAACTCAAGTTTTTCATATAGAATACATGAAATAACCTCTCCAAGCACACACATACAAATTTTTCATGAAGACTATTCCCATACCTTGTTAAGCCAAAATAATACTCCTTTTTACTCCCCTTACACTTCATTTTCCTTTCTCTTACTTGATTCTTCTTCTACATAGAAAAACATACATATATAATCATATATAACTTTCCAACATAGCAATCAAGGTAGAAGAGGAGAAAAGGAAGCTTATACCTTAGCACTCTAACCCTAAACTCTCTCTCCTCTCAAGCAACAAGCCACTCTTCTTTTGGGGTTTATTTAGGGAGTATTTAGTGGATATTTAGGGAGAGGAATCACTGGGTTTCTGCCCTTGAATGGCCATTCACTCCTTTAAGAATTTCTTGGCTTTTCTTTAATTCTCATGAAGAATCTAGAGTGGTTAGTGTCACTCTCCCATAGGTTGCCTTGTTAATTTAAATAAATTTGTAGTTAGTCCTTTAATTCCCCTTAAATCCTTGTTCTTACCACAAAATTACACCTTCTTATTCCAATTGAGTTCCCACACATGTAGAACTTAATATGAAATGACCATTTTGCCCTTCTCTTAGTAACTAATTCCCTTTAGGTTCAAACTTACAACACATAAATTGGGCAAACATATATAAATTATACCATCAATTAAACACATGCATAACACATTACAAGGTAAATCTCTTAGGGTATAAGTAGGGGCCTCATAACTTTCTCTCCTTTAAAGAATTTCATCCTCGAAATTCATACCTGTTTGAATAAATATGGATACTATACTTGCATTGTTGACTCAGGCTCCTAGGTAACTTCCTGCAAACCATGATGCTGCCATAACACTTTAACCAAAGGGATTTCTTTGTTCCGTAACTGTTTAATTTCTCTTGCCATGATTTCCTTTGGTTCTTTATTATAAGTATAATCAGATTGGACCTTTATATCTTGTACCGGTATTATGTGAGACTCATCGAATCGATACCGTCGGAGCATAGAAACATGAAAAACATCATACAGCTTTAATAGTTCCAATAGGAGAGCCAATCTATAGGCTACAGGTCCAACCCGTTGAACGACTTCATAAGGACCTATAAACCTTGGACTGAGTTTCCATTTCTTTCCAAATCATAATACTTTTCTCCATGGTGATACCTTTAGAAATACTTTATGTTCGACTTGGTACTCGATATCCTTTTGTTTCAAATCCACATATAATCTCTGGCGATCGTTTTCTTCTTTTAACCTGTGCTTAGCAATTCGGATCTTTTCCCTGGTATCTTTAATAATATCAGGACCAATCATTTTATTCTCATCTAATTATGTCCAACAGACTAGGGTTCTTCATTGGCGACCATATAATGCTTGGTAAGGTGTCATGCCAATACTTGTCTGGTAACTATTTTTATAGGCAAACTCCATTAAGGTCAAATATTTATCCCAGCTCCTCGGGAAATTTTGGACACAACCTCTTAGCATATCTTCTAACACCTGTATAATTCTCTCGGATTGCCCATCTGTCTATGGGTGAAATGTGATATTATAGTGGAGCTTCATACCCAAGGCTCACTGTAAACTCTTTCAAAACCTAAAAGTGAACCTTGGATCCCGATCAAAAATTACTGACATCGAAATTCCATATAATCGAACAATCTCATTCACATATAACTCTACTAGTTTATCCATTGAGTAATCGAATCGAACTGGTATAAAGTGAGCTGTCTTGGTCAGTCTGTCCACAATCACCCACACTGCATCATATTTCCCCTGGGTGAAGGGTAATCCAGTAACAAAATCCATAGTGATGTTGTCCCATTTCCATTATGGGATGAAAATAGGATTTAACAACCCCAAAGGAAATTGGTGTTCTGCCTTTACTTGCTGACATGTTAGACATTTAGAAACATACTTAGTTATATCTTTCTTCATCCCCGGTGACCAATAAAACTGCTTTAAGTCTTGGTACATCTTATTGCCATCGGGATGCATAGTGAAAACTGTATTATGCACTTCTCATAATAAGGTCTTCTTTAGCTCTCTGTTGTCTGGCATACATAATCTATTCCAGTAACACACACCACCATCATTTCTTAGTGAGATTCTGATGGACCTTCTTCGTGCATTGATTGAACTATTTGCTATAGCTTTTTATCACCCCTCTGAGCATCAAATATTGCTTTCCTTATATTAGATCAGGCTCTTAATTGGGCGATCAAGGCTCCATCCAATGTGAATCTCCACCTACATTACTGTAACATTAAGGTCACCACCATTTTTTGACTCAACACATCAACTACCGCATTTGCTTTGCCTAGGTGGTAATCGACCATACAATCATAGTCCTTGAATAATTCCAACCATCTACATTGTCTTAGATTGAGGTCTCTCAGTGTTAACAAATATTTAAGACTTTTATAGTCTGTGTAAATCTTACATCTTTCTCCATATAAATAATGGTGCTAGATCTTTAAAGCAAAAACCACTACTGCTAACTCTAAGTCATTATTAGGATAATTTTGTTCATGGAGTTTTAACTGCCTCGATGCATATGCCACCATTTTACCATCTTATATCAATACGAACCCAATCCATTCTTAGAAGCATCACTATACATAGAATACTCTTTACCCAATATCGGCTTGCGTAAGGACCGGAGCTTCTATTAACATCTTATTTAACTGCTCAAAACTTGCTTGGCATCGATTTGTCCACTTGAATCTGACACCATTTTGAAGCAATTTAGTGAGTGGAGAGGTAATAATCGAAAATCCCTTTACAAATCTGTGATAATAACCTGTCAATCCTAAGAAACTCCTCACTTTTGGCACGTTTCAAGGTGGTTTCCAATCAACTATGGCCTCGACCTTTTTAGGATCCACCCTAATGTCTTCTGATGACACTACATGCCCAAGGAATAAGGCTTCCTTTAGCCAAAAATCACACTTACTCAACTTGGCATACAATTGTTTCTCATGCAAGGTCTGCAGCATAGTTCTCAAATGTTCTGCATGTTCAACTTCACTTCGAGAGTAAACTAGTATATCATAAATGAACACCACCACAAACAAATATAAATAGAGCCTAAAAACCCTATTCATAAGATCCATGAAAGCTGCTAGCGCATTTGTTAATTCGAAAGGCATCACCAAAAATTCATAATGGCCATATCGAGTTCGAAAGGCAGTCTTTGTAATATCTACATCTTTTTACCCGTAGTTAGTAGTATCTCAAGCGTAGATCAATCTTAAAAAATACACCAGCACCCTTCAATTGATCAAATAAGTCTTCAATCTTGGGCAAGGGGTATATGTTCTTTACTATTACTTTGTTGAGCTGCCTATAATCTATACACATCCTCAATGTGCCATCTTTCTTTTTGACAAACAACACTGGTATGCCCCAAGGTGACACACTAGGCCTAATAAAAGCCTTTATCCAGTAGCTCTTACAATTGGGCTTTAAGTTCTTTTAACTCTAATGGTGCCATTATGTATGGTGCTCTAAAAATAGGAGCTGTTCTAAGTAGAATTTCTATAGACAATTCCATTTCTCTCTCGGGTGGAAGATCAAATAATTCCTCTAGAAACAAATTTGAAAACTCTTTGACTACAGGTATATCTGAAAGAGTTACTATCTCTCTTTTGGAATTAAGTATCAAAGCTCAGAATGCCTCACATCCCTTCCTAAGAAATCGCCTAGCTTTCATAGCCAATATTCGAGCTCCTATACGGCACCAACATGGAGACGTTACCGGGCGACACATGGCGCAGGGGAATATAAGGTTGATTCTGGGCTTGAGATCATCACCTCCATCCTTACCACCAAATCCTCCTATCCCATAAATTGCCATGTACTCTACCCTCTTTTCTTCTTATAAAGATGATTTTCCATCTCTTCAAGACTCAGTAAACCCTACCATAAAAATTCAAACCACTCCATTCATTAAATCCCCTGGTATCTCTACCAAAGGAACTCCTAGATCTGTCACTCCGGTAGAAGTAGTTCTCAATTATATCAAAATTCAATTAACTCACAGTAGACATGCTTTTATCTAAATTCCAATTACATATATATGAGTGAGTAGAACTCGGATCTATAAGCACATA
This sequence comes from Excoecaria agallocha, assembly GCA_037975025.1. Taxonomy (NCBI): domain Eukaryota; kingdom Viridiplantae; phylum Streptophyta; class Magnoliopsida; order Malpighiales; family Euphorbiaceae; genus Excoecaria; species Excoecaria agallocha. The sequence goes on from CM075807.1 coordinate 15,383,741, forward strand.
TACATCAGCATCAGAGAGAGAAAAGGTACCAGCTATGACCTCTAAAGCATCAACATCTTCTCTAGCTTGCATGGAATAGGCTCTAGTAGAGGGTGTAGGGGAAAAAGGCCGATCAACAGTCTCAAAAATATTTCTAGACTGTCCTCTGGACTGGTTGGATCTGCCTCTACCTCTTCCACATCCTCTGTCGATGGGAGGTGCATTAGAGGCTCCTCCACTACTTTATGGTGTAGTCCTCTACCCTTGCTTCATTGGGCAGTTGGCCATAAAATGTTCAGTGCTACCACACCTGAAACAAATGCCTATCAACATCCTGCAGGTGCCCCAATGCCTCCTATAACAGTAGGTGCATTCAGGTGGTTATCTTCTACCCTGCACTGTAGAAGTATCCCTATCCGATCTAGCTGAAGTAAATGCTCCCCGTTGTCTAGCCTTGGAGGCAGGACGGTTACTAGATTTTGTTGGTTGGTCTTCTTGTGCACCTCTGGGTCTCTTTCTGGTTGATGCACCGCTGATAGTAAAACTTCTTCTTCTTTGTTCTCTTTCTCTTTTTGCTAATTCTTCCTTTTCCACCCGAATAGTTGCCTACAACAATTGATGGTAGTCAACCTGTTGTAAGGAAGTGGGTCCAATAAGGTGTTCTCTAACCCAGTCATTCAAGCCATCCTCGAATTGTTGATATTTAAAAGTTCTTATTGACATGGGTTCAGGTATATGCTTGCTCAGGCGACTAAACTCTACCTCATACTCTGCTACTGTCATGCCCCTTTATTTTAAATTCAGAAACTATCTTAGTCGTTCTTCTTTATATGCTACAGTTACATATCTTTTTTTGAATTTGGCTTCGAAGAACTCCCAAGTAAGGGGGTCTGGCAACTTAGGCTATCTCAAGACTAACTTCCATCAATCATAAGTTATTCCTTGAAGTAAGGACATAGCACAGGTCACTTTCTGGTTTATTGGGCATTGAATCTCCGTAAAGACTTGTTATATCTTTTCCAACAATAGCTTTGCCTTTTTTGATTCCTTCCTGTTTCCTTTCATAATCTACTATCTAAAGAAATATAGTGATGCCAAAATTAAGCTAAAACAGATAAAATCCTATACATGCATGTATGCATTCATAAACTCCTATCGGCCAGAACCGCCTAAACCTGTCTCTGATACCAAAGATGTAAGGAATAATCTAATCCTTTCCTGGTTCCTGTTAATTAGGGTATCATTTCCATATAGCAAGGCATATTACATTTCATTCATTAACATATCATATAACTCTCTGTGATTCATAATCAATTCCATGCATGAGAATAGGCTATGCCTATATATAGGGTGCATTTCTATACACATCATGGTTATAATAATATTTTTCTTTTTTACATTATGCCCTTATAGTACATTTCTTTTACCAAAATTTCATATAAAATTTATAATGATAAAACATAGTCCAAACACATTATCATCATACTTGGCTTCCCTATGTTGTTATTGGCTTTACTATTGTTGGCTTTGTCCTTGCTGAAAAGGCCTATCTTGGGTACCTACATGGATAAACACCCATGCTAAGCTATACATCTTAGTGGAGAATAGTGAATATGAGAACAACCACTCATAATGGTCATCCCCATGCACATGTAACATATGATAATAATGTTTATTTATATCATTTAACAGTGTGTCACAATCGATTATATAATATCACTATATATTTGATATGTAGAGCAAAGTTAGTTACACATACACAAATATATATAGCATGTCATTATTCAATATCAAATATTTACCATGCCCTGTGAATGCCTGCCTAAGTTTTATAGGAGTGGATAACGGGTGTTGTGGATACCCGTAGGTATCAAATATAAATATAAATATATATATATAGGTATTAAACATATGGACCCAAATGGGGTCCAGACTGTGGCAACTGCATCTGTAACCCTATAGGCATGCCCATCTATCCACCAGCAAGTTCTATGTGCAGGCATTGATCATTTTACATATCATTCCTTTCATGTTATGAAATTTATTAGATTGCATAATTAAAAGTGTAAATGCTCAAAATAATTATAACAGTGCAGTATCATCATTATTGGATAACCACATTGCAATTGCATGACTATTCTCCCGTAATTTCAATATGAAAATCACATAAATAATGACACCATTTATCTTTAATTTCATGTTTAAAAGGTCCTAAAAACATTTATGAAGGCTTAGATGAGTTTTAGGAACAATTTAGAACAAAAAATTAAGTTTAGAAGAAAACAAGGAAGGATCACGGCTACTAGCCCTTACCTGATGACCATGAGGTAAAAGTCATTTTGGTTCTATACTAAACGGTGAACTGCCTCACAGTTATTAGGTAATACCTAATGGTCGTGGCCTATAACTAACATAGGGGGTCACGGTTACCAGCCAAAACCTAGTAACTGTGAGATAGGTTACGTTTCAGTTTTGTACTGAAAGTGAATTACCTCACAGTCATTAGATAATATCTGATGACTATGATCTATGGTTTTTCACAGGGGTCACGATCGTTAGATATTTTTTGATGACCGTGAGGCTTGTCTTGTCCAGAGATAATTTTTTAGCTCTAATTTCTATCTGATTTTTTTTACCTAGAAAACATCATTTTTTAGCCAAAATGCTCCTACAAAAATGTTCCCCTATGTTTCTAGTTTCCAAAACATCAAAAATAATCTCAATCCAATTTATAAAACTCTAGATATACATCAAAATCGATAGGCTATTCCCAATGATAGGGCAGTAACCACAAACAACATGCAATCCAATTTTTCTCTATCATGCCAATGGATTCAACTTTTTTGATCTTCATATAAAATGAAGCTATATGAATCTATTTTATGCTCCAATTGGAATTTCTCAATTTCAATTACTGTAGCTCAAGATACAATCAATTTTGTGAGCATGAGTTAAGTGAAACCTAAACAAAAATTTGAGTTTTCACAATCTATGCACTCCATTCTTCATCAAACCATTTTAACTCAAGTTTTCATATAGAATACATGAAATAGCCTCACCAAGCACACACATACAAATTTTTCATGAAGAGTGTTCCTATACCTTGTTAAGCCAAAATAGTACTCTTTTTTACTCCTCTTGCATTTCCTTTCCCTTTCTCTTACTTGATTCTTTTTCTACACAGAAAAATAGACATATATAATCATATATACCTTCCCAACATAGCAATCAAGGTAGAAGAGGAGAAAAGGAAGCTTATACCTTAGCACTCTAACCCTAAATTCTCTCTCCTCTCAAGCAATAAGCCACTCTTCTTTTGGGGTTTATTTAGGGAGTATTTAGGGGATATTTAGGGAGTAGAATGGCTGGGTTTCTGCCCTTGAATGGCCAACCACTTCCTTAAGAATTTCTTGGTTTTTCTTCAATTTTCATGAAGAATCTAAAGTGGCTAGTGTCACTCTCCCATAGGTTGCCTTGTTGACTTAAATAAATTTGTAGTTAGTCCCTTAATTCCCCTTAAATCCTTGTTCTTACCACAAAATTACACCTTCTTATTTTAATTGAGTCCCTGAAACCCTACTCTCTCTCAATTATACATATGTAAAACTTAACATGAAATTGCCATTTTTCCCTTCTCTTAGCAACCAATTCCCTTTAAGTTCAAACTTACAACACATAAATTAGGCAAACATATATAAATTATACCATCAATTAAACACATGCATCATACATTACAAGATAAATCTCCTAGGGTATAAGTAGGGGCTTAACATGTACCGCAGGCTGGCATCGACCACAAACCAAGTCTTCTTAAGAAGGAAACAGGGAGATCATCTCTTTAGGTAAGTGTCTCTCTCTCTTACTCTAAACTTTAGCTCATCTAGACTCCTGCGTGTACTAGTCTCTCCAAAGCTAGGAACATCTATAAGCACTAGATCCTAAGGAGGCTTTTGTCAGGGTTACCTAATGAGGAAAATTTCTCCTTTAAAGATAATGAATTGAGGACGGTGAACCGTTTTTGTGTTGAACATATGTTTTGGGAAAAGTGTTTTGAAATGTTTTGTGCTTAATTTGGGTAGTCGAATGGCACAGAGGGTCGAACGATGAGAAACACTCTTAACCAAAAACTCAAAATTGAGTTACATAGATTTATGAGCCTTGCACAGCATGCATTTATGGCTTATACACTTGTACACTTAAAAACATCTCATCATTTAGCCTAAATGTCAGATTTTGCCTATTTTTGGCACTATACGGCCTTGCATAAGGAGTGTACACCCATGCATTGCAAGTGTAACGTCTCCGGATGGCCACTTACCGATATTGTCCGCTTTGGGCCTTAGCCCTCACGGTTTTGTTTTTAGGTCTCCCCAAAAGGCCTCCACTAACTCTATTTATTAACAATTTATCCCCTAAATTTTGACCTTAACCAACTTATTAAGTCGCTAACTAACTTAATTAAATTCATTTTACACATATTTCTATTAGGGTCACTATTGGGGCCTTACAATTCTCTCCCCCTTAAAAAATTTCGTCCTCAAAATTCAAACCTGAAATCTATATTATTATTGTTACTGATTTTTCCACATCTCCTATACTATAATAACCAAACTCTGACCATATCCATTACATCCAACATCTCTCATTCTATTCTTTATATATTCCTTTACTCTATCACATTTAAAGCCTATCTAGTCCTTTTTCTTGCCTTCAAATTCTATTATGATCACAATATTTGTTGTCAGTTTTTCCTTGTCATGTAGGGCAAATACATGTGATATGATGTGGTTCATATGCTGTTAAATGATGTATGATGCTATGCGATGGATGAATGAATGATTCAATGTATGCAATAGAATACCAATACGTATTCTCAAATAATGCATATGTTTTGCCCCATCCCAAAAACTATAAAATGTTCAATCAATAGCCCACACCTGTTTAGGAATAACTGACAAGTATATGGAGCATCTTAACCAACCTCAACTTATTATCATAACAAGCTCAATATAGAAATTCGCATCATAACACATAGAATTCTTACTCAAGCATCATATTGTAATAACCTCTGCAAAATCTATTAATACACTTATGCCATATTTCAATTCCCAAACATAAATACATATTGCTTAACATTCCACCAGAATTTAAGTTTTTCTTAAATATACCACTTTAACATCTATATCAATATGAGTAAAAGATCAAGTCTATGATTAACCTAGGCTACCCTCAATATTTCTCAGCTTATCTGACATTTTTTAAAAAATACATATAAGCATTCTCTAACCTCAAAATCAATCATCACAAATAATTATTAATCCAAAGAGGAGAAACATCCTAGAAACTCCTTCAAGGACATCTCTCTGTCTAGATCAAAACCATAGTTCTACCTGTTAATCGTCAATATAAATGAATTCATAAGTTTATCTCTTGTACTATAATCCATTTTTTTTTCAATAATACGGTCAAACCATTAAACTTAGTTTCTTCCATTAAAACTACATCACTATACTGTGATCATTTTCTATTTTATACAACAGTATAATCTATACCGTCTTATTTAAATATAAACATATACCTCATCTTCATTTGCTGTCACCTAAACAACACTTTTATATCTATTCTTTCCAACTTAATTTCCCAATACTTTCTAAATCATCCTAACTTCGGGCTATAGCAAAGCAAAATTACAAATAATCAACATTAGACCAATAAGCCAAAATTTTCAAACAACTTCTCTTAAAACTCTTATTAACCAGAACCGACTAAATCAAGCTGCTCTAATACCAATTATAACATCCCCGGATGGCTGCTTGCTAATATTGTCTGCTTTGGGCCTTAGCCCTCACGGTTTTGTTTTTAGGTCTCCCCAAAAGGCCTCCACTAGCTCTATTTATTAACAATTTATCCCCCAAATTTTGACCTTAACCAACTTATTAAGTCGCTAACTAACTTAATTAAATTCATTTTACACATATTTCTATTAGGGTCACTATTGGGGCCTTACAGCAAGAATCTTGCCTTTTCAAGCAAGTTGACTACTTTTGAAGTGTACACCCATACATTCCCTTTGGTACGACCGTACACTCAAAAGTTGGTGGATTTTCTGATAAGGCAAGTGGGCAAGTGGGGCACCGTTTGAGTGTACACCCGTACAATCACCCTTATATAAGCTTTTGCCCTAATACTTTTAAGGGGTTGGTCAATTTGGAAACTCATAAAGTAAAATTTAGGATTGCTTCCAAAAAAGATTTTTGAAAGCTTCTAAAAAGCTTTTAGAGGTTTTTAAGCAAAAAGGAGATCTTTGGCATTTAACTTTTCTTGTCTTTCAAATTTTTCTTGACTATTTTAACACCATAAAGGGTCTATGGATTCGATATTTGACAATCTAATCAAGTAAGCACACTGAAGGTAATATAAAAAGCATTTCTCACGATTTTCAAAATTATTATAAATCTTGTTACTATTTTTATTTATAGCTTTTATTATATATTAATCTCTACTAGATTTAGGTTGTAAAATCCTTTTTAAGGCTATATTACTATGTGATAGAAATTATTAGGCTATCTCTTTTAAATTTTATTTTGTCCATTTTAAAACTGATTTCCTCAAAGTAAAATCTAGTTGAAAAACTTATCTTTTTATTTAGTTTTCCTTTTTGCTCTCCTTTTAGATCTATTGTTGACAAGGACTTTATTTTAAAAAGAAAAAGAAAACTCACTGTTATTAGGCTGATACGATCGTGTATCATTTGATGCGTATCCACACGTAAAGCGATGCATGACCCAAATTTTGTTTTCTTGCTTTTTAAGGTAAAAGAGTCAACTGTATGTCATAAAGCATGCTCCCATGCATTTCTTGACATATGCACTGGATCCTTATCTTTTCATATTTTTAATCTAAATTAGTTTTACGAATTTTCTCTTTTCATTTTTGTTGTCATTATTATTTTTGTTATCATTGTTGTTGTTGTTGTTGTTGTTGTTGTTGTTGTTGTTTCGGTGGAATAAAGCCTTTTTATGGATATGACCGGATGAGCGCTACAGGCAAGTTTATGATCCTTTCTTTTTACTATAAAAATACTTTTTCGACCGCAAATGAGAAATGCCACCTAAAATATTTGTAGTAATTAATTGAGGTATTTTATTAATAAAATTAGACCAATGTCCACATTTTTGCCTAGAAAATTCACATGTAAAAATTAGCTTTTAATAATGTAAATAATTTTGTATGTAATTAAATAACATGGGACATTCCTTAAATAAAACTTGGATTGGTAAGTCCCTATCTTCAAAACCTCACAATAAAATACTTCTTCAATAATCCATATACGAGGACCAAAGTCCTCACCTAAAAGGTTGCCATGAATTGCCCGATTTATGGATGTCTTTATCGCTTTACTCTATGCCATGATTTACTACTTTCTTATGTGATTGGGTGCACCTTTAATTTTTATATTTGCTCTAATCTTGCATGAAAGAAAAGGAATAACATGATTAATCTGAAAAGCCGTTATGTCACATTTATCAAGGGTAAAAATAAAAGCGGAGTTCTGAACCCTCTCTGGGTTTTTTAGCCTCACAAGGACGAAAACCCTTCTTTCCCAATATCCTATTGGGTGGCGACTCCTTATTATCAGCCTTGTGGTGCCCAATCAGATGCCTTCCAACTATCGATTGTTAGCGATAAGATAGGGGTATTTAGGCATGCCGTATCATGCCTTTCAAGGTTTATGATTTGGCAAGTCGAGCTAAGTCTCTTTCCTATCGCAAAGCGGCCATTGACCTGGGTAGGGAACCTTAACTTGGTCAGACCTTAAAAGTGGGACTAAATCGCTAAGGGTCAGAGGTTTCCTCAATCTAACTCGATAATCCCTTTATTCTGGAGGTGAAATTAATTGTCGGTGACCTAAAAGAGGAAGGGCATGCATCACAGCAACCTTTCAATTTCCTCAGTAACTTTCTCAATCTCATTCAGCTGTTTCTCTTTCATATCTGAACTTGTCTCTTAAATATTTGCACTCAACTCTGAACTGACCTTTGAACCTAACTCTGGACTTAAGTCTTCTAACCTTATTTCTCCCACACAGGAGGTTATACGGTCTCTTTCCTAGGTGGGCTTAGCCGATAGGTCAATAGGGTAACCAATGGGCACGCATGGTGCATGGTAAAAAACTAACAACATAACCTCTCTAATTGAAAGCACATGCATATGGATTTTAACCATTATGTATTTTGACTAACTCATATAAATTGGGTTGGGCTCGTTGGGGCATGGAAGCTTTTAACTAGTATCCTCTTAATTTGTTTAAGTTTGGTTAATAAATAAAGGTCCACATAGTAAGCAAAAGTTATTATGGTTATACAACCTAGGGGAAGTTGTTATTGTCATTACATGGGCTTAAGTCGATGATGATGAAACTATAAGGCTACCCAAGCATGGTCCCTACAAATAGGTCTAGCTCATCACGAGCATAATGATCGATGGGTCATCATTTTGTATACCATTTGGTACAAGAATTGGGCTAGTGGATCTCCTTGACACCTCCTTACATTGAGTGAATGTAAGGCGTGTTTTAGAATAGCATCGGGGATAAAAAAGGGATGCCTAGCCTAATTTAATTTTAAGGCTCTAGGATGTAAGAAATACAATTTAGAAAAGAGATAGGATTAATAACCAAACCCAATTATAAAAAAACTTAACCAAGATGCTTTTAGGAGTAAGGTCTCTTTAGTCCCTAGTGGAGTCACCATTGTGACGCATGCTGTAGCCGTGCTCATTCTTAGGTTCTTTCTCAAAAGCCCACTTTTAGAGTTCGAGATCGAAAGAGGCTCACTTCACTATGATGCGTGCTGTAGCCGTGCTTATTCTCAGGTTCTTTCTTGAAGGCCCGTTTTTATAGTCTAAGATAAAAAAAAGGCTCACTTTTAATTATAAATTGGTTACTTCACAATATAAATGGGTCAAGTCCAAATTATTGTTGATAGTCAACACATGAAGGCATCTATTGATGGGCCCAAAAAAGGTAGGCATCATGGAGATGCCACCCGATAAAACGTCAAGAAATAATTTTCGACCTTTTGATACTTAAACAAAGATTGGTATTCGGGACATCACTCTTATTAGGTATCTTGGTTAGACATTATTTTATAGTTGGGTTTAAATCTTAATCCACTCTCCTCTCTCACATAATGCAAGACATTAGAATTAAATAAAAACATCCCAAGCAATCAATGAAGTGGTAAATAAATGAATAAATAAATTTCAACTACTTAAACTTATTACAGAAACTAATCATCCAATAATGAAAATGATATACATACATAAATCGAGGTATCTATTTGAGTTGGGAATATTGATTTTCTCATGCATATTTTACAAAAAATTATTTTTATCCTATTCTTGGTTTTGGACAAAAAATTGGACATTGGTCCAAGTTTTGAAGGAAAACCCAAATTAATTAGTAAAAATCATTTTAGGTGCCTTTACCTTTTAAACGTGCACAAGAAGTCCTTTTTAAATAACTATTGTATTCTCAAAGTAAAATACATCCAAACATACCAAAATAAATAAATAAAGAAAAATAATGAAATAAATAATAAATAAATGAATAAATGGAATGGTTAAAGGAATAACTAAATGTAGGTGATGGTCATTAGCCATCTAGGACATAAATCCCGATGCAAAAATGCTTCACGAGATCTCCCAAAATACGTAAAGTCAAATATTCACAAAAAATCACAAAAAGATAAATAAATTAGCATTATATAAGTAAATAACAAAAATACAGCAAAAAACCATTTCTTTATACATTACAGAATAGAAATATACACAAAATTAAATATCACACAGAATGACAAATAAATATTTTGGGAATTAAAAAATAATAATACAAATATCATAAAATACATTAAATACACATAAAAATACCTAAAAAAAACCAGCCACAGATGCCCACAATTGAATGAGGGAAGGGACGAGAAGAAACCCCATGACGTCCCATCAGTCGCATTGATAGGTGGCCGTTTGTCGAGGCTTTTTCCCTTCGGTCACTCACAAGATAGAATAGAATGTAGAAATAAACACCAAAATCATGTAAGATCATTTCTAACCCTAAATACACAATTTTTAGGACCTAAAACATGCTAAAACAATGTTATAACCTTAAATCATGCCTTATACATAATAAAACTCATTAAATTACAGAATTAGAGAATAAAAGAAAAACCTAAAATTATACAACAATGGAGGAATCTTTATTTGATCATGCCTTTAATATGCATATTAATCCAAATTTGTATCTCGTCATGCTTTAAACATGCAAGTCAATCAAACACAACATTTAAACATAATTATTTCAACAAATATTAACATAATTATGCATGACACTTTTTAGAGAGAGAAAATAAAAAAGAAGAGCCTACAATATTATCCTCAACAGATATTCTGACTCTGAATTCCTTGTAGTCCTGATCTCCACTCCAATTGTGTTCTTTATTTTTTTGAAAAATTGAATGATTATTCATATGTGTGTGTGTTTGGATCAAGAGATTGTTGAAGAAAAATCTTCTTAGTAAAGAGAAATTGTCTTTCTTCTTCCTTAAGAATAACTCTATATCAAAGTGATTTCTCCCCTCTTGGAAACCCTAAAAATTTTCCTTTTATATCTAGGGTAGAGTTGGAGTTGGATTCCAATTCCAACTTCCTAAATCCAGAATATTCCCCTATCAAATCCAAATAAAAATCCCTTAAAAACTTATCTTCCTTTTTTGAATTCTAGAAACTTGAAAAATCTGAAAAAGGACCCATATATAGGCATCCCTTAGGTGAGAATCCCAGAATTATAAACATGCCTCTGATTTGACTTAGACAAGAGAGAGAAGGCCACAGACCACTATTTGTCACCTCTAAAGGCCAAATCAAGGTTTTTCATGCATTTTTGTTAAAACAATTGAGAAACACTTGAAAATCACAAAATCTTCAAGAAAACTGTGAGAAATTCACAATCAGAGCTTTGAGATCTGAACCTGTTGTCAGTAATATACTATTTTCTCATTATCAGGTAACTCTAATCTAGGTTGCCTCGAGTCACAGTGTCTACACCCAATCCTCAAGTAGACCTAATGGCAAACAACAAGTAATGGAATCAAAGTATAACACTATGCACTTAAGATACTTTAGTGATATCTAGTCCAATGACACTTGCATCAATTGATATGATGAAATACTTTCATTGATATAAACTATGTATACATGTGAAGATCTTATGGTTGGTCTCCCATATAATCATTTTTTCAAACAAGCATTGATATGCTAACTTTAAATATCAAAACTTCCCTAGTTGAAATATTTACAATCTACTCCTTATGATATATAAATAAATAAACATAATAAAATTAAATGTGGTATTAAAATTGCTATAAAATAAAGACAAAAAATTAAAGAAGACAAAATAAATAAATGTTGAAAATAAAGTGCAAAAATTTAAAAGTGCAATAAAGTAAATTGCATAAATTAAATAAAGTGAAAAAAACAAATATTGAAACTAAAGAAAATCACTCACTTACTAACACTAACTTTAATGGATCATATAATGTATTCCTCCTGATTAAATCCGATTCTTGGAATCCATGGAGATTATACACAATATTAAAAAGCAATAAATAATAAATAGACATAAATAAATAAAAATATTGAAATTTAAATAATAAATAAAGCATAAATAAATAATAAAAATAAAAATAATCCTCCATGTGCTTAACACCATATTTAAATGGAACAAACAGTTGATCCTTACGAATTGAATTCGATCAACGGGATCCATTAGGATTATTAGAAAAAATGGAATAAAGCGTGAAAAATGTGATTCCAATCATTCACCGTGTTACATCGATAATTGGAATCACACAAAAATGAAAAAAAAAAGTAGAAAAAGATGAACAATATATTAAATAAATAAAAATATAGAATTAATTAAAAGGTGTATGAATGAATAAAGGATGGAAAAAATTTAAAGGAATTTGGTAATATCATCTTTAGAATCGTAGCTTTTTAGATTGCAAAGATCCAAGCTAATCTTGGTTCAAGAGAATTAATTTAGAAATATTAAGGGTCTGTTTACTTACAGAAAACAGCTCCAATTTTCCAGAAAAATTTTTCACAGAAAAAAGAAAATAGAGATCATGTTTATTTTCGTCAGTTTTCTAAAATAGAAAACAGAAAATGAATTTTTCAGTTTTTCAAAATAAAGAAGAAATTGGAAAACTAATAAAAGATATTTTCCAAATTTTCTAAATAATATTAATACACACGTATATATATATACATACATACATATACATATACATGCATATGTAAATTTTTGTATGTATATACATATATAAGCATATGCATGTGCATGTATATGTATATGGATCCTTTGAAATTGGTTTTCTCTCTCCATTTATAGAAAGAGAATTTAGGATTTAGGGCATATTGGAGCATTTTCGCGGGAAATGTTGGAGCATGTCCACGGCCATAGACAGATAGCCACACCCATAGAAAGCCTTTTCCCTTATAAAAGGCAGTCCACGCCCATTGAGAGATGTTTCACGGCCTTTGATTGTTCTTTATCAAGTTTTTCCATTTTTTGGGCCCAAATGAGATCCAATTTTTCTCCAAACTCGATTTAAACCCACTGAAAATTTCAAGCTCCTTGTAAAGTACAAAAGTTATTTAAAAAACTTGTTTTATTATTTTTTTAACCAAAATTCTTTTGAACTAGAAAAAAAACATTTCTCTCATGTGGAAGATTTTTTCATTATCAAGTATCAGGTAGCACATTATATGAGTTATGCACTAAAAGAAAATCCAAATTAATTAAAATATACAACTATTTAAACATAAAGCAAATATTTTTAGGAAACAATTGTGATGTAATTAATTAAATATGAAAAAAAAAGCCTAAACTAAATTTGTGAACGGTCATATCTAACATTTACAAGGCATTGCCAACTATTTTTTATACCCAAAATAACCTATGATAAACCCTACATCATTCGTTATAAGATAATATAAATAACTAAATAAATATTTAATAATAAGAACAAATAAAGAATCTCTCCAAATCATCATATTTGAAATCTACTTTTCGATGTACAATCTGATGTATAAATAAGGAAAAAAATAAAAATAATGAATCATGAGTACCAAGTACATGGGGTGAGATTACCAACCCTTACGCTTCTACTAGAAGAAGCCTATATCCCTTTTATTTATTTATTTATTTTCTCTTGATAAATATCGAAATCCATCTTTTAAAATGCAATTTAATGTATGATTATACTATAATGGATACAATTTTGAATCCTTGCATATTATTTCATTCTATTTTTTTATCTGTTATTTTTATTATTTTTATTATAATTAAGGAATAATAATTGGATTTAAATTTAATATTAAATTATATGATTAAAATTAAATTAATAAATATAATTAATTTTAATTTTATTAAAAAATTTTAATTAAAAATAAAAATTATATTATATTAAAAATTTAAAAATAATAAATAAATAAAATTTAAATTTTAATTAAAAATAATATATGAAAAAGAAGGCAGGAAGTATAATATTTTCCCACGTTAAATGACTACACGCTCCGTCATATATCCCAAATATTCCTATCCCAAATATGAGAAAAGGAAAACAAAAATATCATAGATACCGAATGCACGAGGTGAGATAACCGACCTATCCGATTCTACTAGAAGAAGCCTCTGTCTTTTTATTTATTTATTTATTTTCCCCAAAATTGATTAATATAAAAGCACAATAATCCAAGTAGATTCTCCATCTTTACACTAGCGGCATGCACATATATTTCATTAAACAAATAATGGACTTACACGTAAACCACCACACCAAATTTTTTCCCCCTTTCTTTTTCTAATCTAAGAAATTATTATTATTATTATTATTATTTATTTAATAAAATAAAAAAAAGTTGCCACATCATCGCTCTCCTCATTATCCAACCACCGCCTGCCGTCTTCCTTCCTTAGCTGTTCTTCACTGTAGACTGTGGGTCCCACACCCCTCCCTTCCCTTCGCTTGTTATGTTAAAAAACCCAATCAACAAAAAAGAAGTCTTCCTTTTTTCTTCTTCGGTTTTTCCTACCCATCTCTACACTGTACACAACTCCTAACTTTTCTTCTTCGAGTCTTCCCTCCACACACATCCACTACTGAAATAAAATTGACAAAACAAAAACCAATTTTTTTTTGTTCTTCAAAACCCTTTTCTCTCTTTCTTCTCCTGTCTTTCTCTCCTCCTTGGAGAGAGGAATAGCGGTTTTTTTTCTCTTTTTTTTTTCTTTTTCTTCTTTTTTCCCCTCTTTGCTCTTCAGTTATTATTAGCTTAAAAAGAGATGCCTGCTTGGTGGGGGAAAAAATCGTCCAAGCATAAAGAAGATAACTCATTTGGGGCAAAAAATGATGTTAATAAAAAGAAGACTAGCAGTAAAGAGAAAGACAAGCCTAAGAGTTTTGACGAGGTTGTTTTTTCTCGGAATTCTCCACGTGTGAGCAAGGATTTTGCCGGTGGCTCATCTGGGTTTTCGGGTTTTGATTCGGATTCGGCCGAAAAGAGAAGGCTTCCACTTCCTACGCCTTCTGGGTCCGCTAGTGATCATGGAATTGTTGGGATCGGGTTGGGATCTGGTTCGGCTTCTGGTTCTATTTCCAGTGTTAGCTCATCTTGTTCATCTGGTGAAGATCATCCGATTGGAAATGATCATCACAGTAGTCTATTTGGTGGTTACAGGTTGGTTTTTGTAGATAATCTTCCTATGGATGCTGTGGGATTGATTTTGGGTGTGATTCTGATTTTCTATTTTTATTTAAAAAACATTGAATTTATGGTTGTATTGTGATGAGATTTTTGAGGGGAAGCAAGCTGTTTTTCCAAGACATCTAGATTTTTTTGTGTCAGAGTTGGATTTCTGGGATGTCTTATGTCTTTAATTATGTCTCTGTGTACCCGTCTAATTCTGTTCCTACCAGATTTTGATAGCTCTGCACTCAGTTTTTCTTCCTTGAGGTTTCTTCCTTCATTTTATTGGACGTTGTCTTGGTCTCAAACATTAAGTCCTGTTCTATTGGACTTGGTCTTATTTATTCTATCATTTCTTTTAAATGCCAATTGGGGTATATCTATGAAGTTCTACTTTTGAAATGGAAATTTATGTTTATATAACCAATTTATTACAACAAAGTCAGGAGCTATATATTTTTCTGATTGAATTTAAAACTTGTTAATTTAGATTCTAATTGTTACCTGACTAAGCATTGAAATAATAATTTCAGTTTGATTATCAAGTGAAACTGCTAATTGAAATCAAGGTCATCTATTGATCACAGAGGAAATGGTGATACAAGGTTCAATATAGGGTCAAGAAGCCCTCGACCTGGATCAAGAAGCCCAGGTCCCGGTTCAAGAAGTCCAGGTCCTGGTTCCAGAAGCCCTGGTCCTGCCTCGAGAGGCGCTAGCAGGTCAGCATCACCTCTTCATCCATTGTTGGGAGGTATGAGCTTGGAGTCTCCAACAGGAAGGCTGGAAGATGCCAAGAACCAATGTCATCCATTGCCTCTTCCACCAGGTTCTCCTAGCAGCCCTTCTTCCTTGCCAGGCACAAGAACTCCTGTAGTGACTGAAAACTCGTCTGCTCCTATATCAAAATGGAAGAAAGGAAAGCTCTTGGGAAGGGGAACTTTTGGGCATGTCTATCTTGGATTTAATAGGTAATGCCTGATCATTCTTGTAGCAATTGGCCTAATTATTCTAATGTTTAAGCCTCAATAAATTTCATTTAACTGCAACATGATGCTAACGGCACATACAGTTTTTGTCTTCTCTATCTTAGAGGGTGACCATGGACTCTGTGTTCTTGTGGTAATGATGATATAGCAGGCAGATATGTTATCTTATGTATCTAGCTTGTATTCATTGTTTTAGCAACTGTCTAAAACGAAATGGCAAGATTGCAGATAAATGAGTATGAGGTTATTTATTTGTTGCTGCAATGTGTTATATCTTGCACCCTTCTGAATGGTGTACTGCAACTTAAACAGTGAGAGCGGACAGATGTGTGCAATAAAAGAAGTCCGTGTTGTTTCTGATGATCAGACATCAAAAGAATCTCTTAAGCAATTGAACCAGGTAATTTGTTTTACAATATCAAATTGAGTGCATTGACAAGCCTCAATAACTAGTCGATTTCCATGTGCCCATTGGATGTTGTGGACTTAATGGGTGACTTGGCCCACTTTTTCCTTGTCAACAGGAAATTAATTTGCTTAGTCAGCTTCAACATTCAAACATTGTCCGCTATTATGGAAGTGACCTGGTACAATTTCTTTACTCTTCTATGTGCTAATTGGACTCAGAGGGATTATTGAAACCTTCTTTTCAGCAATGTTAATTTTGATCAATTCAAATGGTTATTTTCGATGTTTGACACTGCTTTGTTAACACTATAGTTTTTCATTTCATCAGAGTGAAGAAACTCTTTCAGTTTATTTAGAGTATGTGTCTGGTGGTTCAATTCACAAATTACTTCAAGAATATGGTGCCTTTAAGGAACCGGTTATTCAAAATTATACAAGGCAGATACTTTCTGGGCTTGCCTATTTACATGGAAGAAATACTGTGCACAGGTATTTAGATTTTGATTCTAATTATGACTATTCAGTTTATGTTTCCTTAAATTAGATTTTCTTCAGTAATTATCTTGTGGAATTTTTTTTCTTGACAGAGACATCAAAGGAGCTAACATATTAGTGGATCCTAATGGTGAAATAAAGTTGGCTGACTTTGGCATGGCTAAGCATGTATGTTGCGTTTCAATCTGTAGAGTTTGATTCCTTAATCTTGTAAAAATTGAATCAAATTTATTGTCTCACAAAAATTGTAGACAATTGCATGATACTTCACTTTGCTCTTGCATGAGAAGAATGTAATTTATATTCTTTTTATCTTACTGCCATTCTACTTTGGTTTATTTGCAAATCAGATAACAGCTTGTTCATCAATGCTTTCGTTCAAGGGGAGTCCTTACTGGATGGCACCTGAGGTATTCTTTTTTACCACGTCAATTTAGCCAACAAATATGCTTTCACTTTTCTTCCTTACTTCTCTTCCCTGCCTAAACCTGTGGCGGTGCCCATGTGTGTGTCCATACATAATTACATATGCCCAATTCTATTTGACTGCTTGACCTTTAATTTCTTGCAGTCAGTGCCAAAACACAAATAATTTATAATCAAGTGCATTTAGCTGGAACCTCTCATCAAAAAGTTGATATGTATTTATATACATACTGGCATTGTGGTGACAATTTGTGGTTCAAGGCCTTTCATTAGAAATTATATTTCCATTATAGCACTTATTTATTTTATTATTATTATTATTTTTAAAATAAAGTTATTATCCCTGTTCTAGCTTTTTAGTTACAGGTTCTCAGAGCCCATCAGGGTTTATTTTTCTCATTCTTTTATTTCTTTTTGCTACTGAATCCTCTGATGTCAGGTCGTAATGAACACAAACGGCTACAGTCTTGCAGTGGATATATGGAGCCTGGGATGTACAATTCTTGAAATGGCAACATCAAAACCACCATGGAGCCAGTATGAAGGGGTGAGCTTCTGAAAGCTTCAGAATTCAAAACATCTTCCTCATTGTCAGCTTTAAAATTTTTTGCGGGAAGAAAGTCAATTTTTTCATGTGAATTTAACAGGTGGCTGCAATATTTAAAATTGGAAACAGCAAAGATATGCCAGATATACCCGATCACCTATCCAGTGATGCAAAAAGTTTTATAAAGCTTTGCTTGCAGAGGGATCCGTCAGCCCGCCCCACAGCTTCACAGTTGTTGGACCACCCCTTCATTCGGGACCAAACAACAACAAGAGCTGCTAACATTAACATTACTCGGGATGCCTTCCCATACGCTTTTGATGGAAGTCGTACACCAGTATGTTTCTCAACTGATTTCAGTATCCTATATGTTTTCTGCAACTGGAGCAAGGTCCTTTTTTTGGTATAGGCATTATGCTATAGTTCCATGGAAAGATCTTTTGCTATGCTAGACCATATTTCTCACTTATGCCTTTATACAATCATGCATTTAAAAGCTGTAGAAGGTATTTTGTAAATTTATATTATTTAAGCATAACTTTTTTATGTGCATGTTCTCGTGCATCTGCCTATACTATTATCTCTGAATACATCTTCGAATGAATTTGTCAACCTTTATTTGGGCGATCACTAATTGGTAATTCTTTATTCTTTAAGCAGCCTGCATTAGATCTCCAATCCAACAAATCAAGCCGTCCATTGCTTGATGGAGATTATGCGATGAAGCAAGTGGTCACTAATAAGAGAGGATTGAAGAGCAGTAGGTAAAATTTTACCTCATCATTCATACTGCTGTTGGAGATTCCTGATCATATGCAATTCTTAATTAAGTGTTGTTTCGTGCAGGGATGATGTAAGAACGATCACATCTTTACCTGTATCCCCTTGTTCTAGCCCCTTAAGAAATTATGCACCGGCACATAAAAGTTGTTTCCTTTCTCCTCCTCACCCGGCATTTTCCTTGTTAGGACAAAATGGTTACAACTTAAGTGATTACCCATTATATTCATCGAGACCAAACACAATATTTTCTCATGATTCTAGCTTGGAGCCCTCTTTATTGAAAGGCTCATCACCAAGGACGAGGCCAGTATGAGTGTAAATAAAAATACAAATACTTTTCATACTCTCCTCAGAATGCAATATGGATTGGAATCACAAGGTTCTTCATCCATGACTCCCTGCTCTTAATTTGGTCGGGGAAAAAAATGTCATGATGGATTGTTTTCGGTAAAAAAGGGGAGAAGCTTTTGAGGGATGCAGTATCTCAGTGATTGCTGTAAATGGCGTGCAGGTCACAGTGTGTGTAACATTCATGTGTAATTCAGAAAAATTGTGTAAGATCATTGCATTACCTGACATTTCTTGCTAGATAATGGAATATATACATTGTTGAGGCTACTTTGTGATATTATTGATTTATTTATCATCTGGTATCAGCACACAGAAGCGAGGAGGTCAGGCCCAAGGTTTGGATAATGGGATGCTGCTTTTATCTTGTTTTACGTATTTTTGCAAAGCTGGATTGGGGACTAGAGAAATTGTCTGGGAAGTTACTTTTGCATTCTGGATTAAAGCTATTCCATCTTTTCATTTCAATTTCAAAATAGTTTTTTTCTTTAAAAAAATTTAGTTAACATGTAAACTGTCTATTATTTTTCTATTTAATTTTGTCTCATGTTTTTTTATTATTTTCATAGTACTTAGTATCTCGCAAAAAAAAAAAAAAAAAAAACTCAACTGGGGTGGGTATGTAGAAAAAGTTGTATTAAAATTTTTAT
This sequence comes from Excoecaria agallocha, assembly GCA_037975025.1. Classification (NCBI taxonomy): domain Eukaryota; kingdom Viridiplantae; phylum Streptophyta; class Magnoliopsida; order Malpighiales; family Euphorbiaceae; genus Excoecaria; species Excoecaria agallocha. Next base: position 15,403,171 of record CM075807.1, read on the forward strand.
TTTTTAATCATAACAAGTTTCATTTATTAATGTGTGTAAATAAAAGTATTTTTTTATATTTACCATTTTCTTTACGTGTCTTTGAACTCTTTAAAGTGTATTAAAAAAAAGACATTCATTAGAGGATATGCATATCAAATAGTTTTTACTTTTGGAAATATTTAATATACCTATTAAATAAATAGATAAATAGGTATTTGAAGATTTAGGGTGGCATTTGAAAAAAAAAAAAAGGTAATGTGGTGTGTGTATATGGTACGTGTATATTTTAACAGTCGGATTGGAATCGTCCATCCGATGCGTGCGTGATATAAAAATTGAAGAATCTAGTAAGATATCTGCAATGAGGACGAATTTGGTCTCTTTGAGACCAGTTAAAAGGCTTACTTCTTACATGTTTGTGTCGATATTTTTTTTTTATTGTTCTTTTGTCAGCTGAGAATTGTTGTGTGGATAAAATTAAAGTTTCTGGTGAAAGAAATTTGAATATTTGTAATTAAAGATTATGATTTTATCAAGTATGAAATGGAAATGAATCTATGGGCAGCAAACGTGTTGAAAGGGAAGTTTTATTATTAATTATTTTTCTTCTTTTCTCTGGTTGCTGTTGATAATTCCAACGGCAGATAGCTTTAGCGAGGCTTCACTTGATGCCAAAACGCACGTTGACAACAATTTTATTTTATGTCTCTTTGTTCCTTGGAAGCTGCTTAGATGATGGATTCTTTAGCCGGCTACTTTGATAATTGCTTCTCTTTTACCAACTTGATATATTATTATAGCATTCTTTTAATATAATTTTTTCTTAAAAAAATAAAATTTTAATTTTAATCAAATAAAAAATATAATCATTGTAATTTTCATACAGTTTCATACCTAAACTATCTGGCCGAGGGATTCTAGTCAAGGACAGTGGCGGCAATTGAATCTCCAACAAGACCCATCAAGAAATAACACAATAGTCATTAATGTTATATACATTTATTAGGTTTTGTCTTCCATCTAAAACCTGCCCATGATGATTAAGAAACAAAAAAAAAAGTATAAAAATGTATCTCATATATATATATATATATATATATATATATATATATATATATATATATATATATATATATATATGTGTGTGTGTGTGTGTGTGTGTGTGTGTTTATGGTACTGAAACGTTTATATCATTTATTTTGAAATAAAAACGTTTCTTTAAATAACTTTTGTCAACTCTATATTGATGACGTTAAAATAGTATTAACTAACGCTGAGATAATATAAATACATGAAAAAACACGTCAAGTCAGTTCAATATATTTTCAAATTACTAAAAACATTCTTAATAGATAAAATTTGAAAAATATTTAAAAAATAACATATTTTACTATATACCAGCACTATTTAAGCGCAATGTTAATATTGTTAATTCAAAATTGACGAAAATTACTAGTAAAGATATTTTTGTACCAAATTTCATTGGTAAGGGGTATTTTTACTCAAAAAGAAATGATAGTGGCATTTTAATACCCTAATGAAAATGTGAAGGACATTTTTATGCATTCCCCCCTCCCAAAAAAAAAAATAATAATAATAATAATACATCCCTAATGAGTTTGTTTATTTTTAATTAGATTAGTAGTCTTTTGGATCATAAAATCTTGACAGATCTTCTTTTTATTGTTTTGTATATTCTATTTTCCTTTTTCTTGTGCAGTTTTAGGGAGAGAAAAAAATTGGGGGGCTTTGTAAATATGGGTAAGTGGCAAAAATGAATTTGAGGTCGGTGGAGGATGAATCAAAGAAAGAAATTCATATTCCTGATGATGCTGATTGGAAAATGCTTGATATATTGAAATTGTTCTTCCTTGGAGCAGTGCTCTTCTTAGTTGTATCCAGTAATAATTTATATCATAGTTTTTTTTTCTTCATGTTGAGTGGGGTCAATGGACCTAATTCGACATACAATAGCTACATTTGTGAGTGTAACAACTACGTTGTGGTGAAAATAGATCTGCCAATTTTAACTTAAACCCGATAATCAATCTAAATTCACCTGAAAAAATGTGATTCGAAGCTAAAAAACACATGATTCGATCCAAATTTGATCTGAAAAATTAAGGGTCAAACCCAATTCAAAATTGATCCAAATGAGTCAGGTTACAACGTAACCGGAATAACATTTTTTTTAATAAATTTTATCCTAGTTTTTTCAATTCTTAAAATTAATTCAATTTTTTTTTAAATCCTTGATTCTACATATATTATTTCATTTTGTTAATGTACAAAAAATTTTGTGAAATACTGTTGTTTCGAATACATATAAAGGTATGTATATACATACATACCTTTATTCGTACATACATACATATATGTGTTTATTTAGGAAAAACACATATTTAGGTTCTTGAATTATTCGGCTTTTTCTTATTAAGATCCTGAACTTCAAAAATTACACATTGGATCCTTACACTTTGATTTTACTCCTTATTAGATTCTTGCATGTTCTTCAAATTCTTTAAATATATGATATTGCCCCAAATCAATCTCTTTTCATTCCAAAACTTATTTTTCTTCTCCAAACATGTTCAAAGCCTATAAAATCACTCTAAAATATTTAATCCAAGGCTCCAATACCATTCAGTATAAGCTTGCTCTACACTATGAATTTTAACTCACTTAGCAAAAATTAGAGAGCTACTCTGAGATCTTTAAAACTATTTTAGAGACTGAATTCTAAAATTTCAGACTTCTCTCAAATTTTTCATATTTATTAAAGTACTGGAATCTTTTAACAAAGCCCAAAGGCTCTTTGTTTTTGAGAAAATAATTATCAAACTCATTCTTTGTTAGAGTCATTTTTTCTAAATGTTCTGAAAAATTTTCTACATAGAGCAATTTTGAGAATTATTTTCTTAAGAATGGGGAGCATTTGGGCTTTATCCTAATTTTTCGATACTTTAATAAATATAAAAAATTGAGGGAGGTCTAAATTTTAGAATCTACTCTCCAAAATAATTTTAAAGATCCCAAGAGTAGGTTTATAATTCCGCCTATGTGACTTAAAATTCGTTAGGTAAAGCAGTCTCACTTTGAATGGTATTAGAGTCTGAAATTCAAAAAATTTAGGGCAATATCATAAATTTAAAAAATTCATGAAACATGCAGGGATCTAATAAGGAGTAAAATTAATTATAGTACAAAGATCTAATATGTAGTTTGCAAAATTTAGGAACTCAATTAGGAAAATCCGAATAATTCAGGGACCTAAATATGTTTTTCTCCATGTATTTATGTATGTATGCAGGTACATACATAAAAGTATATACGTACTACCTATGTGTCTATATATGTGTGTGTGTGTGTTTATATGTATGTATATATAAATATATGGATGTATGTATGTATAAATAATTATTTTTAGTATTGATACTGATAATATTTTTTCATTTTCATCTATATGCTTTTGAATTAGTAAATTTTTTCTTGTACATAATTATTTTTATTACTTCAAAATTTAGTCCATTCTATTTAAAAAGATATAATGGATATTTAAGAAAAATAAAAAACTGAAATTAAAATTAATAATTTGAAAATTTTTTATAATGTAGAAAATAATTATAAATTTAATCCGAGAATCCATCTGATCCAATTTCGCCCGATTTGACCTATTTGATAGGTTTAGGTGAAAACAAGGCAACAAGTTGTCCAATCTTAGGTTTCTTGTGTAATCAATTAAGTGTGTATGTGATTTGACGTGATAAGTTATTTTTAGTAAATATTATGATTATATATTTTTATTCATGACTTTGAGAAGTTAAAATAAAAAATATTATAATATTAGATTAAAGTATAAATGTAAAATACGCCTTAATTTTATGAATAATGCTATTGGGGAAAACATTTGGGTTTTTGGGGTGTTTTTAAAACTAATTGGAAAATTGGTGTCTTTTACATTTTCGCAAGACATGTTTGCAAAAATAGGATGTGGGGTCTATGGATGGGGGGTTGATTTGAGTTTATTCCTGCATAGACTCCCTACGAAAATAGGCAGTGAGGCCCACCACAAAGGCTGCAATGGGATGATGACTTCCGCAAGACTAAGTTGCAAAAATGGTGTTGTGGGGCCTACCATGGGGTTGGAGTGGTAAAATGACTTATGCAAGGCTGAGCTGCAGAAATGGTAATGTGGGGCCCACCATTTAGTGAAGAGCCGACAATAAATGGCTATAATTGAAGTGCATTTCCACAAAGGGCAGATATGAAATCGAAACAACACAAGCTTTTTCCCTTTTCTTTCGAAAAATAATGATACGCGTTGAGTAAATTTTCACCCGAAACCATCTCTCTCTCTCTCTCTCTCTCTCTCTCTATATATATATATATATATATATATATATATATATATATATATATATATATATATATATGTATGTATGTATGTATGTATGTATGCCTTTAAAACTTCAGGATCAGATGTGCTCTTGAAAAGTTAGGATGGTGTTTGAGAGTTATCGTGAGGAGAGTGAAAATATTGTGTTATAAATTTTATTGTGTTATTATATGAAAGTTTATGATCATTTTTTTTGGCTTAATTAACGTTATTTGGTAAGAAATTATATTTAAATTTTTTTAATTTGACGTATTTAATTTTAGATTGTAATGTATTAGCATAAATATAATATTTATTTGATTTGATAAATTGCAAGTATCTATTAAAGTATAAAGTGAACAAATATAGAAGGCACAACTGTCATTGTAACACCCATATCCTATACTTAGCTATTACCACAATATCGTATACCATAGGACATATATTACAACGTTCCCAAGATGAAAACATTTCTAATTAGATAACTTATAGATAAAATTATAACCATGTCATGTGAACTTAAGAGTAATACCTTAATCATATAAGAGTCCTTAATACATTACAATGTTTTCTCAAACTTAACATTAGTACTTATACAAAATTTGCAACATAATTAAGGTTTCCATAACTACAACATATAAGGACAAAAGAAGACGCTATTATCAATCTTCTAAGACTTGTGTTGGCCAACTTGCAGCAGATATCAGTCTTGAAAGAAAGTCCTGTTCTCACAACCTACACGGATAAACAAAAATTCGTGCTAAGCTATAAAGCTTAGTGGGGAACACTAAGTATGACAAACGACCACTCACAGTAGTCGCCAATAAGCATACATCATGAACTATAACGTATAACTTATACTCAAAATAAGAAAATACAGACAAGAGTCCACGCATGATAACCGAATGATTTAATGATAGTAAATTCGGCATTGATGCTTAATATACACAACATTTAACCATATAAGCATATTTGTCCTTTAATCTTGCGATTCATTCATTGATTGTTATACCAATATTTATACTCAGTCATTCCTTCCATCTATTACACACTTTAACATATGCTAGGAATATATTTATATATATATTCACATATAAGCTTATGATCAACAAGGACATATGCATATTCGTAAGTAAAACAAAGCATTAGCACTATGAAAGTTTATTATTTATCTAGAATTATGTTTGTAATACTTATTGTACCAAGGCATACATAGAATTTCTAGCTTGCTTCTATCTCAAGTACCATTATCATGTGAACTTTATCACTTGTAACTCTATAAATACTTTATGTGTATGCACAAGACATTATACATCAATTCTCAATAAAGAGCAAGAACGAGTAGATATAGAGAAAACATATAACCCAATATATTAATTGAAAAGCAATCACCAACATAAATACCTATACATATACTCTTATAATCCATTGCTATAGAAAACACTTATTTCAACAAAACATTTTTCATAACTTTCATACACGACGAATCTTGCAAGTCATTTATCTACCTCAAGCACACCACATATTACTATAGAAAGCATATTATCTCTAATATAGTTCATAACTAGATATTAGTGATACACTAGTTCATTCATATAACTCTGTACATACTATTTCTATATGCGAGAATCATGCATAAGTGTATATCGCAGCATCTTTTAATATCAAAATTTCCATATGTGATGAAAAGGAATTTCACATATAAATTAGATTATGAAATCAATTTATGTTGTCATACTTCATAAAACTTTAAGTTGAACATCAAACTTTTCTTAACTTTGGTATAAAACCTGCATTACTCTAAAGAGGTGGATAACGGGTTATATAATGGTACCCGAAGGTACAAGTCTATTTAGTCACCCAAACGGGGTTGACTACAACCCAAACGGGGTTGAAAATGATCCAAACGGGACCATGTCTGTCTGTTTAGTCACCCAAACGGGGTTGACTACAACCCAAACGGGGTTAAAACTATCGCAGCTGCAAGGTACCCTTATAGGCATGCCTATCTATCCACTTCCTATACTCAACGCAGGTAATAAAATCTACTTTATCTTTTCTTTATACATTCATATTCTTATATGCACATGTATACTCTTGTATAACTATGAACAATATACTCATAAGAGCGCTCATGTGTAACTTTCTGTAAACCTGTGAACATTTCACTGTTGGGTATTACTGTTCTGTTCTTGTAATTCTATTAAATCATGTGACTATTCTGTATGTTAAGACTATACTTATATAAGGCCATTTGTACCCGTACATAAGCATGTAAAAATATATATCTTCTTTAGTACATATACATATATGCACAATTCATAACAATTTATACACTTTTCTCATATAATAGTCACATGACAAGATACTCCTTCTCTAATGCATACACTTGTATACATAGTCTCATATATCAATGCCATTATATGCTTTAATAAAATTTCTATAATTGAGTCTTTAGCACTGTAGATCTGTATTTCAACATGCCAACATGTGACATCACATATTCTTACTCATGTCATTTCAATTAAGTAAAGACATATTCATATATTTCACTTTACACATATACTTTGAATCATTACTCTAAAATATCTTTCAAAATTCAAACCCAATCATGTAAGATCATATTATATATATATATATATATATATATATATATATATATATATATATATATATATATATATACATATGTTTATATATTCACATATGATCTACAAATCACAATACTTCTTTCTACCAGTAAAGTTGACATTTCAAACTATAAGTATCATATTACATGCCATACTTAATTCAATATGCTTCCATATAACTATGAATTTATCATAACAACATGTAGTTAAGCTATACATATGTAATCATAACTTGATTTACATCCTTAATTACATGTATTTCTGTGTTAGACATTGCTTAATGATAACTGAGCATATATCATCATAAGAGTATATACATACATTAACCTTGCATATAACAATTATGTACAAATTTAATCACAATTATATGTTAGATATACACATCACTAGTCGTTACCTATGTACACGTGTGAATGTATATGTATACATATAATCTTGTATTCAATAGTCATATTACATGCCCTATCCAATTCATTTTGTAATCACATAAATACATATTGAAAACCATAAAATAAAGTACGTTAAAGAAAATATGCACGAAGTAACATTCTAGACTCGACTTATGAGCCACATTTTGAAATTGAAGATGTCATTTTTAGGCAAAATGATATTCTACAATCTTATCCCCCTTTGTGACTACTTTCCATAGCATTAAAATTCATCATAAGATCTGACCTATAGCTCGAGTTATTGGAAAAATACTATAGGCTGTTTTTAAAACTAAAACAGTGTGGTCTGTCACTTAGAAAATTCATAATATAAAATTTAAAAGGATATAGACCAAAATTTCTTCATCAAAGTTAAACTTTCATGTCTCTATTTTCATCAGAATTTTATTTTGTGGCATTTCAACATCTCTACTAAAAGTTATGCCCATTACTGTAAAGTCTGCTTCTATTAGCAGTCCAGGGAAACAAGTCCGGATTCAACCCTAAATTCCATATACTTAGACACAGATTTAAGTTTATCTTTCTTCATATGAAATATAGGTATGGAAGTATAGTTTCTAACGCAAAAAGAATCACTCAATTTTCTGTTCTATAGCTCAACTTATGAGCAAAACAATCCAGATAGGTCAATCAGTCGTGAAGAGACGTTCTACTCGTGAAGAGGCTTACGAGTGAAGTAAAAGGGCAACATTTCACGACTCGTGAAGGGGCTCACGAGTGGAGAAAAAGGGAAACATTTAACGACTCGTGAAGGGGCTCACGAGTGGAGAAAAAAGGAAACATTTCACGACTCGTGAAGGGGCTCAAGAGTGGAAAATCAGCAATCACGAGTGACCCAGGAAAACATGGTGCACGACTCGTGAAGGGCTTCACGAGTCGGACAATAATTCACGACTCGTGAAGATCTTCATGACTCGGCAATGACTCTCACATCTGATTCTGTTCTTCAAAATCATACAAAAACCCCCGATAAAACCCAGAAATCATAACCCTAAATTTTCTGTCAATCACAACATGTTCCAGCAAATAATTCACATGCAATATGAACAGCCCTAAGTTCCCATACCTTAGCTGAAAATCCTTTTGTCTTCAACCCCTTGCAAGCCCTTTTTCCTTGTTTCTTCTACCTTCTTTTTCTCCTTCACATCAATTCATACGTTCAACATCAAACTTCCAACATTTATCTTAATCCATCATTAACCAAAATAAGAAGAAGATGAAGAAGAAGAAGAAGAAAAAGAAGAAGAGGTGAACTATCAAGTTAACATATTTACCTTAAAACTAATGATCTTGATTAAACAACATGCAAGTATTTCCTCTTCAAGAAAACCTTGAGAAATCAACTATGGCTTTAAGAAATGAGAAGAAGAAAGAAAATTTCTGTAACTCTCTCTACCAATTTCGTCTCTCACAATCTCTTCTTACCACTCTCTTTCTTTCCACTATCAAATGGCTATTTATAATATCTAAAAAAAATTTCATTTTTGATCCCTCAACAATTTGCATGTCCTTTAATTAACCCCCACCTTTTTGCATGTTATAAATCAACCTAATCACTTATTCTTTCTCTTAAATTAACCTCTCAATTATTCATTTATTCACATTTGCCCTTAAAGATATCGTATTTACAAATTAACCCCTAAACTAATACTTTGTACTTCAATTACACCCTTGAATATTATTAAACCAACAATAATAATTTAATTATGACCTTATAAAATTCATACCATATAATTTACACATTTATCACATAATTATTGATAACTTAATAACATTTTTGCCCCAATTAAATATCTTAAGTCTTAATAATTCACCCAATAATGCTCAATTAGACTTTAATAACATGTAATTGCCCTTAAATTCTACTAGGACCTAATTTGGGTCCTCACAGTCATAATATTAAAAGTAAGTATTATTTCACTAACAATCTTTTTTTTTTTAATTTGTAAATTCATATAAGAAAATTTTTAAAAATTTTAAATAGAAATGTTATGTTATTATACCTTAATATTTTAGAAATTTTATAAAATTATATGAATAAATTTAATTTTAGAAATTTAAAAAAGAATAAATTTTAATGTGTAATAAATTTTTTAATTAATTTTATACAATAGATAGTGCAAACCTACTTAATTCCAAGAGCCATAATGACTAGTATTTCAAGGGAAATCATTACCCAAAAATGGAACGATATGTATGAATGCCGAATTGAAAATGGCGTAACAATGTTCGATCATATTATTATTATAAATAAAAAATTACAAGATATTATAATGAGAGGATATCTAATAACAAAAGCAAAAATGATGGATGCACTTTGCATGACGATACCAATATTTTTATTTGAAGTCTGCAATAAAAAATTGGAATAGTGAGCATGAAATAAATATATGAAAAATTTATTATGATCTTTGCAAAAAATATAATAAAAATTAGTGGAAAAAATCTGTTAAAAATTAGAGATACAATTCTTGTTGAGCAAAAAATTTATTGTAAGTGGTACAATTATAATAAATGGTCTAAATATTATGTTCATCATAATAGAGGTTCAAAATTATGGATCTGTGTGATTGAAAATGTAAACATATTTTGTACTAATATTATATAATAATATTATCTAATTTAAGTATTTGCGATAAAAAGCGGCAATTATTATCCTTTTTTGTTATTATTAATTGTTTTATTATTTATAATTTTGAAAAAATTTATTATTTTTGTTAGAGTTATTTTATACATCAAACAAAATAAATTATTATTTCAAGCACAATTTTTGTTGCTTTGTTTTATGAGTACAACATATACATACGGACAGATATTAATTAAAAATTATATAATTGTATTATAACCTACATATAATTTGAAGATGTCAGCCTATACCGATTTTTACTTGCACAAGGGAGGAGAAATACGGGTTTTTAATATGATATATCAGGTCTAAATGCTGTTATAAAGAGACTCAGACTTAAAAGTAAGCCAACTCTTTCTGAATTGATACATAAAATTCACATTAAATTAAATTTAGGTATTAACGATGTGATTTCAAGAATTATATACAAAAATCCACATTACAACTGAAAATCATTATATTGGATGTCGGTGAATTTGAAAGATGATAGTGACATAGATATGATATATGAAAAATTAAAAGAATATGATGATTATACATTGATTGAATTAATAATTATAGTGGCTGAAGGGGGGTTTGGAGCTAATATGCCTACAATAATATTTACAATTAACAACATACCGTAATATTTTTATAGTCACCAAACTACAAAACCAGTTATATTAATCAATACATCAAATTACACCAACAAACACGTATATATGTATATATGTATTTCATATTATTTTTTATAACTAACATTTTATATCAATAGTAAAATGTCTATGTTTACAAAATAATAATAATAATAATAATAACAACAATTAACAACATACCTTAATTTTTTTCCAGTCACCAAACTACAAAACAAGTTATAGTAATCAATAAATATATATGCATTTCATATAAAATTTCTAAAATTAGATAAGAAAGTACAAAAATTAAAACTAACAACGTACCTTATTAATTTTCAAGTCACCAAAATAAAAAATAAATTAAATCTATCAACACATCATATTGCGCCAATTAATAGATATATAAATATAAATATTTCATATTATTTTTTATAAATAATATTTAATTTAATATCAATAATAAAATTTCTATATTTACATTAAAAGCACAAAAATTAAAATTAACAATACACCTCATTTTGTTTCAACTCAACAAACTAGACCTCATTTTGTTTCAGCTCACAAACTAACTAAAAATAAATTAAATTTACAAATTATTATATTAAACTTCTAAATAAATTTATAAAACATACATTTTGTTTAAACATAAATTTTGATAAAAATCAACTTACTTATTTGTGTTATATTGATGAAGAAAGTTGTGAACCTTCAAACAAAATGCACTACTCTTCACTTTTCGAATGAAAGGCAGCAAGCATATTTTTACGCTTCAAATGAATGGATGAAAGGTGGCAAAATGAGGAAGAACGTCTTATATTGCCTGTATATATTGAAGCAATTACTGTTCACTTTACTCAGTCACTATTCACGTGTGGTTGTCTGCATGCAAGTGGCAGGAAGACTCCATTTTCGTAAGAGACTACTGCAGGAATGGCTTCCATTCTCGCAAGGGTCTCTTGCGAGAATGAAGTTCCCTGTAGTCATCTGCATCCCTCGCCCTTCGTGAAGTCTGCATCCGCCTTCGTGAATTCTGCCTCACTGTTAGTGAAAGCTTAATTGCCATTTTCGCAAAGCCTAGCCGCAAAAATGAGGCCACCCACACCAGATTCTCAATTAGTTTTAAAAATAGCCCCCAAACCCAAATCTTTTTGCCAAAAGCATTATTCATAAAAAATTTCCAAAATTATTTGAGATTTCATTGTACAAAATTAATTATACTTCTATATTTAATTAATATTTTCCTTTACATCAATGGGAGATACTAAAATAGTAATGTTTTACTTAATAAAAAAATATACTTCAATATATGTGCTTTATTATAATTTTTTTTACTCTATTGGATTTTACATGACAAAGTTTAATTTTTTTCGTAAAGTTATTTTTATTAATAGCAATGAAAATGGATAATAGCAAAATATTGAAACTATGACAAAAGTAGGCAAATTCACTTTCAAGTCTCTGAACTTTTAAAATTTTATATATTTGGTCCTTTTACAAAAAGAAAAAATCTTGATTGGATTCCTATACTTTAATATAAGGTAACACTTAGTTTCTTATAAACAGAATTAATGCATCTATATTTCAATCACTGTTAAAAGGCATGTTATTTTTTTTTTTTTGTAAAGGGACTCAATGTGAAAAATTTTAAAAGAATAAATACCTAATTGAGAATAGATTTTATCAGCATGACACACCATTAACGATGGTTGAAATGTACGCACTAACATGCCGTTTATGAGAAACTGCATGCTAGCTCATATTAAAATATAGACTAAAAAAATATTTTTTGCATATTTCGTATTTATTCTTTTATAATTTTTAACCAATCTAAGAGGTGTAAATAGTGATTATTTATTATAAAATTTTTTATTTATGCTTTTTAATATGGTTACTTTAGTGTAATAATAAGATAGTAAAAATTAATTTAGCTTAAAAAAATTTTCATCTCATTCCATATTTTTATATATAATGCCATTGACTACCATTATGCTTAAAATCACGATTGATTCTCATATTATAAATAAAAGAACAGAAAATTTATACATATTTTCTTCCAATCTTCCATCTATATTATTTTTAAAATAAAATTATATATTATAGATAAATGAGAAAAAAAATAAAATGAGGCCATCTTACAATTTCTTTCTCCCTCCTCAACCATGGTACTTAATTAACATATTGAGTTTAGATATTTAGGTTTTAATAACTTTTAGTTTTTTATTTGTAATTCATAGCAAATATTTATTTGAAAAGATTTTTTGCAAAAAAAATAATACAATTTTTATTAATAATAAAATAATAAAAAAATGATATTAATAAAAATAAAAAATGCTCTATAAATATAGTAAAATTGTAATTTTAAAAGAAATTAAATTATATAATTAAGTTTTAATTCAAAAATAAAAAATAACAAAATATTGTTTATTCCAATTTTAATTATAATTATAAGTGGGTGGGATAGAAATAGATGATCCTTTGGTCCTTCATCCAAATGGTGCTGTGAAACTTTTTTTTTTCTCCCCCATATTCCTACTTTGATTATAATTCTTAAAAGATAATAGAGAGTATTTAAGCCTATAAAAGTTTTCACCTATTTTGTACATTTATTCAATTCGCCTCTAACTATCAAATAAAATGTGAATAACTTGTCCTCCTTTGAGTTAATTACATTCTTGGTAATCGAATTTTGGGATTTATAATTAAATGGCGATAATAAAATAATTTGTAATACAAAAATTATTAAAATTCTATTTTATTTCAATTAAAGTAAAAATAACTTAAAAATAAATTTTATATATTACTAGAGTAACAATTAAACATGCCACATTATTTTTGGACCAATCAACTTTATAAATTGAACCACCAAATGGAAATAGTGCCACATCATCATGTAAACATGGAAAGATAATGTGTACAAGAAGACAAAAAAAATCCAAATAACTAATCAGAGTCTATTTGTAAAATTGACTGGTCCAAAAATGACATGACAATTATATAGGGTGTACTTAACTATTATTTCGATGATATAAAAAATTAATTTTTAGATTATTTTTACTTTAATTGAAATAAAATAGAATTTTGATAATTTTGTATTATAAATTATTTTATTTTGAATTTTTGGTTATAAATTTTAAAAGTCAGTGATCATGAATGTAGTTAACCCGTGATTGTCTTTTTGAAATAAAGGGTGCTTCTAGTTTTGTCGATGCTTGAAACAATATTGTCTTCTCTATATTACTATATCTCTAAAGTCAATAATTTTCTATACTACTGAACTCAATCACTTGCTGCCGTTACGTCCAGAAAATGATACTTCCTGAAATTCATTTTTTACAGAAATCCGTTTTGAATCAAAAGTTCATTTTCTAACTCTAAAACATTTTTATGCAATTTTTCAAGATATAATATGCATGAATGAATAAGAAGAAGTACCTCAATTTTATTTTATAAGTTTATATCCTATTTTTTTATATACTGAAGCATTCTTCAAAATTGGCTTCTTTTATCCATGCTTGAAGAGATTAAATGCTCATTTCTTTAATTTTTGCAATAAAAAAAGAGAAATTTCCTATAGAAAATTACTTGGAACAAATTTACAAAAAAGTTTACTTAAAGTTTGATTATCATCAAACTTAGGATATGGTCTTGAACCGATAATTTTCTTTTTTTTGATTATGACAAAAGCTTAATAAATTCCACTTAGAAGTCTATCTAGGTTAGTTTATAAAACTCTCCCTAAATATGTGCATAAGGGTATTTATAAAACGATAACACTTTTGTGATAGTATGAATCACCTATAACATGCTATACTAATATTCATAAATAAGATTAAAGTATAATCATGCCAATAAATTTTGAAAAAAAATGTAACTTGATATCAATCATAATGAATCAAACTACATTACTATGAATGAAACTACATAATATCAATCATAATGAATCAAACTACATACTCTGCATAATATCGATAAAACATTAAAGCCTCATCAAACCAATTTTCCAGAATATAACATCATTCATCATTCATCATTCATAACCATATGACATCATTCATCATTCATTCTCCCTTTTTTTTGTCATCAAGCACAAAAGGAGGGAAGAACAAAATTTGCACAAAAAAAATCCAAATACTATCACACAAAAAAAAACACAAAAATCACATAAAAGCCTAACTAAGAGTTTTAGGCATACAAAAATATCTCAAGTTAACCATTCAAAACAAATCAAAAATAAATTCATTATTTGATAAGAGAAACCAAATTATGGATCAACATCCATAGGTAGGAAACTACTACCAATTTGTTTTGGTTGTATAAGGGTCTTTATTCTAAGTATAGTAGTATTAGCTATTTTGTGTCTTAGTTGGAAAATAGGAGGATCTTCAAAAATAACACCAAGACTAGCAAAGGGTACAATAAGATCAACATCATGTTCAGCCATATGAGTAGGATTTGAAGGTAGTAAAGAAGGAATAAGTGAAAATATATTGCCAAAAACTCGAGCCAGCTTCCTAAAGAGTTTAGAAGCTTCCATAAACTGTGACTGAAGCTCCTAAAATTTGTGTTGATCAACCACAATGAGAGTTTTAGGCCGAGGCTGAGATGGATTAAGAGTTAGGGACTTAGGCATGCGAGGAGGTGAGTTTGGTGATTGTAGTAGGGATTGGGTTTCTATATTCACATAGTGAGAGTCATTAAATTTTGGTGAAGTATGGGAATTGGAGGATCTCTCAAGTGATTTCTTAGGAGGACTTGACACCATTTGTTCCTCATATTGGTCTTTAGACTTAGATACAGATTTGGTACTAAATGAACTCCTAGAAGCCTCAATAGAATTACTAGCAATAATTTTTTGCTATTTTGCAATGGAAGCAAAACTTTCTTCTTTGTTAGACTCCTCAACAGATTTGTCATCATGTTCAGAATTAAGTTTTGCCTTTTCCTTAAGCTCATTGATTTTTATATTAGAATTTGAATTTAGCTGGGCAACAAACTGTAAATAACATAATTTCATTTCTGTATCCATTCTAAAAAATCAATATTAGCCAACTCTTTGCCTTTACTAGGAGCGCTAACTGTGGGTTGCTCACTAACAAACTTGGCTTTAATCACCTCAACAAGTTTTCTTTTCCCCTTTTAGCTTGATTTTTAGTAGTTTTATAAAAAAATAAAGTTTATTTTTTCATATAGAAAAGGTTGAGACATAGTGTCCTTAGTTATCAATTTCCAGTGCTTAAAAAGTTTAGTCAAAATAAGGCTATAAGGTTTATTTTCATCTACTAATCATGTGGTCATGTGGTTAAAAATCAAATATGGTAGATTGAAGTCCTTTCCAATATGGAAATGCAATAGAAAAACTATATAAAAATCAGACAAAAAGTATGATTTTGAATCATGATCGATAAAAATCATGAACTAATAGCGGGTATATTTTGCTGCAACAAAAAGAGAAAAACCTTTTCCATCCTTAATTTTTGACATATTTGGCTACATCAAGGGCTAGCCTTACTAGATCATCCCAAATAAGAAATTTTGAAGGCAATAAATGTGGGCAATTTAAAAGGTTGGATTTTTTTCACAATAGGGTTTTTCGATTTGGTGGTGATAGGTTCTAAAAGTATGGGTTTTAAAGGTTTGGGTTTTGGATCTTTATGTTTGGAAAATGATTTTGTGTGTTTGGGTTGCAAAACTTTCTCAAAAGTGGATTGATTGGATGGTGGTGGCATAAATGGCGACACCAGTAGTTTAGGATTTTTTTTATCGACGATTTGGTTATGCATATGGTGGCATTAGCTTAAAGTTAGAAAGATGAAAAAAATATAGAGAATAGAGAAAAGATAAAAACTTGGTTTTTAGGGATTTTGAAATATGGAAGGAGGAGAAGATAAAAACATGATTTTTAAGAAAGCATTTAATGAACACAGTTTTTCACAACAAAAAAAAGAAAATATCTTTTTAAAGTTTTAAAAAAGAATTAAAATAAAGAATAAAAGTTTTAATTTTGATGTGAATTTTCCATATACATAGTACTTACATGAATTGGGAAATTGCATTTTTGCAATTACGAGGAAACGAGAAGAAGAAAAAATTAGAAAAATATAGGTCTGCCCCTACAAATTTTAGAGTATACACAGATAGCAACTAGGGACAAAATAGACATTCCATAGATGTTCTATTAACTTGATCACTCAGCCATCATGTCAATTAAATTCATGTTAGACAGAGAAAAAATATGATCATTTAATACACAAAAATCTAGCATATATATTCACAAGTAGATTTTTGAACTAATATGCAATTTTTGATAAAATTTTAAATAATATAAACATACCTTAGGAGAAAATTAATTTTCTGATGTACCAATGCCTAGCTTTCTTCTTAATTGTTAGAATATATCTTTTTTAAGAGGTTTAGTGAAGATATCTGCTAATTGTTGTTTTGTAGGAACAAATTCCAATAAAATATCTCCCCATTGCACATTATCTTTGATGAAGTTGTGTCTAATTTTAATATGCTTAGTCCTTGAATGTAGAATAGAGTTCTTGGTCAGATTTATGACATTTGTATTATCACAAAATATTGGAATATTGTCAAATTCTATCCTATAATCTTTTAGTTGTTGTCTAATTCATAGAATTTGAGCAACACATCTACTAGCTGCTATATATTCATCCTCTACTGTAAATAAGGCCATATAGTTTTGTTTTTTGTTAGACCATGTAATAAGAGAATGTCATAAGAAATGACAAGTACCAAAAGTACTTTTTTTTTGTAAATTCTGTAACTAAGATAATCAACATTAGAATATCCAATAAGATTAAAAGATGTGTTCTTTAGATACCAAAATTCCAATTATTGAGTTCCATGTAGATATCTTAAAATTCTTTTAAATGTAGACAAGTGTGACTCTTTTGGAGTAATTGAATGCAAACACATAGACATAAATTGAAATGGATATCTAGTTTACTTGTTGTTAGATATAGTAATGATCCAATCATGCCTTTATATAATTTTGCTTCAACATTTTTACCTTTTCATCTTTTTTTAGCTTTATGGAAGAACTCATTTGGGTACTAGCAGATTTTGCATCAGGCATTTTAAATTTCTTCAGCAATTTCTTTGTATACTTTATTGAACTTATTAAGACACCATAAACACATTACTTGATTTAGAGACCAAAAAGAATGTTAAATTACTCATCATGCACATTTTGAATTATGTTTTCATGATAATTTCAAATTCTTTACACAAGGAAATGTTAGTAGAACCAAAAATAATATAATCAACATATATTTGAATAATTAAAATATAGGAAAATTTATGCTTGATAAAAAGTTTCGTGTCTACTTTCCTCTAATAAAACGATAAGCAAGTAAAAAACAACTTAATCTTTCATACCAAGCTCTTAAAGTTTTTTTCAAACCATATAAAGCCTTTTTAAATTTGTAAACAAAATTTGGATATTTAGAATTTTCATAACCTGAAGGTGGTTCACATATACTTCTTTATTTAGAAAACCATTTTAAAAAGCACTTTTAACATCCATTTGATATAGTTTAAAGTTTTTGAAATATGCATATGTGTACAAAATTCTTATAGCTTATACTCTAGCTATGAGTGCAAAAGTTTCTTAAAATCTATACTTTTTTTTTATTGTAGCCTTGAGTCATTTATTTGGCCTTATTTCTAATAACATTGCCTTACTCATCTAACTTATTTTTAAACACCCATTTTGTTGTAATAATAGAATAATATAAGGTTCTAAGCTCCAAATCCCAAAGTTTATTTCTTTCAAACTGACTTCACTCTTCTTGCATCGCAAGAATCCAATTATCATCATTTTGAGCATCAATATAAAATTTTAGGTTCAAGTTGAGAGAAAAAAGTAATATTACCATAATATTCACGCACGGCTCTTTTATTCATTATTCTTTCAGAAGTATTAGTCAATAGATTATCTTTGGGGTGATATTTGTGAAATCTCTAATCTTTAGGCAATTCTAGTGGTTGCTTAGATTACAGTTCTATCTAAATTTCTAGTACACTTTCTATTCGAATTTCTGGATCATTTTTTTTTGCATTTTTATGTTGTTTCAAAATTATATCATTCAGATCTTATTGCTAATCTGGTATTTTTTTGGTTCAACAATCTTTTGCCTTTTATCATCTTCTATCTCAAAACTTGTTTCATTATTGGAACTCCTTTCTCCAAAGTAGATATTAGTGTTAGAGAGTATGCCTTAGAGCCTATGTAATAGGGATGTATTTCATATGTATGAATTCCTATTCTTAATAAGAGGCATTATTATTTAGTTAATGCTATGTTTAAATACATGAGTTTGTAAATCTTAAATTAATAAATGAAATCCTAGATATTATAAACACAGTTCAAAGACAATCATGAAAGTGTTCATGATATGAGATGTCTATTGCATGTAAATGTGTTAATATTTAAATATCCCTAGTTATAGAATTAACAAGATAGGACATTGTTAATTCGGACAGACTAGCACATGTTATGCTTCTTGAATGGTTCAAGCAGTGGTTCTCATAACTGTGATTATGAAAGATAATCAAAGCTAACATATGGATGCTTGTTAGAAGAACGAGTTCATTAGAGACCTGCAAAGAGAATCCTCACATGGACATTAAATCTATATCAGTGATGAATCTCTTCATAGCGGTTGTGCAAGTATCCTTAGACTTGAGATCACCAAAGTTATCTTAAGTAGCAAGTGGTATATTTTGACTCTATAACTGATTACTTCCAACTGGTAGTGA
This sequence comes from Excoecaria agallocha, assembly GCA_037975025.1. NCBI lineage: Eukaryota > Viridiplantae > Streptophyta > Magnoliopsida > Malpighiales > Euphorbiaceae > Excoecaria > Excoecaria agallocha. The sequence goes on from CM075807.1 coordinate 15,422,628, forward strand.
ACATAGTTAGGAGATTGGATATATCATGACCAACTTGAAGATAGTTGAGTGATTAACAAAGGATTCACCATCCCGAATTTAATAAGGGAAGTTATCTCGCATGATTCTATAATTGCCTTGTGCAGAGAATCTCTGGCAAGAGTAATATGCCAAGATGGATAGAGATCTATGGAGAGCATTTTAGGAACAATGGTTAAATTAATAGAACATACATAATTAGATTTATATGAGTTGACAGAAATCCATACTCAGAATCTAATTGAGATAAGAGTGGTGGAAGGAGTAATTGCATGATAACTGTTTCTATGGAAGAATATAGTCAAACCACTTGACTTTCCTAAAATTTGGGTAGTCATGATTCCTAGCTAGAGGCCAATTATGATTTGTATAATAGTGTATCAAGAATATCAATAGGAATTGATAAAGTGATTTAAAGAAGTTTAAATCATGTGAGTTTTGAATATAACTCACAATTACATATTATACTGCCAATATGGATAGAAACCAACAGGTCACACACATATAGAGAAAAAGGATAAAATGGTAAAATGACAAGGATAATAAAATTTGATATTATTATGGGGATAGAGAAGTGAATAAGATAATAATTAATTAAAGAGTTTAATTAATTATGATCAAGTAAAATTGTTTGTAGAACTTTTTTGAAATGTTATGTAAAATTGGACCTAATTGAAATAATATATTTTATAATTGATTATTATTGAACTATAAGTGTTATGGGGCTGATATAAAAATTAATAGGTCCATTGGAGGAATTATAAAGGCCTAAAGAAGTGAAGTTGGCATAAAAGCCCTTCAGAAGAAGGGCCACACGCCAACTCCAAAACAGAAGGCCTTAGAGGCCTAATTCTTGGACAAAAATAAATTAAATATGTTACATAAGTGTTTTGGAGCCTACATATTTAATTTGGTTGTATTTGGAATTCATTTGGGTAATTAAATCCAAGTATATGTACAAAGGGCCTAGTTTGTGGGTTTTATGTATAATCTTTTGTGAAAGGGCTTAAATTGAATTTAATTGAACCTATAAATAATTCAAAAAGCCCAATTAATAATTTTTCAGTAATTTTAAAGAGTCCAATCCCATTATGAAGTTGGATTTTTTAACCTAACTATAAAAATCCAAGAGATGTGGAATTAGGGTTAAGTGTGAACAATTAAGAAAACACTCTCTCTCTTTTTCTCAACCCTAGCTGCCACCTTCCCTAGCTAGCATCTAGGGATTTGGGCTAGCCCTTGTTCCTCCTAATTTTTGGTTCTTTCAATCCTTCTCTAGTGTGGATTACTCATTGGAGGTGTTCGATTTTGGACACTGTGATTTGCGACAACCCAGTGAGAAGGAAAATCAACTGTTCAATAAAAATCAAAGGTGATTTTTCTTGTTTTCATTAATATGCATATTGTAAATTCATGGCAAGATTAGATCTATTGGTTAAAAATTTTAAATTTTGCTTATGTATGAGATGCATGTAACCGGTAATTCCCAACATGGTATCAGAGCCTCGATTTTGCCATGAATATACAATTCTATATTTTTCTGCGGAATAAGTTTTATTTTTGAGTTATTTATTTCATGAACTTTAAAATATCAGATTTGATTGTTCATTAATGAGAAATATTGATTTCTGGATATATGTGTGATCAAATAAATAAAACGAAAACAAAAACAATTCTTTTGAGAAAGGGATCATGGTTTTGGCGTGAATGGCTTTTAATTTTAGGGGCTGTTCTAAATTAATTTTTTATATATCCACTATAAGATCATTTTGATGATAATTTATGTGTTTAATATATGATATTAAGCCATAGGATCAAATGAAATTAAAATCGAACAAGTTTTGCATGAAAACTAGTTTAGTCGAAAAGTTCGATAAATTAGTGTTCTTGGTGTGTTCTTGATGTGTTCTTGTTTAGAACGATTTTTAATCTTCTAAATATAATATATCTGATATATTAAAGTGTTTTTAATTAGTTGGATTAATTAAAATGAGCCTTAAATTAATTAAATTAATTTTAATTTATTAAAATCACTTAATGGGCTTAATTATGCTTACAGACTTGGTTTAAATTAGTGAATGACTTGGTGGGCCCAAGGAGCTGATTTAAATTAAATATTATAAACTATAATTAATTTTATTAATGGATTTTAAGGGTTGGAGTGGGCTTGGCTCATTCAAAAAGGCCTAAATGGTCTAATAGACACAAAACTAGTTTGTGTGTGAACACACTTTAGGGTTTTATTGTGTGGGTTTCGACCTACCCTTGTTTTAAGCCCAAAATTGATTTTTTAATTATTTAATATGATTAATTAATTAAATAATTAATTGATAATTAATTAATAATCAATTGAATTGATAATTAAAGTAAGAACACATACATGCAAAAAGATTTCCTAAAATGAAAGTTTTAAAAATGGAAAAAGTTTCCTAATTTGATCACATTATTAAAATAACTCAAAAGTTTGTTTCAAGAGTCAAAACAAAGTTAGTAATCCATTATATGTTTTACTTTATGCATTAGAAATGCATATAAGAGTTTATGATTGACATGATGGATAGTTATGGACAAGGCCCAATGTGATTGAGCATTATGCATGTTTTGCCCCAATAAGTACTTTTATGTCCCGACCACTTATTTTTGATTTGTATTTCTTTTTCAAATTGTAATATGTAATTAGATTACTTAGATTAGAATTAGAGATAGAAATGAAGACCACTATCAAGGAGCAAGATGGGCCGGATGAAGATCCAACAAGATTGAAGATAATGTAATTATTTTTACTTATTTGAATCATGCATACTACCTAGGTGTGACCTTTTGATTTCCCTTTTTGCTCAGGGAAATCAATGTAGTAAAGTCCATAACTATACCAGATTTGTATGCTTATATTTATGTGATAGATATAGGATGCATACCAATGTATGCCAACCATGTATGATGAGACTTAATTAACTAAAACCCTCAAATAAATACTAAGGTTTATAAGCCTTCCATTAATTTGAGGAGAATCAGAGTTCTTTATAGTGTGGGTTATTGACCATAGTCAAGCTCACATTATATCGAATATGTTCAAATCTAATTAAATGGGTCATCTTAGCTAGCCCATTAGCTTGTTGACCACAATCAAGGCTTGTAACACCCTTATCAGAAAAGTATTTTTCGATGCGCAAGTTAACGGTAAACGGTAAAATTTTTTTTTCAAACTTCAATCATTGCCAAACAACTTTGATACAATTTAATATTTTATTCAATTAACGAAATTTCGGCAGCATAATGGCTAGAACTTACTAGCCTCCTGAAAAATTCAAACAATCCACACAGGCTCTCAGAGGCACAACAAATCATATATCAATGATAGTCATTTACAACTCTTTAACTGACATTATCAGAACAACAACAATATTTATTATTTAACAAAAAGTATCTTTAATACAGTTCAATTCTATACTCTCACTGTCTAAGTATATACATGCCATAAATACTAAAAATAAAAGTACAACTAACTTTCTTCATCTTCGCATTCAGCTTCTCCGTGAATCAAGTTCTATCAACACTTCAAAATCTGCACGCAGTAAACATTACATGCTGAGCACTAGAAATGCTCAGTGGTGACTACTAATCCTAGAATTTTCCAATTTCAACATAATTAAATAAATTGTGCAAACTTCTATTCTTATTTATCAGAAATTTACTTTTAATTTCTTTCACACTATTTTCATTGTTTACCAACATTTTTTTTAAAACCGTTTTACTTTGTTCGTATACTTTTTAATTTACTATACACTACTTTCCTTGTGATTCGATTACAAATTGACTTTTCCTTTTACGTCTCTTACTTCTACTTTTACTTATCTTTTGTCCTATACTTTTGCATCACTTGGCGTAGTTGTTTCATTTTACGAGTTACATGGATACTCATGTCTTTAATGGCAAGTTTCCTGTTCTAGTTCCATTAGGTAATTCAAATACGATTTTCATTATCTATTATTTTAATTCACTTTAACCTTTAGGCTTATAATCTTTATTGCAAAGTGATGTAAGTATTTTGGATCACTCTGCATACAAATCTTTATTTTTGTTTCTTTTTAAATGAACCTTTTCTATTTTAACTAAACAATCATTTGTTTTTTTGATCATTTTACTTTTTACTTAATCTTTACTTCCAGAATTTATTATTTAGTCATATTTTACACTTAAATACAGTATTGTCATGTTTGACTTTAAATACATAATTAGCACTATTTTTCGAACTCTTTATTTTCTTAAAATAATAATTGGTACACAAATTACAAATTCAATCTCATGGGTATTTTCATAAACGTTTTATTTTTTTATAACCATTTTCTTGTCATTATTGCTTAGTAATTATAACCTTTGAGAATAATTTCGGTTTTATCCCAAAGCTTTCATTTCCTTTCAATCAAGTTCTTTTTCATTTATAATATTTAAATTCAATTACTTTCACACTTTCCATTTATTCTTTTCAATATGCCCCTGATGCAATATGACATGACTCTCAAAAAGGATATACAGAACATGGACCCAAAGGTCCCAGTAAACAGATAGAGAAATGATCTCTGAAGATCAAGTCTCACAGAGCAGAAAATAGATGCATTTTCACTTTCACTTTACACTGAAGCTATGGAGATCAAAGATCCTACTCATAGCAAAGTAAGTCGCCATGACTTGCACCACGGTATAAAGGTGTCCCTATGGCTAGCCAATTATATCCTGAATAAGAATATCACTACCTGACTATTGCTAAGGGCAAAAACAGTCAAGAACTTTTTGAAGGATTTTCAAACTTCAATAATTTTAATTTCTTCTATTTTGCTTAAAACAGTGCATTTTGTCAATCGCACTCTTTTTAGTGCTATCGACTATACAATAACTTTTTCTTTTCGTTTTCTTTTTCTTTCCAATCACTTTTGCGTGAATTATTTGACAATAATTCACTATAAATAATTTAATTAATTATTTTCTCGATATATATATATATTTATTTCCATATTTTGTGAATTATATCAGGATAATTCACTCTTTTCTTTCTTGGCACTTATTCGATTATTTCTTTACAATTCAAAAATATACTTTTACAGTCATTTTATTCACTTTTTGACTCTTAGTCAATCTCTTACTTTTTCGGTCTAAATTTGCGATTATTTAAAAATTACAATACGTTATACGGGGTTGTGAATTATTTATAATAATTTACCGTTTTATTCGAATATGAATTATTTTGTAATCATTTGGGTACTGTTCATTTATACGGTTACTATTCACTTATATGATTACTATTCACTCATACGATTACTATTCACTTATACGGTTACTATTCACTCATACGATTACTATTCACAAATCATTTACTATTGTTAATTTATTCACTATACTTTTTATTTTCTGCAAATTTATCATTTAATCTTTTCTTTGTTTTTTTCCTTATACAAAATGTACATTAAATTATTTCTCAATAATTCAATATTTCAATTACGTATATTCCATATTTATTTCTAAATTAATCCATACATCACATAAATTTCATAAAAATTTATGTGAACATTGTTTTTCAATTATTGTCATATTTTCTTATTTCATGAATTATTTTAACATAATTCATCATATACCATACACTTAACAATTCTCTAAATTTTCATAAATTTCATTAAAACTTCATGGCAATTTATTTTATACTTATTATCATTATATAACATAATCAACAAAAATTCTCTATTTTTTTAATTACATTATTCAATAAATATTCCAAACTAGTCATATAAATTTCTATAAATTTCATAACAATTTATGGATAAATATTATTTCATTTTCTATCAATTAGGACTTAATTTCATTAATTTACAATACAATAATTCATTTCTTTAACAAGAAAATTTTTGATTCACAAAGAAAAATTCTTAATAAATTTCCTTAACTCAATTTATACACTATATTAGGCTTAATTAAAATTTAATTGAACAATAATGACATTAATTTCAATATTAATCAATAATTCAATATTTTTCCTTAATAAATTTAAAGAAAAAATTCAACAAATTAAGGAAAATTAAAAGATTTCGTAGTCATATACCTTAACGGTCGAATTCGTTTCGATTTTTTTAATAATTTGCTCACCGAAGCATCGCCGGAGCGTTGCCGGAGAGTCACCGAAATCTCGCCAGTGACAATCCGACACTACCACATTGTAGATCAGGATCCCTTCATTCATTTTCAGGTGGTCACGCGTCCAAATTCTTTCTTGTTTGGTCGGAATCTTAACTTGAATCACCCGCCAAATCCATTTTCTATCCACCGATCGCCGGCGTTTGAGGAGCGATGGAATATACCGAAAGACTCGCCTCGTCGTCGGGAGTTGATCGGTGGTGGTGGTGTCCCCATTCGACGCCTTGATTCGTCAGAACGAACAAAAAACCCATTTAAACTAAAATAAGAAAAACTCGACGATCGAACCACCACAACGGAGGCCGGATGCCGATGAGAGGGAGATGGCATGCCGCTCGTCGCCGTTACGGTGATGGCTGGCGTGAGGGGTGGCCGGTAATTACCGGTCGGTGCTCTTTCTTTTTCTTTTTTTTCTTTCTTGTGATCGGCAACCACTGCTTCTTTTTTTCTTTTTTTTTCTCGTTACTTATTTCTTTCTTTCTTTTGTTTTATAAGATTGTGGCCAGTGGCCACAATCAATTGCCGAAATATATATATTTTTTTGTCTTTTCTTTTCTTTTTTTCTTCATTTAACCCCCTTTCTATTTCAATGGCCATTCTTGACTCCCGATTTTCAAGGCCCCCACTTTTTTTTTTAAATTTTCATATATTTATTTATATATATTTATTGATCCATAATTTTACTATTTTGGTATCTAAAACTTTTGCTATTACTTTCAAATCTCCTATTCACATTAAAATCGATTCCATAATTTTTATCACATCAAAAATAGGTGGGACATAAATTTTCAACTCAATCGGAATTCGTTATCGATCCGATTTAAATTTATCAATCCAATCCAAAAATACTGGTGTTATAGAAAAATTTACTCTTTGCACCCAAAATAATCTATATATTATTTTAGGCTTAACTGCAATTTTTGGTAATTTTTGGAGTTCGTTTACTATTTTTAAATATTTATACAATATTGAGTCAATTCCCCGATAATAAAAATTGACTCGCTACCTTTTTCATATTTTTGACTTTTCGAGATCCATTTGACCTCGGTTCTACTTTAAATTTCAACCCTGGACTCCCCATGATCAATACTTTCCGACGGTTCAATAAAACATTTTTCACTTTCGGGTGTACTTTTCAGCCCGAAAAATACTATTTATTGTCGGAAAATACTGTAAACGGCTAATCCGGTGCTAAGGCCATTACAATTCTCCCCTACTAAAAGAAATTTCGTCCTCGAAATTTACTTATATCGAAGAGTAGAGAATATTATACAGTTATCGAAACTTCTTTTTCATTCAATAGTTCCGAAGAAAGAATCTTTGCTAATGGAATCCATATACTTTTAAGCCAACCAATCTCGATATCAAAACTCATTATCTCTTTCCTTGCACAAGTCATACAATGCTGTGTATAGATTTCTTTCACATTTCAAATCAAATTAACTCTTGTTGACTTCCTTACATTTAATTAAGTCCAACATAAAGGATTCGACATTTTCTTTCTGACAATGCCTCAATAAGAGTCAAATTTCTCTTGAATTTGATATTCTTGTCACATATAGTCTCTACTAAGGGCAAGTACTTTTCACAATCATTCTTTTATTATCTAAATTATCTACTCCGACTGACCATCAGTACAAGGGTGGATCACTATGCTAATATTGAGATTATCGCTAATCTCTCATATAGCATCTTTTCTCTTAAAAGTAAAGACAATCCAATATCAGAATTTCTGATCACATTATCCCACTTTTAGTCAGATATCATTATAAGTCGAAACAAGTCCTGAAGGCATCTAATGCTTCGCTTTCCTTTGCTAACACATCAAACATTCACTTACAATACCTGTCAAGTTACACTTTCAACCTGACTTTCAATACTAAGCTTGTAATTTTGATACATTTGATAATTGTCAGGATGCAAAATATTACTATCTCAATGGGCTTCAGTAAGAATCTTTCAACTTATTCATAATAACTATCATACAAACATTCTCTTTCTGAACCATTTTGTTCCTACCCGATATACAATATCGGTTTCACTTATAACTCAACTAAGGATGCCCCTATCTAGAGCCACACTTAAATTGATATTCACGGCTTGAAGAATCGAAAACATTATATGTAATCATTCTTACTTCTTATTCAGTCATACATATTCATTTTAGTGCATTCACCTTATCACATACAGATTCCTTTGCTGAGGGTTCCGGCCACTTCGTTAACTTTTCTACAGTACCCGACTAAATCCAGGAATTCCACACTGAACCACATGTTACATTAACTAAACTGAGTAAATAGTTACTTTTCTTTCAATACTTGCAGAATAATTCTCAAATACTTATCATATTCTTTCTATATCTCAGAACATACCAGTTGGTGATTACTTAAATCCACTCAAATGAATCTAAGTAAAGGTGAAAAACTCTTCCCTATCAATTCACAAAAGTGGTCGATGCGTTAGCAAATCTAACTGACACGGCCAATAACTTATAAGGGCTACATCAGATACATAAAATAATATTGAGTACACTGTTTCTCGTCTCATTCTTAGGTCGTCCCTATGCTCATCATATCCCTTGTCAGTTTCATCCTATCAAGTGGGGCCTATACACACAGTATGATGCAGATCAGATGCTGTCAAATAAAGTGAAATGCTATGCAATGAATGTATGATTTCATGTATGCAATAGAATACTGTCACGTATTCTCATATAATACAGATGTTACAACCCATCCCAATACTATGTCATGTACAATCAAATCCCCACATCTATAAAGGAATCACTGACAAGTATATAGAGCATCTTAAACAACTTCAACTTTTTATCAATTTGCTCAATAGCATTTTAAATCAAGACAATCCAGTCAAGGTATCTCTGTGTCCCTTACAATTTATCTGAATCCAATATACAATTCCTTTTTAACTTCCTAGAATACTCTTTATTTTGTCCTTCTTTGGACTGTTTCTCATCCATATAGGCACTTAAATTCTCACATTTACATTCAGTTTCAGTCAATACTTCATTTTCCTGCTTTGACCTCCAAAAAGCCTCAAGCAGCAATGCTTTCATTCTCACCCACTACTGTCTTTACTATACAGAATCAATCCTTTCACATAAGACAATTTCGGTCAAATATCAACTTTTCATATTTTAAACTAAGAGGGAAACACGTACACATTAGATTCCTAACACTTATCCACCTATAACTGGCATGTATATACAGACGAACCTATCACTTAACCTTATTCCACTCCGATCTTAGAACCGCTTAAACCTTTGCTCTGATACCACTAAATGTAACACCCTTATCAGAAAAGTATTTTTCGATGCGCAAGTTAGCGGTAAACGGTAATTTTTTTTTCAAACTTCAATCATTGCCAAACAACTTTGATACAATTTAATATTTTATTCAATTTACGAAACTTCGGCAACATAATGGCTAGAACTTACTAGCCTCCTGAAAAATTCAAACAATCCACATAGCCTCTCAGAGGCACAACAAATCATATATCAATGATAGTCATTTACAACTCTTTAACTGACATTATCAGAACAACAACAATATTTATTATTTAACAAAAAGTACCTTTAATATAGTTCAATTCTATACTCTCACTATCTAAGTATATACATGCCACAAACACTAAAAATAAAAGTACAACTAACTTTCTTCATCTTCGCATTCAGCTTCTCCGTGAATCAAACTCCATCAATACTTCAAAACCTACACGCAGTAAACACTACGTGCTGAGCACTAGAAATGCTCAGTGGTGACTACTAATCCTAGAATTTTCCAATTTCAACATAATTAAATAAATTGTGCAAACTTCTATTCTTATTTATCAGAAATTTACTTTTAATTTCTTTCACACTATTTTCATTGTTTACCAACATTTTTTTTAAACCGTTTTACTTTGTTCGTATACTTTTTAATTTACTATACACTACTTTCCTTGTGATTCGATTACAAATTGACTTTTCCTTTTACGTCTCTTACTTCTACTTTTACTTATCTTTTGTCCTATACTTTTGCATCACTTGGCGTAGTTATTTCATTTTACGAGTTACATGGATACTCATGTCTTTAATGGCAAGTTTCCCTTTCCCAGTTCCATTAGGTAATTCAAATACGATTTTCATTATCTATTCTTTTAATTCACTTTAACCTTTAAGCTTATAATCTTTATTGCAAAGTGATGTAAGTATTTTGGATCACTCTGCATACAAATCTTTATTTTTGTTTCTTTTTAAATGAACCTTTTCTATTTTAACTAAACAATCATTTGTTTTTTTGATCATTTTACTTTTTACTTAATCTTTACTTCCAGAATTTATTATTTAGTCATATTTTACACTTAAATACAGTATTGTCATGTTTGACTTTAAATACATAATTAGCACTATTTTTCGAACTCTTTATTTTCTTAAAATAATAATTGGTACACAAATTACAAATTCAATCTCATGGGTATTTTCATAAACGTTTTATTTTTTTATAACCATTTTCTTGTCATTATTGCTTAGTAATTATAACCTTTGAGAATAATTTCGGTTTTATCCCAAAGCTTTCATTTCCTTTCAATCAAGTTCTTTTTCATTTATAATATTTATATTTAATTACTTTCACACTTTCCATTTATTCTTTTCAATATGCCCCTAATGCAATATGCCAGGACTCTAAAAAAGGATATACAGAACATGGATCCAAAGGTCCCACTAAACAGATAGAGAAATGATCTCGGAAGATAAAGTCTCACAGAGCAGAAAACAGATGCATTTTCACTTTCACTTTACACTGAAGCTATGGAGATCAAAGATCCTACTCATAGCAAAGCAAGTTGCCATGACTTGCACCGCAGTATAAAGGTGTCCCTATGGCTAGCCAATTATATCCTGAATAAGAATATCACTACCTGACTATTGCTAAGGACAAAAACATTCAAGAACTTTTTGAACGATTTTCAAACTTCAATAATTTTAATTTCTTCTATTTTGCTTAAAACAGTGCATTTTGTCAATCGCACTCTTTTTAGTGCTATCGACTATACAATAACTTTTTCTTTTCGTTTCCTTTTTCTTTCCAATCACTTTTGCGTGAATTATTTGACAATAATTCACTATAAATAATTTAATTAATTATTTTCTCGATATATATATATATATTTATTTCCATATTTTGTAAATTATATCAGGATAATTCACTCTTTTCTTTCTTGGCACTTATTCGATTATTTCTTTACAATTCAAAAATATACTTTTACAGTCATTTTATTCACTTTTTGACTCTTAGTCAATCTCTTACTTTTCCGGTCTAAATTTGCGATTATTTGAAAATTACAATACGTTATACGGGGTTGTGAATTATTTATAATAATTTACCGTTTTATTCGAATTATGAATTATTTTGTAATCATTTGGGTACTGTTCATTTATTCGGTTACTATTCATTTATATGATTACTATTCAATCAAATGATTACTATTCACTTATACGGTTACTATTCACTCATACGATTACTATTCACAAATCATTTACTATTGTTAATTTATTCACTATACTTTTTATTTTCTGCAAATTTATCATTTAATCTTTTCTTTTTTTTTTCCTTATACAAAATGTACATTAAATTATTTCTCAATAATTCAATATTTCAATTACGTATATTCCATATTTATTTTTAAATTAATCCATACATCACATAAATTTCATAAAAATTTATGTGAATATTGTTTTTCAATTATTGTCATATTTTCTTATTTTATGAATTATTTTCACATAATTCATCATATACCATACACTTAACAATTCTCTAAATTTTCATAAATTTCATTAAAAATTCATGGCAATTTATTTTATACTTATTATCATTATATAACATAATCAACAAAAATTCTCTATTTTTTTAATTACATTATTCAATAAATATTCCAAACTAGTCATATAAATTTCTATAAATTCCATAACAATTTATGGATAAATATTATTTCATTTTCTATCAATTAGGACTTAATTTCATTAATTTACAATACAATAATTCATTTCTTTAACTAGGAAATTTTTGATTCACAAAGGAAAATTCTTAATAAATTTCCTTAACTCAATTTATACACTATATTAGGCTTAATTAAAATTTAATTGAACAATAATAACATTAATTTCAATATTAATCAATAATTCAATATTTTTCCTTAATAAATTTAAAGAAAAAATTCAACAAATTAAGGAAAATTAAAAGATTTCGTAGTGACATACCTTAACGGTCGAATTCGTTTCGATTTTCTTAATAATTTGCTCACCGGAGCATCACCGAAGCGTCGCCGGAGAGTCACCGAAATCTCGCCGGTGACAATCCGACACTACCACCTTGTAGATCGGGATCTCCTCATTCATTTTCAGGTGGTCACGCATCCAAATTCTTTCTTGTTTGGTCGGAATCTTAACTTGAATCACCCACCAAATTCATTTTCGATCCACCGATCGCCGGCATTTGAGGAGCGATGGAATATACCAAAAGACTCACCTCATCGTCGGGAGTTGATCGGTGGTGGTGGTGTCCCCATCCGATGCCTTGATTCACCGGAACGAACAAAAAACCCATTTAAACTAAAATAAGAAAAACTCGACGATTGGACCACCACAACGGAGGCCGGATGTCGGTGAGAGGGAGAGGGCACGCCGCTCGTCGCCGTTACGGTGATGGCCGGCATGAGGGGTGGCCGGTAATTGCCGGTCGGTGCTCTTTCTTTTTCTTTCTTTTTCTTTCTTTTTTTTTCTTTCTTGTGGTCGGCGACCACTGCTTCTTTTTTTCTTTTTTTTTTTCTCGTTACTTATTTCTTTTTTTCTTTTATTTTATAAGATTGTGGCCAGTGGCCACAATCAATTGCCGAAATATATATTTTTTTTGTCTTTTCTTTTTTTTTTCATTTAACCCCCTTTCTATTTCAATGGCCATTCTTGACTCCCGATTTTCAAGGCCCCCACTTTTTTTTTTAAAATTTTCATATATTTATTTATATATATTTATTGATCCATAATTTTACTATTTTGGTATCTAAAACTTTTGCTATTGCTTTCAAAGCTCCTATTCACATTAAAATCAATTCCATAATTTTTATCACATCAAAAATAGGTGGGATATAAATTTTCAACTCAATCGGAACTCGTTATCGATCCGATTTAAATTTATCAATCCACTCCAAAAATACTGGTGTTATAGAAAAATTTACTTTTTGCAGCCAAAATAATCTATATATTATTTTCGGCTTAACTGCAATTTTTGGTAATTTTTGTAGTTCGTTTACTATTTTTAAATATTTATACAATATTGAGTCAATTCCCCGATAATAAAAATTGACTCGCTACCTTTTTCATATTTTTGACTTTTCGAGATCCATTTAACCTCGGTTCTACTTCAAATTTCAACCCTGGACTCCCCATGACCAATACTTTTCGATGGTTCAATAAAACATTTTTCACTTTCGGTTGTACTTTTCAGCCCGAAAAATACTATTCACTGTCGGAAAATACTGTAAACGGCTAATCCGGTGCTAAGGCCATTACAAGACTAATGGTTTTAGAGGCAAGATTAGGGAATGCATATAGGATATGCATGTATCAAGAGTTGATAACCTAATGATCCAATAGTTGTGTAGAGACACGATTGGTATAGAGATACCTACCTTTCAAGGGTATGGAGTTTGGCTTGTTGACCACAGTCAAGGTCAAATTACATATCAAGGATTGGATATTGGCCCATTAGGAAAATCATTTGGTTTTCTCGAATTAAATAGTGAGGGCTATTAATTCGCAATAAAATAGTGGGAGTAAATGGATTAATTAAAGACCTTATTAATGCATACATATATATGAACCTACTCTCATATGTTTTCTTTTTCACATCTAGGTCATCATCATGAGCACACTAAAAGTAATATACGATCAATCTTGGATAACAAGCTGGTTGGCAACAAAAACTGACTGGATCAGGCAAGTGAGACTTGTTCTTAGAGCTGAAAAGATCCATTATGTCTTGGATAAAGATCCACCACCACTTCCATCAGATGATGCCATTGATGAGATCAAAGGCACTTATCGAAAAAACATGGAGGATAGTGAAGCAACAACATGTCTGATGCTGGGTGTTATGTCCTTGAAGCTTTAAAAGCAACATGAGATGATGGATGCTAGAACCATCATTTTGCATCTTGAGGAGCTTTATTCTTCTCAGGCTAGAACTGAGCAATATGAGATTGCTCGAGATCTATTTAGCTACAAAATGGTGGAAGGCACTGCGGCTGCTACTCATGCATTGAAGATGTATGGGTATATTGAGCATTTGAGTAGACTTGGCTATGTAATGGATAATGATCTATACATAGATTTAATCTTGTACTCGTTGGCTCCAAGTTATGCACCTTTTGTGCTTAACTTCAACATGAACAATATCCAAGTAACAATTCCTAAATTAATCAACATGCTCAAGACAGCTGATGGATCCTTTAAGAAGGATCCAAAAAGTGTCATGGTTGTCACTTCTGCTAAAGGCAAAAAGCAAAAGAAGAAGATAACCAAGGCGCAGCCAAAGAATGGTGGGATCTCTAAGAAGAAGGTTGCCAAGAAAGAGAATCCCATAGGAACTTGCTTCCATTGTGGAAAGGATGGTCATTGGAAGCGTAACTACAAGGCCTATCTAGATTCTCTCAAGGAGAAAAAGCAAGCTGATGCTTCTACAGGGGCTTAGAAGCTTTAGAAGAGTTGAAAAGGTAGAAATATGTTTGCAGTCAGCTACTGGATAGAACATCTCTACAACGGTTATGGGGACTTACCATTTGCCTCTTCCAAGTGGATTAGTACTGGAATTAAATAATTGTTATTATGTTCCAGCTTTATCCAAGTGTATTATTTCTTTTAGTTGTTTATTAAATGATTATGACATTTTTTAAAGGACAAGTGTTGTTACATTTTTAAGAACAATATGTTTTATGCAAAAGCTATCATTGAGAATGGCGTATTTGTTCTTGATTTAATTAAAGAAGTGCATAATGTGGATACCAAGAGAATGAAACATGATTATCTAAATACCTCATACTTATGGCATTGTCGTTTAGGCCATATAAATGAGAAATGCATGACCAAATTACACAAGTCAGGTGATTTGGGATCATTTAATTATGAATTATTTGATACATATGAATCTTGTTTATTAGCAAAATGACGAAAGCTCCATCTATTGGTAAAGGAGAACGAGCTAAAATGGTTTTGGACATAATACATTCAGATGTATGTGGTCCAATGACTACACATGCCAGAGGAGGTTACTCCTACTTCATTACTTTCATAGATGATTATTCCAGGTTTGGATACATCTATCTAATGAAATATAAATCAGAAGCATTTGAAAAGTTCAAAGAATTTAGAAATGAAGTAGAGAAACAACTTGACAAGAGTATTAAAACACTTAGATCAGATCGAGGTGGAGAATACTTAAGCCAAGAATTTAAAGATTATCTTAGAGATAATGGGATTTTATCTCAATGGACTCCACCATATACACCACAACACAATGGTGTATCTGAAAGGAGAAATCAAATGCTATTAGATATGGTTCGATCAATGATGAGCCGAGCAGAATTGCCTAAGTCTTTTTGGGGATATGAACTAAAAACTGCTGTTTATATGTTAAACAGAGTTCCTAGTAAATTGGTTGATGTTACTCCATATGAGATGTGGAATAACAAGAAACCCACGCTTTTTCATATGAAAGTATGGGGTTGTCTTGCTTATGTGAAGAGGACAATGTCAGACAAACTAGATGTTAAGTCTAAAAAATGTTTATTTGTGGGATATCCAAAAGAAACGTTTGGATATTATTTCTATCATCCCTTAGAACAAAAGGTATTTGTTTCAAGGCATGTTGTCTTCTTAGAAAGAGAATTTCTCCTACGAAAGGACAGTGGGAGTAAAATTAAACTTGGTGAAGTTCAAGATCCACAAATAGAAGTGGATTAACCGATTGAACCCGAGACTGAATTTCATAATGATGAGATTACAGTTGAACGTAATTATACATAAAATCCTAGAAGATCTACTAGGATGCATTCTATCCCTGTGAGATATGGATTTCACGTTGATTCCGATAGAGGCATAACTGTAGTAGAGGACAATGAGCCTACAAGCTATCAAGAAGTTTTGAATAGTTCAGAACATGATTTATGGCTTAAGGCTATGCAGTCTTAAATGGACTCCATGTATGAGAATAAAGTATAGACTTTAACTCAACCACCTGAAGGGATAAAACCCATAGGGTGCAAATGGGTCTTCAAAAAGAAGACTGACATGGAAGGTAATATAGTTACCTATAAAGCTCGCTTAGTAGCAAAGGGCTATTGTCAAAAAGAAGGTATTAACTGTGACAAAACTTTTTCTCCTGTAGCGATGCTTAAGTCTATAAGAATACTTTTAGCCATTATAGCTCATTATGATTATGAGATTTGACAAATGGATGTGAAGACAGCTTTCCTAAATGGAAATCTGACTGAGGATATGTATATAACACAACCACAAGGGTTCACATCTGGAAATGGCAAAAAGGTATGCAAGCTTCAAAGATCCATTTATGGATTGAAATAAGCCTCTAGAAGCTGGAACATACGATTTAATGAGACAATTAAAGAGTTTGGTTTCTCACAAAATGAAGATGAACCTTGGGTCAGTGGGGGTGCAATTGTCTTCCTAGTTATATATGTAGATGACATATTGATAATGGAAAATGGCATTTCTCTTCTCCAATATATTAAAATATGGTTATCCAAGCAATTCTCCATAAAAAGACCTTAGAGAAGCATTCTATATTCTAGAAATAAGGATCTATAGAGATAGATCCAATAGGTTGCTAGGTCTTTCTCAAAGTACATATATAGATAAAGTATTGAAAAGGTTCAATATGGATCTCTCTAAGAAAGGGTTTATACCTATGGTACATAGGAAACACCTTTCTAAGTCTATGTGTCCGCAGACACTAGAGGATAGAGAGTGCATGAATAGAATACCATATGCATTTATAATTGGTTCTATCATGTATGCTATATTATATACATGTCCAGATGTAGCATTTGCTTTGAGTGTCACAAGCAGATTCCAATCCAATTTAGGAGAGGAACACTGGGTAGTTGTCAAGAATATCCTTAAGTACTTGAGAAGGACCAAGGATATATTCTTGGTATATGGAGAGGTCAGTTTGGAAGTAAATAGGTATATAGATGCCAGCTTCCAATCTGACAAAGATGATTGTAAATTACAGTCTGGTTATGTGTTCATGATAGGAGAGGGAGCAGTTAGTTGGAAGAGTTCCAAATAAGAAACAACTGCTGATTTCAAGATAGAAGCTGAGTACGTTGCTGCTTCAGAAGCAGCCAAAGAAATAGTCTGGATCAAAAAGTTCATATCTGAACTAGGAGTGGTGCCTAACATTGTTGATCCGATTCCTTTATATTGTGACAACAATAGAGCCATTGCACAAGCAAAAGAACTATGGTCTCATAAGTGATCCAAGCATGTTCTCAAATGCTACCATCTCATAAGGGAAATAGTAGCTAGAAATGATGTGAAAATAGAAAGGATTCCCACAGATGATAATGTGGCGGATCCCCTCACTAAAGCACTTTCCCAGATTAAGCATGATCACCATATAAATAGCATGGGTCTAAGACATATGAGTGATTGGCTCTAGTGAAAGTGGGAGTTTATTAAAGAGTATGCCCTAGAGCCCATGTAATAGGGATGTATTTCATATGTATGAATTCCTATTCTTAATACGAGGTATCATTCATTTATTAATGCTATGTTTAAATACATGAGTTTGTAAATCTTCAATTAATAAATGAAGTCCTAGATATTATAAACACAGTTCAAAGGCAATCATGAAAGTGTTCATGATATTAGATGTCTATTGCATGCAAATGTATTAATATCTAAATATCCCTAGTCATAGAATTAACAAGATAGGACATTGTTAATTCGGATAGACTAGCACATGTTATGCTTCTTGAATGGTTCAAGCAGTGATTCTCATAACTGTGATTATAAAAGATAATCAAAGCTAACATGTGGATGCTTGTTAGAAGAACGAGTTCATTGGAGACCTGCAAAGAGAATCCTCACATGGATATTAAATCTATGTTAGTGAGGAATCTCTTCATAGCGGTTGTACAAGTATCCTTAGACTTGAGATCACCAAAGTTATCTTAAGTAGCAAGTGGTATATTTTGACTCCATAACTGATTATTTCCAACTAGGAGTGAACATAGTTAGGAGATTGGATATATCATGACCAACTTGAAGATAGTTGAGTGATTAACAAAGGATTCACCATCCCAAATTTAATAAGGGAAGCTATCTCGTGTGATTCTATAATTGCCTTATTCAGAGAATCTCTGGCCAGAGTAATATGCTAAGATGGATAGAGATCTATGGAGGGCATTTTGGGAAAAATGGTTAAATTAATAGAACATATATAATTAGATTTATATGAGTTGACAGAAATCCATACTCAGAATCTAATTGAGATAAGAGTGGTGGAAGGAGTAATTGCATGGTAATTGTTTCTATGGAAGGGTATAGTCAAACCACTTGACTTTCCTGACATTTGGATAGTCATGATGCCTAGCTAGAGGCCAATCATGATTTTTATAATAGTGTATCAAGAATATCAATAGGGATTGATAAAATGATTTAAAGAAGTTTAAATCATCTGAGTTTTAAATATAACTCACAATTACATATTATATTGCCAATATGGACAGGAACCCAATAGGTCACACACATATAGAGAAAAAGGATAAAATGATAAAATGACAAGGATAATAATATTTGATATTATTATGGGGATAGAGAAGTGAATAAGATAATAATTAATTAAAGAGTTTAATTAATTATGATCAAGTAAAATTGTTCGCAGAATGTTTTTTAAATATTCTGTAAAATTAGACCTAATTGAAATAATGTATTTCATAATTGATTATTATTGAACTATAAGTGTTATGGGACTGATATAAAAATTAATAGGTCCATTGGAGGAATTATAAAGGCCCAAAGAAGTGAAGTTGGCACAGAAGCCCTTTAGAAGAAGGGCCACACGCCAACTCCAAAACAGAAGGCCTTAGAGGCCTACTTCTTGGACCAAAATAAATTAAATATGTTATATAAGTGTTGTGGAGCCTACATATTTAATTTGGTTGGATTTGGAATTCATTTGAGTAATTAAATCCAAATATATGTACAAAGGGCCTAGTTTATGGGTTTTGTGCATAGTCTTTTGTGAAGGGCTTAAATTGGATTTAATTGAGCCCAAATAATTATAAATAATTCCAGAAGCCCAATCAATAATTCTTCAGCAATTTTAAAGATCCCAATCCCATTATGAAGTTGGATTTTTTAACCTAACTATAAAAATTCAAGAGATGTGGAATTAGGGTTAAGTGTGAACAATTAAGAAAACACTCTCTCTATTTTTCTCAACCCTAGCCACCACCGTCCCTAGCTAGCATCTAGGGATTTTGGCTAGCCCTTGTTCCTCCCAATTTTTGGTTCTTTCAATCATTCTCTAGTATGGATTACTCATTGGTGGTATTCGATTTTGGACACTGTGGTTTGTGACAACCCGGTGAGAGGGAAAATCAATTGTTCAATAAAGATCAAAGGTGATTTTTTTTATTCTTATTAATATGTATATTGTAAATTCATGGAAAGATCAGATCTATTGGTTAAAAATTTTAAATTTCACTTATGTATGAGATGCATGTAACTGATAATTCCCAACAATTAGTATAATCAAATTTAACATTTATTGATTCTTCTACTTTAAGTTTTCTTCTATTAAAGCCTTTATATGCTTTAGAATTTAAATAATAACCCAAAAGTATGCCTTCATCAAATTTTGCATCAAATTTAGCTAATTTATTCTTATCATTGAAAATAAAGCATGTACAGCCAAAAGGTTGGAAAATAGCTAATGTTGGATTTTTTTGCCCTTTTATAGCTCATATGGAGTATGTTATAACACTAATCTAATTAGAAATCTATTCAAAATATAGCATGCAATGTTGATTGCCTTAACTTAGAAATACTTAAGTAGATTATTCTCATTTAGTATAGTTTTGGCTATTTCTTGAAGAGTTCTATTCATTCTTTCTACTACACCATTCTGCTAAGGTGATCTTGAAGCAAAAAATGTATGACTAATTCCAAATTGCTACAAAATTCTTCAAACTTTTTATTCTCAAAGTCTCCACCATTATCACTTCTTATGCTTATGATCTTATATCCCTTTTCATTCTAAATTTTCTTAGTCAATTTCTTAAAAGCATTAAATGTCTCATCCTTATAAGCAAGAAATGATACCCAAGTGTATTTAGTATAGTCATCCACCACATTTAACACACAGGATATTCCACCAATAATTGAAGGACTTATTAGTTTAAACAAATCAATATGGAAAAGCTATAAAGGTTGCCTGGTGGAAATGTCACTCTTAGATTAAGGGGAATTTTCAGTTTATTTCTAGGGTTGACACACTTTGCACACATGGTCTTTGTTAATCTTCATTTTTAGCATTCAATTCACTAAATCTTTTCTAACCAACTTTTTTATTGCATAAAACTCATATATCCCATTTTTCTATGCCATAAAATACTCGGATCTTCTTTAGAAATTAGGCAATTAGCTCACTTTTCTTAATATATTTTAGGATTACTTGATAAAATTTTCTAAATCTCTGATCTTTTAGAATATATTTTCCTATTTCAACATCTTTAACTCTATAGTGATCACCTCAAACATCACTCTTCTGTTTTTGTCACATAATTGACTAATGCTAAATAAGTTTTATTTCAAACCTATAACGAGATAGACATCTTTAATGATTTGATTAGATCCAATAGTTCCAATACCAAAAACTTTTCCCTTTTTGTTATCACCAAATTAATAGAATCACCTTTAGATTTTTCTAACTTAGAAAATTTAGTTTTATCCCATGTCATATACCTAGAACAACCACTATTCATATGTCACATTTCTGTTTTGGCACTTCTTAGGCAAATTTGTAATGATTTTAAGTATTTTAAGGTACCTAATCTTTCTTGAGTCTTTCATGGTTAGTTAAAGGCAATTGTAGAATTTTTAACCACCTATTTTTGTTTTACAAAATTAGCTTTCTTCTTATAATAACATAAGTTTGATATATGTCCTTTTCTACAGGTATAAAAACATGTAACAGAAGAGTTAAATACCATTTTACCATAAGGTAGAAGCTTATTAACCTTTTTTCTAGGCATAATCTTTCTTGTGGTAACTTTTAGATGTACTTTCAAGCATTTCATGAATAGATTTTGTTTTCATATGATCAACAACATTGCATTTTTCTTTTAAAGATATGTATTTTCTTGCTAAGTCAGATGATTCATTTTTCAAATCAACTTCATTTTGCTTAGCATTTTTGTGTTCCAAATTTAATGCATCAATTTTTTTTTCATCTTAATATGGGTATTTTTAAGCATGCAATATTTATGATACACTTTCTGAAAATAATCAATCTTTTTTTCATATTCATCACCATTACATTAGAATTAGAACTTTAATTAGAATCACTTATCTCAAATTTTTCTAAGTTGTTTTCTATTTGACCTTTTGTCAATAGAAACATTCTGATCCATATTAGTAGAAAGATTTTTCTTCTCGTGATTAGAAATTTCCATTAGTCTAATATCATTAGAATTTTTAAATTTAGGTTTACTTGCACTTGAATCTTCACGATTACTCTTTGTAGCTTTCATAACTTTATTTTTGAACATTTTCTCCTTTCTTATCAGATTTGGACATTATTAGATTTAATGTGAACAGGTTTGTTGCACTTATAGCAAATAACATCTTTAGTAGATTTTGATAAATTTTCTTTTTTTATGATCAGAGAATTTATGTTACAGTTTTCTGTAAGACTTTTTTCCTTTTTTCTATACAAATTTTGAACATTTTAGTAATTAGCATTATCTCATCATTACTTATAACATAATCACCTCTAAATTCTATATTTTGAGCAACTGTTTTCATTTTTTTATCTTTTTTTTTGCATCTTGAAACTTAATTTAAAGTTCATGAGAAATAAAAGATCCATAAACATTATCAAAATTTAGAGTATTAAGATCTTTATCTAACAAAATAAAAGCTTTTGCTTCCCATCTAGGAGTAAAACCTCTAACAAGCTTATCAATTTCATTATCTTCATCATGTTTCTTACCAAGACCTTCATTTCATTAGTTAGTTTCACATACTTGTTGACTACCTCATAAATTAATTCTTCTAATTTTTTTTGAATGCTTCATAGTCCATTATGGGAATATAAAGTATAGTATCTTTAACTTGATTTTTACTTTTATATGCGGCTTGTAGCTTGTCCCAGATTTTGTTTGTTGTATTATATTTACAGACTTTGCTGAACTCATTTGTATATAATGAGCAGAACAAAATACTCATTACTTTAGAATTCAACTACAATTTCTTCTTATCTAGTTCAGTGAACTTTTTTTTAGTCTTTGGAACAATGTCAGTAATAGCAGCACCTTCAATAGTAGATTTTTTTCTAGGAGGTTGACATCCATCTTTAATGATATCCAAACTATCCATATCTTAGGATTGAATGAAGTGTCTCATGACCACTTTCCAGAAAGGATAGTTTTCTCTATTGTACATTGGAGGATGATAGACATAATATCCTTTTTTGAATGGAGTAGCTATTAGAGAATCATTTGAATTAGCTATCTCTAGGGTTACTCAAGGGAGTTAAGAACCACTCTGATACTAAATGTAGGTCCTAAAAACACACAAGAGGGGGATGAATTGAGTGTTTCAAAGTTTTCTTGCTCTTTTTCTAATGTAACAGACATGTATATATATGCAAATGGAATGCAAAAATTCACAACACTTTAGCCAGTTCTTTTTCAAGTATAGTTTCAAAAAAAATTCTGAAAATGTGTGTATAATTTTTTATGAATATTTCAAAATTGTTTTAAAATAATTTTGAAAACACAAGTTCTAGAATAGTTAAAAATAATTATAGAGAATGGAGAAAAAATGCAAACATAAATAATTTATAGTGGTTTGACCTCTTTATCTACATCTACTCCCCAATAATTACTTTTGAACTTTTCTCTCCACTTTTAACTCTCTTAAGGGTAAGAGTCAAATCTAATACGCGATCCTAGATGTATATTTATCCAAAATATTTTTAACAAAGTAAAAGATGTAAAACACTTCATAGAATTTTTTCCAAGGTTCTAGTTAATTCCAACTCCTAATTTTTCACAATATAATCTCCTCATAGAGTAATTACAACAAAAACTATAATCCAATTGAGGATGATATGAAATGAATGAAGGAAAAAAATGTGAAAAGGGAGAATAAAGATGTAAATCTTGTTTTCTCAAGAGATAATTTTTTTTCAACTTTTCTTTAATCTTTGCAAAAGTAAAACAATATGTATTTATACCAAAAACTTATTTCTAGCTACTGAAAATCAAAACTAGTTGTTTATGACCATTGAAGGGTAAAACTAGAAAACCAGGAAAAATTAACTATTATTTTGTCCTATAGTGAAATGTATAATTTTGTTTAGAAAATGATACTTCTAGAAATTCATCTTCTAAAGAAACCACTATTGATCAAAAGTTTATTTTTTGACTCGTAAATATTTTTATGCAAATTTTCAAGATATAACATGTATGAATAAATGAGAAGAAGTGCCTCAATTTAATTTTAAAATTTTATATCTTGTTTTCTTCTATAGTAAGGCATTCTTCAGAATTGGCTTCTTGTATCTATGCTTGAAAAGATTGAATGCTCATTTATTTGATCTTTACAATAAAAAAAATAGAGAAATTTCTTGCAAAAAATTACTTAGAACAAAATTCACAGTAGAGTTTATTTAAAGTTTGATTATCATGAAAATTAGAATATGGAATTAAGCCAACAATGTGAAACCACTCATAATTTATAAGAAAAAATGTCCAATCAAATTGGCATAGTAGTAAAACAAACTATCATAAATTGGTATAGTAAGTGCTAGTTTTTGTTAGCTAGTTATAACATTGTGCTTGTACAAAAATTGACATATACTATGCCAGTTTTGATGAGTTTTTTTCTTTGATTTCATGGGACCATGCATGATAGAAAGTCTGAATGCTCGTTTCTAACAACCTTATTTTCCTAAACATGTTTATGTAGCCCTTAAATTCTATTTTTTTATATAAAAATATATTATTTTTAAAAAAATCCCAACTTAACTTTTCATGCTACATGTCAAAGTCAACCAAAAAGTAGAAAAAAAAATATGTAGAAAAGCTTCCAACAACTTTTGGATTAGCTTTGACATAAAAAATGACAAAATCCTCATTGAATTCCTCTCACTTCAAAGGAATAATTTGACACATGTCTTTTTTTATCATCACTTCTTAAGGGTATCAAAAAATTCAAATCGCAACCTTTGACACAATTTTATCCACCATGATGGTCCATTAAGTATGCAATTATTGCCAATTGATTTCATTAATCCCCATTTTAAAAGAACATTTTTATGTAAGGTATAAGAATGGAGTTATCTAGTTAAGATATGAATGTAACACCCTCACAATCTCGATTATCTGAATAGTATTTCTCGAAAGGTGAATAGTAACATTAAGGTGAATAGTAACATTAAGGTGAATAGTACCACTCGGGGTCCACAAAAAATTTTCTTCACCATTGAAAAGTATTATTTATGAGAGTTTGATGATATAATTTGAGGTGAAATTAAAATTCAATAAGCCCTCAAAAGGACGGTGAAAAATTTACTAGGACTGTATTAGAGTTGACCAACTTTGACTGGCTAAAAATAATTATTTCGGACCTCATAAAATTATTATGATTACATGAAATAATAAAAAATAATCTCAATGAATTTTCAAAAGTGAAAAATAAATATTTGAACAACTTTGGATTTTAGGGTTTATGTCTGGTAAATTTTACATTCAGGCTTAGAAATATATCGAAATGAAGTCAGATTGAACTAAAATTTTAAACACACTTTAATTAATATTTTAATATATTTTGAATTAATTTTGAATATTATCTAATAATTAAAACTTATAGCCAATAAAAGGATGACAATTGGCATAATATAAACTCTTGGATTAAAGCACACTTGACCCAATCTTAGCCCTCCATTTTAGGGTATATAAAGTTGTGAAAATATTTAAAAAATTCAGGAGAACTCTCTTATCTTCCCCATTATTCTCCTTGGCTAATTTCTTCCTTCCATTTTCTTCCACCATTTTCTTCTTCCAATTTCAAATTTCCACCAAATCTCTAACCTTAAATTCATCTAAATTAAATATTTATCACTCTTTCCACTGTAGGCAAAGAAGTGGGGGGAAAAGAAGCTCAAAAAGTGAAGAAATTTAGAGAGAGAAATTCATTTAAGTGAAAAAGTGTGATTTAGTTAGAATTAATTAGAGAATTAGGTAATTTATCATTTTTATGTGATTTTGGGTGAGTAATTGAAGGAAAAAATTGTGGTTTATACATATGTAAATTTTGGCCTAGGTGAAGAATAAAAAGAAGAAAAAAAATAAAAGGAAGAAAAAAGGAAAAGAAAAGGAAAATTAAAAGAGCAAAGAAGAATTAAGGTATGTGGATACGTAAACTAGCTTATTTTATGTAATTAGGATTATATAATTTAGGGATTTTACATCTATTGCATGAGAAAATTTAAATTAATAGTATATAAGTGAAATTGAATGTTAATTAATGAAATTAATTGGATTAAATGCATGTAAATAAGACTAAATGTGAAAATAACTAATATGAACCTATTATGTAACCTTGTGAACTTAAGGTTGTGGAGAAGTTTATGATGAATAATTGATAGAATTATGTAATTCATACTTGGAAAATATGTTTAGGATAATTTATGTAAATTAAACAAATTGGCATGTGTGAGTTTATGTTATAGCCGAATGGAAATGGAATTACATGAGTATGTTTATGATGAAATAAATGATGATTATGATGAATTAATAGTAAATATGCATGAATTAAGCCCTAGACACATAATGGGAACAAATCTTAGCAAGAAAAAGAATATGAATAGTAATGTATACATGATGGTTGAATGGTATATGGTGGCAAACTGATGTGACTATGTTGATATAATTAATATTAAGTGATGAAAAGTAGTAATTTAATGATAATAATTTATGTGATATGAAATTCATTTGTGACATAATGTGAAAATATGATAAAATGTGAGGACAATGCATACTTTTGTCTTGAAATTATGAAAATAGTTTTGTCCTTAGTATGTAGTAGCGAAATCAGAAGTATAGAATTTAATTGGCTAGCCATAAGGACATTTACTGTGGTAGCTCATGATGACTCGTATAAGTGGACCAAAGGTGAATTCATACTGTAAATATGAGAAAAAAGTTGAGAAAAAAAGAAAAAAGTAAGAAATTATATAGCTTTAGACCTATGGAGTCCACATCCCGTGTATTTAGTTCGAGGGTTTTCATTGGAAACCACTAGGGGCAAAACTAATACTAATATAATGAAAATTTAGAAAATTAGTAAATATCAAATAAAAATAGAGAGTAAGGGACAAAATGGAAAAGATATATCAAAAATGGGAATTAAAGGGTAAAATGATAAAAAGGTAATGTAAATAGAAATTTAAAGATTAAACTGAGATTATGGATTAAATTTGGTGAGAAAAGGGTAAAATTATAAATAAGTAAAAAACTTGTAAAAATAAGGACTAAGTTGTAATTCTGGTAAATGAAGCGAATTTAAGGACTAAAATGAAAAAAAAACATAACATAGGTGTCAAAAACGTAAAAGAGTGACAAGTTTAACTTAAAAAGATGAACTTAGGGGTAAAATGGTAATTATAACAAAAGATGGAACTTTAGGGACTAAAATATAATTTTAACAAAAGCTAAGACGATTAAGGGTAAAAATGGAAACTTTGTACAAAAATAAGAATAAAACAATAAAAATAAATATTGGAAATTTGGTGTAATAATAATGAATGAGTGATAACTAAATATGTAATTAAGGAAAAAAAGAAATTAAGGTATTATTAAGGAAAATAAGGAAATTTAGATATAATGAGGAAACATTAAATAAAACTAAGTAGATAATGTATCTATATGGGGCTAAATTTGAATTTGTAAGTTCAATGAGTTAATATTATAGTGTGTAATATATGAAATTTGTTAGTTGGGTATCTAACACTAGGCTTTGTACTTAGCGCATAGTTATTTACTATGCACAGGGACAGGTACTCGATGATGGAGTGCAAGATGGCCTGAAAGAAGAGGATTAAATTTTGGAGTATTTTTAAGTATCTATTCGTATGTGTAATATTTGATTCGAGTTGTATAAATGTAGACTTATGATGTATATGTATCAAGACATGTATGTGTAATTTATGTGATGGAAGTTGGTATACATATAATGATATATATATATATATATCTGTGTGTGTGTGTGTGCACTTGCATGTGTGATTGATTGTGATTATGATGAAATTTAGAAGTGCTTGTGTAATTGATTGGAGAATTGGAGTTAGAGATCGATTATTGAGAGTGTATTTTTTGAAAACTTACACGAGGATAGGTTAGGTTTATAGCCGTTATACTACTGAAATTTTTACCAAATTAATAGTAAAAGTTTTACCAAAAATAACAATGCAGTTGTAATGATAAATTAAACAATGCATGTAAGTTAAACAAAAAGGTGCAAAAGTGATATTAAATTCTAGCGAAATAAAATATGAAACATGTAATGATTTAGTGATTAATAGAATAATTAATGATGTCGCCTTGTGACATGCCCATACTTAATTCTAGTTAGGTATAGAGTGTTACAATGAAAACCACTTGATTGGAAGATTTTCTACCCACCAAATTATAAAAGAGTCCTTGCTCTAGCCTTTACCTCTCAAAGTTGGGTGAATGGAATGGAGGAACTTAAACGGATTGACAAGTGGTGAATGTATTCAAAATGATTTATTTACTTTAGTGGTATTATTATTTCCTCCTTGTAGGTATGGGATGCTATATTTTCTTTTTATCAAAATAGCTAGTAGGATATCTATTTCCATTGAAAGATGCGGTCTACTTTTTCCTTGCAAGAGCAAGATGGGTAAAGGTCAACCCTCTCACAATTTATCAACTGCAAAAATATTTCCATCTATGAGGTGGTTTGTAGTAAAGTTACTGCTCGGTGGGATAGGCTGGCATATAAAACTATGAGCTTCTAGGTTCGAAAATCTCATTCCTGTTTTTTCCTTTTAAATGTATCTTAAGGTTCTCTATGGTTTTTTATTCTTATTAATTTCCTTTTATACAAGATGTATGCTATACAACAATTTTTTGCTAAGTGATCCTAAATTATTGATCTTATATTACGAGCTTATATAAGCATTATTTGTCTTTGGACGTTGGTCTATTAGGGTGAATTAGGCCTCCAACCTGACTAATGGTTTAGGACATTGGTCCACTAATCCTATTTTATTGATTAAACTTTTTTTCCATTATTAGTCATTTCATAATAGCATGTATATGTAAGTTCACCATTATTTTCGAAATATTTTTCGAGAATGTGCTCTTAAAGGGAGTTCTTTTTGTATTATTCGTGACCAATATTGGAAAAGCGGTTCATTTTATTATTTATTAAAAAAACTTGGAACAATGGTCCCATTTTATGGTGATGTGATGAAATACAAATCTTATATTTATTTATCAAGTTATGGACTTTATTTAGTAGCAAATCGCTTAAGGGCTTTGGCCATATTTTTTATTAATGGAATTTTATATCAAAAGATGGCATATTTATATTATCTTGGATCAATAAAACATTCATTTTACTTCTTCTTACAAATCTAATATGATATGAAAATGGGCTTTAGGGCATTAACCCTAGTTTTATTAGTGGATTAACTTATCAAACATGGCATAATTTACTATCTAAAAAATACTCATTATTTACAAAACTATGTTTTAATGTCAAAATTTATTTTATTTTGAAGACATATATTATTTAATATAAAATATTTAATATGTTATTTATTCTGGAAATTAAGAATACTTTAAAAATAAATCTTACGTCTTTAATCTTAATCTAGAATCATAACATAAAAGGAAAATGATACATATTGTGGGATTTACATTTACTAAAAACATGTGAACAATATCAATATATTGATGAAACCTTTAAAAAATTACAATATGCATAAAGATGTTATCATGTTTTAAAAACTTTTAAATAGTATCAACATATATATATATATAGGTCCGATCAAACCTAGAAGTTAAATCCGAATGGACTTAATTCCAAGCTAAATAACTTAACATGTAATGGTCCAAAATTCCATTCTTATGAATAGTACTTTTTGGGTTGTGAATAGTGACACTGAGATGGTATTGGGTGCGATCATATTAGCATTAATGCACTAGATTCTATAAGAACTCTGGAGTTAAACATGCTCAGGTGAGAGAAATACTAGGATGCGTGACCTTTTAGGAAGTTTCATACTTGCATTATATGTGTTGTACTATTGGAAAGTACTGATTAAACTGAGTCCAGTGGTATAATTTGAGGTGAAATTGAGGTCGAATAGGCCTTCGAAATAGACAGTGAAAAATTTTACCAAATGGTAAAATAGGATTTGATCGAATTTTAACTGGCCTAAAAATATTTCATAGGCCTCCAAAAATTATTCCATTTGCATGGACATACTTAAAATAATCCCAATTAATATTCGGAAGTGAAATTAATTTTTCTAACCACTGTGAATTTTCAAATTTCGGATTGAAAAAATTGGCCTCTAGGCCTAAAAATAACACCATAAGAAATTTTATTTTTTGTGACAAATTTTTTAGTGATGCATAAAATTTCATCATCAATCATTACTTATAGTGACGAAATATGAATTTACTTGAAATATTATGGATAATTATTTGATGGTGAAAAATTAATTTTATGTTGATTTTGAAAATCAAGTTTTCAGACCGGTCGAAAATGTTTCGATGCCCTGAGACCTATCGAAACGAATTTCGATTGGCCCAAAATTTTAAACACATCTTAATTATAATATTTAAGAATTTTTGGAATAATTTTGGTAGAAAAATAAAATAAAGATGGATGAGCCAATGAGAAATTAACAAGTGGCATAATTATGTCCACATAAAGTGGTTTGATTTGTCCACCATTTAAACCACTGATTTTGAAGCTAATTTTTTGGACAGAATATTCACCCAAAACCCAAAAATTTATGAAAAAAACTGGACTAAAGAGTAGCTCTTCCTCTCTTCCAAAAATATAACCCCAAAACTTACTAAAATTCCACCATTTTCACTTGATTCAAGCTCTCCCATTATATTTTTCATGCTTTATCAGTTGGAATCACTCTTATCATCTCTTAGTAGCCCCAAAATCAAGAAAAATCTAGATTTTAAGTGCATAGAATTGTGAAGAGAAATTTGGAGCAAAAATTCAAAACAATTGAGGAAATAATTCATGAATAATTTGGTCCACATGGAAATTCAAGGGGAAACAAGGAGAAAATGGAAGGAAAAGATGAAAAATGAGGAGAAATCATGGATAGAGCTTTGAAAATAGGTAAGTGGGTACCTAAACTAACTTATTTCATGTAAGCCTAAATTATGTAATTTGAAGTTTTAGTGTATGTGATGTTTAAATTTAAATTATATGTAGAATAATGAAATTAAATGTTAAAGAATTGATTTGGTATTAAAAAAGGTATAAAAGAATGAATAAAAGTAAGAAATTAGTTTAAAACCTTATAATGTTACTTAGAGAAAAATTGTTAAATGTGGACTATAATTAAAATAAATGGTAAAATAATAAAATTGGATGATGAATAATAGAATATATGATGTCAATTGAATGAAATTATAGGTAAAGATAATGCAGTAGTTATGTAATCTATTATGTCCCTTAAGAATTAATTAAGTAATGTTAGCATTAATTTAAATTAATGATAGATTAATATAATTATATGATGATTAATGGAATTTGATTATGTATCATCATATAAAAGGTTGAAATGATAATGGAAATATGTAAAACATGATAATATGTGAAAAAACATGATGGATGTATGTGAACTTGACATGGTCGATTGATGTATCATGTGAAAATGACATTTTCAACCATATTTGGATGATATTACACTTGTATACCGTGAATGTATGATTAATGAAAACAAATGAATGGAAATTATCCAAGTGTATGTGTTACATAGTGTGAAAATTATGTTAAATTATGTGAAAAGTATGAATGAGATGAGTAATTCGTTTGCCCTTAATGTATAGTAGGTAATCCAGGATTTTAGGATATAATGGCTATCCATAAGAATAAAGACCGCGGTAGAATAATGAGTTAATTTGGACTGATGTACACATTAGACTCGCGATTGAGGAGCTGATCACCTCAAGTGATCCCTCAACACACATTAGATTCACAGTTGAGGAGTT
Organism: Excoecaria agallocha; assembly: GCA_037975025.1. Lineage (NCBI taxonomy): Eukaryota > Viridiplantae > Streptophyta > Magnoliopsida > Malpighiales > Euphorbiaceae > Excoecaria > Excoecaria agallocha. The sequence continues at coordinate 15,454,416 of CM075807.1, forward strand.
GATCACCCCAAGTGATCCCTCAACATACATTAGATTCACAGTTAAGGAGTTGATCACCCTAAGTGATCCCTTAACACATATTATATTCACAGTTGAAGAGTTAATCACCCAAGTGATCCCTCAATACATTTTGGAGGAGTTGGTCACTCAATGGGGCCTTTCCAGTTCATTTAGGACCACTGGAATTCTCATTTTACATAACCAGTTTGAGAGTTTTCATTGGACACTACTAGGGCCAAAAATATAATTTTACAAGAAAATAAGGATTAAATGAAAAATTAAGCACAAAAAGATGTCAATTATGTAACAAAAGGTTGAATGAGGTGAAAAATGTAATTAAGTTATTAATATAGGCAAAAATGTAGTTATGCAAGAATTTAGGGGTAAAACGATAAATTCACATTAATAATATGGTTATAAGAATTAAAATTGTAAAAAAGGTGAAAATGTAATTAAAAAAAGTTTTGGGTGCCAAACTATAATTTGTCATTACATAAGTATAAGGATTAAAATATAAATTTTGGGATTAAAAATGGAATAAATACTAAAGAAAGCAAAAAGAACAAAATTAGTGTGGAAATAGCTTAAAAAATATGCTAAAATGGAAGTTTACGGATCAAATTTGTAATTTTCGACCTTAATTGAGAAATAAGTGAGAAAAAGATAAAAATAAGCAATGATAAGGATTAAATGGTAATTTAGGGAACTATAGGTATAATTCTAAGTTAAAAATTAATAAGTTATAACTAAAGGAAAAATGGTAATTTTGCAAAAATGTTATTTGTGTGAATGGTACTTTGTGTAGTGTATCCACCACTAGGTAACTTCGTTGCTTAGTGCGGGATTTTGTTTGATTGCACGCAGGGGATAAGTAATCAAGAACAAAGTGGAGATGGAAGTCAAAATGGCATGTATATGTGGAATAATAGATGGAGTTGTATATTTGTATAATGTAATAGTCCTTTTAGAGTATGTAACATAATATGTAATATATACTAAACTATAGTGGGCATGTGGTTCACTATAAGAAAATCTGAAAATAGCAACGGAAAAATAGCAACAAAAATGATTCCGTTGCTAAATTAGCAGCGAAAAACCAATTCCGTTGCTATTTAGCAATGAAAAATAATTTCCGTTGCTAAAATTGGTTAAACTTTATAGATTTAGCAACGGAAAAATATTTGGTTATCTTCCGTTACTAAAAGTGGAGGGAATTTTTGGCGCCATAATTTAGCAACGAAAATTAACAACGGAATTAGTATTCCGTTGCTAATTATGGCGGCAACAAATGGCGAATAAAATTTGGGACGAAAAATAGCAACAGAATGTAGTTTTCGTTGCTATTTTAGCAATAGAATTTATTTTCAGTTGCTAAATAGTAACGGAATTTATTTTCGGTTGCTAAAATAGCAACAAAAAAATATTTTCGTTGCTAAATAGCAACCGAATTTGTTTTTGGTTGCAAAAATAGCAACGGAATTTATATTCCGTTGGTAAATTAGGGGCATTTAAGTATTTTTCATGTTTATTAGAACTATAAAATGGAAAAACCCTAAGCCTACACATTTGTCTCTTCTCCTCCCTCATAGACACAGCTGCCCCTCTCTCTCTCTCAAACAAAGAAATCGAAGGCACAACTCTTCCTCACCGCAGTTCCTCATCGGCGTCTATGGTTCTGGCTGCAAGTGCGGCGGTGGCTGCAATGGGTATGTTTTCTTTTTCTCGGGAACCTTCATTTTCCTTGAAAACTTTTTCTGTTTATCTTTGTGTGTCATTTCCTCATTTAGTATTATAAATCGGATGGAATTTATTTTCTTTTTGAAGTTCTCTTGTTTGGTTACCAAAAAAAGAACGAAAATTCATTTGGTTTTCTCTAATTCATGGTAATTTTCCCCAAATTCCCTAAAAAAAACAAGCTGTTATTATCCTTTATCAGCCCGTGAATTGAAACGAAACTAAGAAATTTCAGTTTGGAAACTGTCATCATTTGATAAAGAATGAAGATCGTGGGCTTAAATCATGAAAATAACCTCAATACGGCTCCTTCTGAATGGATTTCTATTTTGAATAAAACCCGTTTCTGATAATTTTTGCAGATGCGGGATGTACCCTGACTAGGGATTCTCAGAGAGCAGCACCACAACTGAGACTTTAATTGTCAGAGTTGCTCCAGCTAAGAAGTATGAAGCAAAACATTACTCTAATTTTTCTCAGAAATAAAAAAATCTGAATATGAAGTTCTTTAATTTTGGGGTTTATTTATAGAATGAAAATGAATTGGGGGTTTGTGATGCAGATTCTATGAGAGGACAGAGATGAGCTTTGGTGCTGAGAATGGGTGCAAGTGTGGATCAAATTGCACCTGCAATCCATGCACCTACAAATGAAGAACCAGTAATGTCAGCGGCACCAGTAAAGTACTAATTATGTTGGTTTTTAATAAATCCAAAAAGTCTGGTTAGTTTTATTAATATATAGTGCTTGCTTGCTGAAAATAAGATGAAGAAGAAAAAGGCCATAGAATTTCACCTTTTGGTGGCTCTTTTTTTTTGGGTTTCTTGGTATCCTTTATTGCCTTTGCTGGTGTTAAAGGAGTCTGGTTTTTGCAATGTTTTTCTGCTTTAGAATGGAAAGTTGAATTGTAATGGTATTATTGTGATCAATACATCTCCTTTCAGTTATGGTGTGAACTCCTTTTTCTTTAATTAATTTTAAAAGTCACTGTTTATTGTTTACTTTTTAATTTCTTCAAATCTACTGTTTCTGTTATGTCTCAAAATAATGGTCCACTAACATTGGCTTAATAACATAATTGAGCTGGAAAATGTAAAATCATTGCTATAATTAAGATAGACAATTAAAGTTTTGAGGTGATCTTATTGTGTATGATAGCTGAATTGATAGTATCCATTATGGAGTTATGGCATTTACTTGACGCCATTGAATTTGTCATTAATTATCAATAAATAATCGCCATTGATTTTTGTCTTTTTATGGTGATGGAATATATAACACTAAATGAATACTTGCCTAAGAGTATTAATATAATGAAATGATAGATTAGAGTGTCGGTATTAGAAGTTTTCAATTTATGAATTTCCCCTGTAGATATTGCTTAAACTTGTGGTAAATCATCTACCAGATCATAACGTAATTATTGAGGTAATTATTTGAATGAAAAAGCTGAAACTTGTATAAAATGAGAGAACCAACAAACAAGAATAGGCTTATTTCATACGCCTTAAGTGCAGTTATACGATTCCTCACAAGGAAGCTGGACTTTAGTGCTGTGATGAGATTGATCCAATTGCGAAGGTACATGAATTTCTACTTTCACTACAAGAAAATCTTGAAATAGCAACGAAAAAATAGCAACGGAATTTCTTCCGTTGCTAATTTAGCAACGGAAACACAATTTCGTTGCTATTTAGCAACGGAATATAGTTTCCGTTGCTAAAATTGGTTGAATTTTATAAAATTATCAAGCGAAAAAAAATTTGGTTAGCTTTCATTGCTAAAAGTGGAGGGAATATATGGCGCCATTAATTAGCAACGAAAATTAGCAACGGAATTTGGATTCCGTTGCTAATTAAGGCGGCAAAAAATGGGGATAAAATTTGGGACGAAAAATAGCAACGGAATAAAAATTCCGTTGCTAAATTTCACTTTCAACGAAAAATAGCAACCGAATTTTATTCGGTTGCTATTTAGAAATGGAAATTTGTTTCGGTTGCTAAAATAGCAACGAAAATTAAATTTCGTTGCTAAATAGCAACCGAATTTAATTCGGTTGCAAAAATAGCAACGAAATTATGATTCCATTGCTAAATTAGGGGCATTTAGGTACTTTTACCTTTGTTAGAACTATAAATTGGGAAAACCCTAGATTTTCATCTCTTCCCTCACACACCGCCGTCCCTCTCTCTATCTCTCTAACGAAGCAGTCGACGACAGACATCTCCTCCCTCTGTCTCTCTCTCTAGCAAAGAAGTACCTGTCAGAGAGTGTGCCCTAGAGCCCATGTAATAGGGATGTTTTTCATATGTATGAAATTTATATTCTTAATAAAAGGCATCATTCATTTATTAATGCTATGTTTGAATACATGAGTTTGTAAATCTTAAATTAATAAATGAAGTCCTAGATATTATAAACACAGTGCAAAGGCAATCTGAAGGTGTTGATGATGTGAGATGTCTATCGCATGCAAATGTGTTAATATCTAAATATCCCTAGTCATAGAATTAACAAGATAGGACATTGTTAATTCGGACAGACTAGCACATGTTATGCTTCTTGAATGGTTCAAGGAGTGGTTCTCATAACTGTGATTATGGATGATAATCAAAGCTAACATGTGGATGCTTGTTAGAGGAACAAGTTCATTGGAGACCTGCAAAGAGAATCTTCATATGGATATTAAATCTATGTCAGTGAGGAATCTCTTCATAGCGGTTGTGCAAGTATCCTTAGACTTGAGATCACCAATGTTATCTTAAGTAGTAAGTGGTATACTTTGACACCATAACTGATTACTTCCGGCTGGGAGTGAACATAGTTAGGAGATTGGGTATATCATGACCTACTTGAAGATAGTTGAGTGATTGACAAAGGATTCACCATCCCAGATTTAACAAGTGAAGTTATCTCGCATGATTCTATAATTGCCTTGTTCAGAGAATCTCTGGCCAGAGTAATATGCCGAGATGGATGGAGATCCATGAAGGGCATTTTAGGAACAATGGTTAAATTAATAGAACATACATAATTAGATTTATATGAGTTGACAGAAATCCATACTCAGAATCTAATTGAGATAAGAGTGGTGAAAGGAGTAATTGCACGGTAACTGTTTCTATGGAAGGGTACAGTCAAACCACATGACTTTCCTGACATTTGGGTAGTCATGATGCCTAGCTAGAGGCCAATCATGACTTGTATAATGATGTATCAAAATATCATTAGAGATTGATAAAATGATTTAAAGGAGTTTAAATCAGGTGAGTTTTGAATAGAACTCACAATTACATATTATACTGCCAACATGGACAGGAACCCAATAAGTCACACACATATAGAGAAAAGGGTAAAATGGTAAAATGACAAGGATAATAATATTTAATATTATTATGAAGGTAGAGAAGAGAATATGATAATAATTAATTAAAGAGTTTAATTAATTATGATCAAATAAAATTGTCCGTGGAACTTTTGAGAAATGTTCTATAAATTGGACCTAAATGAAATAATGTATTTCATGATTAATTATTATTGTCTTATAAGTGTTATAAGACTACTATAAGTGTTATAGGACTGATATAATAATTAATAGAACCATTGGAGAAATTATAAAGGGCCAAAGGAATGAAGAAGTTGGAGGAAGCCCTCCAGAAGAGGGCTACACGCCAACTCCATACAGAAGGGCTTAGAGGGCTTTTTCTTGGACCAAATTAATTTATATATGTTACATAAGTGTTATGGAACTCACATATTTAGTTTGGTTGGATTTGGAATCCATTTGGGTATTTAAATCCAATTAGATGCACAAAGGGCCTAGTTTGTGGATTTTGTGCATGGTCTTTTATGAAAAGATTTAGTTTGGATTTAATTAAGCCCAAATGATTATAATTAATTCCAGAGGCCTAATTAATAATTCTCTAGCAATTTTAAAGAGCCCAATCTCATTAAGGAGTTGGAATTTTAACCTAACTATAAAAGGCCAACTAATGAGAATTAGGGTTAGGTGATTAAAACAAAAGGAAAGTCTTTTCTCTTAATTCTCTCTCCCTTTTTGCGCCAACTCCTAAGCTAGCTCTTGGGAATTTTGGCCAGCCCTAGTTAAACACCAATTTGTTGGTTCAATTTACCCCTCTCTAGTGTGGATTACTCATTGGAGGTGTTCGATTTTGGACACTGTGGTTTGCAACAACTCGGTGCGAAGTAAAATCAACTGTTCAACAAAAATCAAAGGTGATTTTTCTTATTCTCATATAGTTATATTGTGTATTCATGGCAAGATCAGATCTAATGGTTAAAAAAATTTTAAAATTTCGCTCATGTATGTGATGCATGTAACCGTTAAAATCCAACAGTACCATCTCCTCCCTATGTCTCATATGAAATGAGGCTCTTCATAAGTATGAGATGTAAGTAAATCACTTTTGTAATTTGGGTAATTAACTTTAAATCCTAGCATTCTCAAGTTTGGAGTCTGGTTACTAGTTTTTCTTTTTTATATATATTTTAATCTCAGTTTGGTTGAGTTGGAGAAGAAGCTTTCCCCTCACTTTTCAAAGCGTCCGATTGTGCAAGAATGAGGTAACGAAGAGTGATGGTTTTCTGCCCAAGATAAATATGAATCAGTTCAAGTGGTACAGGTCTTCCTTTCCCAAACTAACTATGAATCTATTTTGTAAATATGTAAACTAGGTGTTTTCACTTGAATGTGCCGCAAATTATGGAAAACCTAATATCTTATCCAATTTTTATTTTCAAGATTCTTTCTATTTGAGTGGCGCAGGTCTTATTTAGGTTTTGATAGGTACCATTGTCCTAATTTTCCTTGCATAAAAGAAACAAATCCGAAAAAATGGCCTCTCCAATCACAGTTTTGTGATTATATATGTTGTAAAAGTTGTCATCCGGATATTAATTACATATGCTTTTGCAGATATACAATGTTGACTTCAGATTGATAATCAACATTGCTATTATACTTAGCTGGAGTTCTGATATTTCAATTACAGCTGTATTTGGGAGTTTGTTAAATAATAATAATAATAATAAATGAGTAATTTGACAAAATCCATATTTGATTAGCTGGTAGTATAATATTTATAGATGAAAAGTGCTAAATACCTACTCTGTATTACTTTCTCTCTTGCCATGACATATTTGCATAACGTGTCATGTAATGAATGAAAAAGGTAGAAGAGATAATTAAAAATATAATATATATTTGTATTTAGCACTTTGATAATCAACTAATATACGAATAGGTGAGTTTACAAGTTTCACAATTTCATTTTCACCGTTCTGGAACTGTATTGGAGCATATATATCAACTATTTTACTATTTTTTACAAAAGAATATATATATATATATAATACTGATATGAGCTGGTACTATGAATTGATTTTTATATGAGAACTTCTTAATCGTGTCAATTTTTTGTCCAATTATATGAGCTGGTACTATGAATTGATTTTTATATGAGAACTTCTTAATCGTGTCAACTGAAATTTACAGTAAATGATATAAGTGTATCATATGATAGGACATTTTAACGGTAAATATTGATATGACATGAGATAAATGTATATTATGATGGATGAGATAAATGTATGCCACTTTTCGACACTTTGTTATGCTGATATGACATTTAAGAAACAATATAGAGACGTGTAAAAGATTTACTAAATGAAAATCAAGTCCTAGTGTCTTTCTCTCTGTAAAGTGTCGTTGATATTTTATGATCATTCCTTTTCATCAGGCTAAGTAGATGGAACCATTCAAAAATAATCTCTAATTTTGGCGAGGGAGACTCAGAAGACACTGTTGCTAACTATATGGATTCAAAATCTATTTCTGGCAAACAAAGCAAGGCTTCCTCATAGCTTAAATCCAAAGTCACTTCGCTAAGGTTAGCTGACTTGCTGAACATGTTTCCAATTAGTTGACTTGCAAGGGGCTGTAATATTTTTAATGTAGAATCTTTATGATGGTGGTGGTGAAATTTCCCCAATTCACGTCATTTAAGTTGTTGCATCAAATAGATCTAAATTACTTTTTGCTATCTAGGTCCAAGAGAAAGCGCAGATCAGATAAAAGCCTGCCAGATGACTTGTCTGACCAGTTAGAAGATGAGCCCCTTGATTTACTTGATTGGCACAAAACAAGGTATGCTCTATGATCATCAGAGCATCTGAAAAGGAAGCAGGGATTGGATGATGAGCTAGAGATAGACTCCAAAGGGAGATTGATAATTCATGAGGGTGGGAAACCGAAGAAGGAAAAGCCACCTAACACTAACGCAGATGCAAGGAGTGAAGCAGTTAGTCATGTTTACAGGAGCTCTTCAAGGAAAGCCCTTAAGCGCCACAAAACATCAGAATCTGGGTGGGCTTACACTGGCAATGAATATGCCAGCAAGAAGGCCGACGGTGATTTGAAAAAGAAGGACAAGCTAGAACCATATGCTTATTGGCCACTTGATTGCAAGATGATAAGCCATAGACCTGAACACCGTGCGGCTGCTAGGAAAGGTATGGTAAGTGTGGTGAAAATGACCAAGAAGCTTGAGGGCAAGAGTGCCTCAAATGCACTTTCTATGAATCTCATGAGGTTTAAAGGTCAAAAGAAAGGGAAAAAGAGAAAAAGCAAGTGAAGGGGCCATCTTACATACATCTATATTTACATGGTATTGAGAACTATAAAGCTTGTAATTTTTTTTTGAATTCTTTATTTATTTCAGGTTCTCCACATTTGGAAGTGTAACATGTTTTGTGTATATATAACATTACTTTTGGAGTTGTGATTTTGCCTGATTTATCTGATTTATTGCCTGATTTATCTGATTCATTACGGTACAATTAAATGTACTAATCCAAAAGTATTTTAAATTATCCAGTACGGTTGCTATATTTAGTGATGGAATAGCGACAATAATTTCGTCGCAATTATTTAATAATACTGGCTGAATTTAGCAACGAAACTTCAATTCGGTTGCTATAAATAGCAACAGAATTTCTATTCGGTTGCTAAATATAGCAACCGAATTTCTATTCGGTTGCTAAACATAGCAACGAAAACTCTAATTTCGTTGGTAAAAATAGCAACGGAAATTGAAATCCGTTGCTAAAAAATACCAACCGCCAAATTTGCAACCAAATGTTCCGTTGCTAATGTTTATTAGCAACGAAAATTCAACAAATTCGGTTGCTAATTTCCATTGCTATTTGCTAATTTTCTTGTAGTGTTTGTGATCTTATATTTGTATTCTTCTTTTTGCTTCTAACATTTGATAAACAAGTTTCTTTCAGATTATTTATGGATTCATTTCCTTCATGTTTTAAGATTTTTGTGCTAAAAGCATTTATTTAACCAGCATGTGGCAAATTTTAGATCTATCTTTCATCGTTTGGCATTTCAACTCTATATTAAAGTTCTTGGTTTGCTGCATGGAGCCAAAAATCTATAGCATTGATTTTATAGATAAACTTATTTTAAGGAATCTACAACAAAAAATCATTGTCTGCCATTTCCAAATAGCTAAAGTAAATAGATCTTTTACTATTAACTTCAAGATGTTGATTGTTGTGACTTTCAATATATTCATATTTGCTGTTGTTTAATATAAAAGGAATTGCCATGTTTGAAAAAGAATATATATTAATACAAAATTCCCGACCAAAAGCAAAATTCCCTGATGCTTTAATTGCATATATATATATATATATATATATATATAGTTGGTTAGCGTATTTACCAAATCAAGGTTTCAAGGAAAGAAATCATATGCTTAAAGTCAATATATATTCGGTGCTGCTTCTTCTTTGATTTTTTCTGTCATTTTTCACATCTATTTCTTAGAGCTATTACTGTACTCTTGTTCCTTTAAATCATCAATAAATTTCAGCCTATAAAAAAAACACTTGGGTCTTTCTTGGAATTATTAGTTTTGGATGTCTATTGCTGAGGTAATAGGTGTTGTAATTACTGTGGTTTTAGATGTCTATTGCTGGGTCATTCAGCTCTATTTGGTTAGGAATTTTGCTAAAATCGTGTATGCTTTGCATAATGCAACTTTATTTTAACAGTGAGGCTTTGGCTGGACTTTGTTTCATTATAGTTTTTAGCTCCCATCCTCAAGAAATGAAAGTGGTCAAGAAGCTTTTGACCCAAGAAGATTTTGGCATTTGTAGGCAAGTTTATATTATTTCACTTCCCTTGTATGGTAGCTGCATAACTTATTTTCGAGTATTAGTTTTTTTTCCTTGTACTAGAAGCTTTAATCTAACTTCATATACCCTGAATTGGAGGGATTGTTTTGTTGACCACATGGGTGTGATACAATTTTGATACGAGGCTAGCTTATATATATATATATATATATATATATATATATATATATATATATATATATATATATATATATATATATATATATATATATATATATATAAGAGAAATAATCAATGATTTGTTGACTTGCTTATTTTTATGAATTAGTAGTTGTTTGATTGGTAGTCAATAAGAAAATATATGTTACTGACTTGCTTATTTTTATCTTCTTGCTTATATATAAATATATGTGGTTTTCTTTCTCTTGTCATTATGTTCTTCCTTGTTTTCCCTTTAATTTTTCCATTGATGGATCATTCTCTAGCTTAATTGTTTAAAAATTTACATGTCCTAAATTTAATAGCAAGATTATATCTCTCAGTTCATGATATTATGGATTATTCTGCAGATTAGGATAAACTAGAGCTTTGTATCTTTATTTAGAGAAGCAATTTACAAGCTGAAATGCAGAAGTGAGGTTTTTACTTTCTCTGCCACCCATTCTCAAATGTGGCTCAGTCATTTTTGTGCTTGAGACTGCTACTTTTAGGCATTAGCCATGGGGAGTGCGGTATTTGTTCATTAATTAGTTGAAGGAGTTATACCCTTGTATAATGCATATCACATGATTTTATTCTTTTATTTTCAATAATTTATTTTTGTTAAATGTGCAGTGTTTTTATGCTGAAGAGAACAACCAACCAAGGTTCATTCTGGTATGTTTCTATTCGCTAATTTCTTAAGTAGTGTAAATTAAAATATGTAAATTAGACTTAAAAAAATAGAATATATTAGTGGCAGCTGCTACTTATGCTTAGTGAATAAATAAACCTTTCATAATCAACAAATGCACACTTATGTAATTAAAAAATATTATTCAGTAGGATTGGAATTTCACCTGCTCTACCCAAAAATATATTATAAATAAAAATTACTTTTAAGCAACGTTAAAAGAGAACAGAAGAAGAGTACAGAGAATGAAAAGTCTCATCCAACATTTTGATTTATATTGGATTAATTTTTTAATTTCCCCTGATATAGTAATATATCATATAATATATTCCTTATCATCAAGAAAGATGACGAGGTTGAGAGTCAAAATTCAGGGCTATATTAATTAATATTTATTGTTATATTTGTTAGTGTCCAAATGACATCAGCTTCATACTTAGAAAATTTACTGTTGACATGTGATGCAATAGCATTTGACACCAATTATTTTCTTCGTACTGATTAGCATTTATTGATTTTTGACCGCACAAAATATTTTCTTAAGATTTAATAGTATTTAGTTAATAAATAGATTTTTTTTTGAATTAAATGAATCAAATTTATTAACTTCCAAGTATCAATAGATAGATAATATTATTGAAATTTGCATCTAAATTCAACTTTTCATGAACATCACAAGATGCATAGCTTATGTATTAGGTAATATTAAGATTTTTTTACATATTATATTATTTTTTATATATAAAAAAGAAAAGAAAAATGATGGATAATATCCTTTATGAAAAATTCCAGCTATTTAATCTCAATAGTTATATTCTTTTGTCTCGAATATTGTAAGCTCAAAAATGATTTTTTGATGCAGAGACAGTAATTAATGATGTTCTAGAGCAGACTGGGAAGTGGGATCAAGGAGAACTTTTACAAACAAAAGCTAAGCTCCAGATTGCACAAGGCCAGTTAAACAATGTTGTACAAACCTATAGTTATCTTCTTGGTGTTCTCCAAGTTCGAACTAAAACCTTTAGCAGCAGGAACCTTTTCAAGGTATGAACACTGATTGACATGCAGTTAGACTCTTACTATGCCTTAGTCAATCTACTTCATCTTTGGTTAGTCCGCTTGTCATGCTATATTAGAGTTGAGGAATTAGCTTAAACTAAATCATATAATAACTAAATTGTATGGGCTTTAAATTAATAATAATAATAATAATAATAATAATAATAATTTATTTACTTAATTACTTATAATAATAATAATAATAATAATAATAATAATAATAATAATAATAATAATAATAATAATAATAATAATAATAATAATAATATGGAGTGACCACTTGGCCTTTATCTTATGATTATAATTTATTGATAGGTGGGTAGAGAGAAGGCATATTTTCATGGTGGGATATTTAATTATTTTTTGATTATGATAGTATAGTTCTTTTTTATACTCCTAATAGTGAGGGCCACTAATTCAAATTTTGATGGACCTAAATTGCCTATTGCGTGTTAAAATTGCCAGCTTTAGTCCACAAATAACATATTTTTCAGACACACCTATAGTCGGTCTCATAAGCCAAACATAATTTATAGTTCTATTATTATTATTATTATTATTATTATTATTATTATTATTATTATTATTATTATTATTATTATTATTATTATTATTATTATTATTATTATTTCACTTATTAATTTTATATTTTCTTTTGCTAATCTAAATGTGGAATTTGTTGGTTTTCCAAATTACACTAAAACAGTTTGCTGTTTTAGTGTAATTTGTTGGTTTTCTATTTTACACTAAAACAGCAAGTTGTTTTAGTGTAATTTGTTGGTTTTCCAAATTACACAAACAGCTTGTTGTTTTAGTGTAATTTGTTGGTTTTCTATTGTAGTGATGGAATAACGACGAAAAAACCGTCACAAATTTTTTTATACTAGCTGTTGAATTTAGCAACGGAATTCAACTCGATTGCTAAATTTAGCAACGGAAAAAAAATTCCGTTGCTAAAATTAGCAACGGAATTTGAATTTGGTTGCTAAATTTAGCAACGGAATTTGAATTCGGTTGCTAATTTTGACCAATTTACAAAATGTTAGTGGTTAGATTTAGCAACGGAATTTAACTTCTAGCAACAGAATTTAATTCCCGTTGCTAAAAATACCAACCGTCGAATTAGCAACCGAATGTTCCGTTGCTATTTTTCGTTGCTAATTTTTATTAGCAACGGACATTCAACAAATTCGGTTGCTAATTTTCGTTGCTATTTGCTGATTTTCTTGTAGTGGTTATGTATGTGACATTGGTGCTTGAAAACTAGATTTTGTGACATGATGTGTGGATGAGAGTATGTGTTGAAATTTAAAAGTACTCGTGTTATTGCTGGAATATTGGAGGTGGAGGATTATTATTGGGAGTGTAAATTTTAAACCCTATAGGTTTGGGTAACATGATTTTATAGCCGTTATACTCCCTAAATCTTCACCAAATGAAAAGTGAAAAAATAATGCAAAACTATAATTGAAAATTAGGCATCATGCTTAAAGTGCTTAACTACCATCATGAGAGTACTAAACATATTAAGATAACCATGTGACATTAGCAATGTTAGTACATCGATGTTAAGACCTATGTTTGGGCATAGCATGTCATATAACATCTTGATCATTAGCGAAAAGGGGACTTACTGTTAGAGAGTATGCCCTAGAGCCCATGTAATATGGATGTTTTTCATATGTATGAAATTTATATTCTTAATAAAAGGCATCATTCATTTATTAATGCTATGTTTGAATACATGAGTTTGTAAATCTTAAATTAATAAATGAAGTCCTAGATATTATAAACACAGTGCAAAGGCAATCATGAAGGTGTTCATGATGTGAGATGTCTATCGCATGCAAATGTGTTAATATCTAAATATCCCTAGTCATAGAATTAACAAGATAAGACATTGTTAATTCGGACAGACTAGCATATGTTATGCTTCTTGAATGGTTCAAGCAGTGGTTCTCATAACTGTGATTATGGATGATAATCAAAGCTAACATGTGGATGCTTGTTAGAGGAACAAGTTCATTGGAGACCTGCAAAGAGAATCATCATATGGATATTAAATCTATGTCAGTGAGGAATCTCTTCATAGCGGTTGTGCAAGTATCCTTAGACTTGAGATCACCAAATTTATCTTAAGTAGCAAGTGGTATACTTTGACTCCATAACTGATTACTTCCAACTGGGAGTGAACATAGGAGATTGGGTATATCATGACCTACTTGAAGATAGTTGAGTGATTGATAAAGGATTCACCATCCCAGATTTAACAAGGGAAGTTATCTGGCATGATTCTATAATTGCCTTGTTCAGAGAATCTCTGGCCAGAGTAATATGCCGAAATGGATGGAGATCCATGAAGGGCATTTTAGGAACAATGGTTAAATTAATAGAACATACATAATTAGATTTATATGAGTTGACAGAAATCCATACTCATAATCTAATTGAGATAAGAGTGGTGAAAGGAGTAATTGCACGGTAACTGTTTCTATGGAAGGGTACAGTCAAACCACATGACTTTCCTGACATTTGGGTAGTCATGATGCCTAGCTAGAGGCCAATCATGACTTGTATAATGATGTATCAAAATATCAATAGAGATTGATAAAATGATTTAAAGGAGTTTAAATCACGTGAGTTTTGAATAGAACTCACAATTACATATCATACTACCAACATGGACAGGAACCCAATAGGTCACACACATATAGAGAAAAGGGTAAAATGATAAAATGACATGGATAATAATATTTAATATTATTATGAAGGTAGTGAAGAGAATATGATAATAATTAATTAAAGAGTTTAATTAATTATGATCAAATAAAATTGTCCGCGGAACTTTTGAGAAATGTTCTGTAAATTGGACCTAAATGAAATAATGTATTTCATGATTAATTATTATTGTCTTATAAGTGTTATAAGACTACTATAAGTGTTATATGACTGATATAATAATTAATAGGACCATTGGAGGAATTATTAAGGGCCAGAGAAATGAAGAAAGCTGGCGAAAGCCCTCAAGAAGAGGGCCACACGCCAACTCCATACAGAAGGGCTTAGAGGGATTTTTCTTAAATCAAATTAATTTATATATGTTACATAAGTGTTATGGAACTCACATATTTAATTTGGTTGGATTTGGAATCCATTTGGGTATTTAAATCCAATTAGATGCACAAAGGGCTTAGTTTGTGGATTTTGTGCATGGTCTTTTATGAAAAGATTTAATTAAGCCCAAATAATTATAATTAATTCCAGAGGCCCAATTAGTAATTCTCCAGCAATTTTAAAGAGCCCAATCTCATTAAGGAGTTGGAATTTTAACCTAACTATAAAAGGCCAACTAATGATAATTAGGGTTAAGTGATTAAAACAAAAGGAAAGTCTTTTCTCTTAATTTCTCTCTCCCTTTTACACCAACTCCTAAGCTAGCTCTTGGGAATTTCGGCCAGCCCTAGTTAAACACCAATTTGTTGGTTCAATTTACCCCTCTCTAGTGTGGATTACTCATTGGAGGTGTTCGATTTTGGACACTGTGGTTTGCGCTAACCCGGTGCGAAGTAAAATCAACTGTTCAACAAAAATCAAAGGTGATTTTTCTTATTCTCATATAGTTATATTGTGTATTCATGGAAAGATCAGATCTAATGGTTAAAAAATTTTAAAATTCCGCTCATGTATGTGATGCATGTAACCGTTAAAATCCAACATGGTATCAGAGCCACGGTTTTGCCATGGATATACAATTCTATATTTTTCTGCGAAATAAGTTTTGTTTTGTTTTGAGTTATTTATTTCATGAACTTTAAAATATTAGATTTGATTGTTCATGAATGAGAAATATTGATTTCTGGTTGTATGTGTGATCAAATAAATTTGGTGGAAACAAAAACGAAATTTTTGAAGCATTGTGATTTGGTTTTGGCGTGAAACCCTAGGTAATGTAGGGGCTGATCTAATTTAATATCTTATGGATCCATTTAAAAACCATTTAAATGATATTTTATGTGTTTAATATGTGATATTAAGCCGTAGGATCGAACGGAATTAAAATCGAACAAGTTTTGCATGAAAACTAGTTTTGTCGAAAAGTTTGATAAATTGGTGTTCTTCGTGTGTTCTTGATGTGTTCATGGTTAGAACGACTTTTGATCTTATAAATTTGATATATATGATATATTAAAGTGTTTTTAATTAATTGGATTAATTCAATTGGGCCTTAAATTAATTTGATTAATTTTAATTCATTAAAACCACTTAATGGGCTTAATTATGTTTACGGACTTGGTTTAAATTAGTGAATGACTTGGTGGGCCCAATGAGCTGATTTAAATTAACTAATATAAACATTAATTAAATTTATTAATGGGTTTTAAGGGCTGGAGTGGGCTTGCCTCATTCCAAAAGGCCCAAATGGTCCAAATGACACAAAACTAGTTTGTGTGTGAACACACTTAGGGTTTTTTCTTCTGTGGGTTTCGGCCTACACTTGTTTTAAGCCGAAAATTGATTCTTTTAATTATTTAATATGATTAATTAATTAAATAATCAATTTATAATTAATTAATAATCAATTTGATTGATTATTAAGGCAAGAACACATTCATGCAAAAAGGTTTCCTAAAATGAAAGTTTCCAAAATGGAAAAAGTTTCCTAATTTGATCACATCATTAAAATAACTCAAAATATAGTTTCAAAGGTTGAAACAAAGTTAGTAATCCATTTCTTTATGCATTAGAAAGGCATATAAGGGTGTATGATTGGCATGATGGATAGTTATGGACAAAGCCCAATGTGATTGGGCATTATGCATGTTTTGGCCCAATGAGGACTTTCATGTCCCGGCTACTTGTTTTTTGGTTTGTATTTCATTTCAAATTGTAATATGTAATTAGATTACTTAGATTAGAATTAGAAATAGAGATGGAGACCATTTTCAAGGAGCAAGATGGGTCGGATGGAGATCCAACAAGCTTGAAGATAATGTAATTATTTTTCTTGTTTTGAATCATGCATACTACCTAGGTGTGACCTTTTGATTTCCCTCTTGGCTCGGGGAAATCAATGTAGTGAAGTCCATAACTATACCATATTTGTATGCTTATATTTATGTGATAGATATAGGATGCATACCAATGTATGCCAACCATGTATGATGAGACTTAATTAACTAAAACCCTCAAACAAATACTAAGGTATATAAGCCTTCCATTAATTTGAGGAGAACCAGAGTTCTTTATAGTGTGGGTTGTTGACCACAGTCAAGCTCACATTATATCGAATATGTTCAAATCTAATTAAATGGGTCATCTTAGCTAGCCCATTAGTTTGTTGACCACAGTCAAGGCTAATGGCTCTAGAGGCAAGATTAGGGAATGCATATATGATATGCATGCATCAAGAGTTGATAACCTAATGATCCAATAGTTGTGTAGAGACACAATTGGTATAGAGATACCTACCTTTTAAGGGTATGGAATTTGGCTTGTTGACCACAATCAAGGTCAAATTACATATCAAGGATTGGATATTGGCCCACTAAGAAAACCATCGGGTTTTCTCGGATTATATAGTGAGGGCTATTAATTCGCAATAAAATAGTGGGAATAAATAGATTAATTAAAGACCTTATTAATGCATACATATATATGAACATACTCTCATATCTTTTCTTTTTCACATCTAGGTCATCATCATGAGCACATCAAACATTAATATACGATCAATCTTGGATAACAAGCTGGTTGGCAACAACTATTCTGATTGGATCAGGCAAGTGATAATTGTTCTCAGAGCTGAAAAGATCCATTATGTCTTGGATAAAGATCCACCACCACTTCCATCAGATGATGCCATTGATGAGATCAAAGGCATTTATCGAAAATACATGGAGGATAGTGAAGTAGCAGCATGTCTGATGCTAGGTGCTATGTCCTCGGAGCTTCAGAAGCAACGTGAAATGATGGATGCTAGAACCATCATTTTGCATCTAGAGGAGCTTTATTCTTCTCAGGCTAGAACTGAGCAATATGAGATTTCTCGAGCTCTATTTAGTTGCAAAATGGTGGAAGGCACTTCAACTGCTACTCATGCATTGAAGATGTATGGGTATATTGAGCATTTGAGTAGACTTGGCTATGTTATGGATAATGATCTATACACAGATTTAATCTTGTACTCGTTGGCTCCAAGTTATGTACCTTTCATGCTTAACTTCAACATGAACAAGATCCAAGTATCCATTCCTGAGTTAATCAACATGCTCAAGACAACTGATGGATCATTTAAGAAGGATTCAAAAAGTGTCATGGTTGTCACTTCTGTTAAAGGCAAGAAGCAGAAGAAGAAGATAACCAAGGCACAGCCAAAGATTGGTGGGATCTCCAAGAAGAAGGTTTCCAAGAAAGAGAATCCCAAAGGAACTTGCTTCCATTATGGAAAGGATGGTCATTAGAAGTGTAACTGCAAGGCCTATCTAGATTCTCTCAAGGAGAAGAAGCAAGCTGATGCTTCTACTTTAGGTATTCATATGATTGAAATTAATACTTATTCTATTGCTTCAAAACAATCTTGGGTATTAGATACCGGATGTGGATCTCATTTATGTAATGATCTAAGGGGCTTAGAAGCTTTAGAAGAGTTGGAAAGGCAGAGATATGTATGCAATCAGCTACTGGACAGAACATCTCTACAACAGTTGTGGGGACTTACTATTTGCCTCTTCCTAGTGGATTAGTACTGGAATTAAATAATTGTTATTATGTTCCAGCCTTATCCAAAAGTATTATTTCTTTCAGTCGTTTGATGAACGATTATGATATTTCTTTGAAGGACAAATGTTGTTACATTTTTAAGAACAATATGTTTTATGCAAAAGCTATCATTGAGAATGGTATATTTGTTCTTGATTTAATTAAAGAAGTACATAATGTGAATACCAAGAGAATGAAACATGATAATCTGAATACCTCATACTTATGGCATTGTCGTTTAGGCCATATAAATGAAAAACGCATGACCAAGTTACACAAGTCAGGTGATTTGGGATCATTTGATTATGAATCATTCGATACATGTGAATCTTGTTTATTGGGAAAAATGACAAAAGCTCCCTTTATTGGTAAAGGAGAATGAACTAAAATGGTTTTGGACTTAATATATTCAGATGTATGTGGTCCAATGACTACACATGCCAGAGGAGGTTACTCCTACTTCATTACTTTTATAGATGATTATTCCAGGTTTGGATACATCTATCTAATGAAATATAAGTCTGAAGCATTTGAAAAGTTCAAAGAGTTCAGAAATGAAGTAGAGAAACAACTTGGCAAAAGTATTAAAAAACTTAGATCAGATCGAGGTGGAGAATACTTAAGTCAAGAGTTTCAGGATTATCTTAGAGATAATGGGATTTTATCTCAATGGACTCCTCCATATACACCACAACACAATGGTGTATCTTGTGAGACCCTTACTTGACCCTAAATGAATTTTATGTTTTGAGAGGAGTTTTTATTTGATTAAGATTAAGAATTTAATGAGAAATTCATATTAATGGTGATTGAGGGATAAATTATGTCTTATTTATTTTAATGGCATGGGAAATAAATTGATTAGTGTGATTTAATTTTTAATTGAGGGTTTAATTGGAGTATAATTATTGATTTGGGGTAAATTGGTAATTATGACATTTTAATGGGGTCAATTGAGAATTTGAGAACAATGGAGAGGCTAATGTAAGAAAGAGGTTAATTGATGAGGTTGAATTAAGAATTAATTAAATGGTGGGGTATAATTTGTGACATGCAAAGAATTAGATGTTATTAATGTGACATGCAAAATCTTGAAGGACTAAAGGGGACATTTACCATAGCATTATAAATAGATTAATCTTAGTGGATGGAAAGAGAAAAGTGAGAAAGGGTGAAGGTGTGGTCGGCATTGAGAGAGGAGAAAAACCAGAAATTTAAATCCTTGCATTTTCTTTCAAGTCTTTGAATCTTCAAGCAAGTTAAGTGACAAATCTTGATGGTTAATTAAGGCATTTAAGTGCTTAACTCTAAGGTAAGTGGTTTCTATTGAATTTCATCATCTTCATCATCTTCTTCTTCTCATCTTGGTTGTGGTAAATGATGAACAAGTGCTAGAAATGATGGAATGATGGGGAATGAATTGTGTTGTAGTTAAAGAAGGAGGAGATAGAAAGGATAAAGGGAAAGACATTGCAAGGGATTGAAAGCTTGGGTGTGATAGGGGTTGGCTAAGGTATGGGATGGTACTCACATTGCATGCATGTGATTGTTGATTGTATCATCAAGGTGCATGTGTGTGATAGATGAAATAATAGGGATGAGATATGAATTTAGAATATGTTACAATATGTGTTACATGAAGATTTGCTGAAATTATTGACTGTAATTAAGCTATAAAATGAGCTAGGGATCTTAATTTAAAGCTTTGGTAATTTTGATAGTTCCATATGAGATATATTTATAAAAGTGTATTTGAAAAATATCACTAAATTGGCCTCTAAATTAATCCCTACATTGATGGAACATTAGATGCATCTTTGATGCTAATATTGAATAGGTTGGGTAAAATCTTAATAAATGATTGTACAATGATCAGAATGGTATGAGGTCAATTCCTACTTAAAATAGACTTCAAGACCTACAATTTATATGAAGAAAGCAAAGTCAAATAATGCTTATAAGATTGCTTAATGTTCACTTGAAAATCGGAGATTCTGTGTTGCTTATTATGATGAACAGCCATTAGTAAATTGTACATATCTCGAGTTCTAGACATGATATTGCTGCGATTTTTGATGTTTTAGAAACTAGAAACGTAGGGAAACAATGTTGTAGAAGACTACTTTTGCTGAAACTATCGTTTGGAATGTCAAAAACTATTGTGTAATATGAAGTTGTAAATCTGTCTCGCATAAAATTTTTAAGGCCTTAAGGGTAGTCGCGGCCGAGACCATTTGTCTCAGCCGTGGCCACCTTCTGTGATCGATTACAGCCTTTCATCATGGCCGAGATGAAATGTCTCAGCCGTGGCCTTTTCCTTTTGAACTTAAATTCACTTTTTAATCAAATAAACTACCAATGCTTACTCTAACATTTGAAGTACATCTAAAATATGTAGTTTATATTAAATTATGGCATGAATATGTGAAAGTGTGAGACTATAAAATGACTATTGAATTATATGTATGATATTATGATTGAAATATGATGTGATGCTTAAAGAATAACATGCTCGAGTATAAGTTCATTAAGAGGTATGTTCAATCACTGACACTTGAAATTTTACATGTGAGTATAAATACATGTTTATATAGTGGAAAATGTTGTACTATAATATGAACATATAAGTGTATAGGGTGTATGAGACAAGCACACGAATGATATATATATAATATATAAACATGAAAAACTATATTGCCTGCTACTAGAGTTTAATTGTGGATAGATAGGCGCCTATAGGGAATTGCAGCTGCCACAGTCGACCTTTTTAGGTCCACAGTATAGTTGATCCTGCTGAATCTTGCACAACTCATTTGGGTTGTTACTTGGCCCTTTTGGGTCCTTGACCGGTCCACCGTATAATTGGCCCTAATTGGGTCCATAGTTTTGATATCTTCGGATATCCATAGTTTTGATACCCTTGGGTATTCACCGATCCCGCTATCCACTCTTAGAACCCAAGCAGGCTAAAGTAAAGCAATAATGTATCATAGTGAATCACAGTATGAACTATGCATCTTATATATGATTTATCATGTTTAACAGTGGTTTCTTAAACATGTATTGGTATCTATTTATATTATATACATATCTCATATTGAATTGTATGAACTCAAGTATGCTGAATGTATTGTGAAGGGTTATCTTGTTATACAAGTATTATTATTATTCAATTGTTCTGAATATCCTATATTTTGATGACCACTGTGAGTGGTTGTCTTTCATGTTTAGAATCCCCACTAAGCTGTATAGCTTAGCACGGGTTATTTTGATCCGTGTAGGTTTTGGTAGGCAAGGCTTTTGCACAGGAACTATTTCTGCATCAGGACAGGCCAACACTAGTCTATAAAAGTGGATGTAGGAAACTTTTGATAAACTTTGTTTAGTACCTTACATGTTCAATATGTATAAGAGTTTGTAAGAAATATATATGTAAATTATATGGAAGTGAAGACTGTAATAAGCTCATAGTGAGAATACTAGTTTATGCATGCATCTAGAAGCTATAATACTTTATATAAATGTGCTAAAATGCTGAACACTATACATGAAAGATAAATAGCTAAAGTATGATGATATAGTATTATCAATAATAAGATATTGGGATTGCATATGAAGTCAACATGCTTGTTCAAATAAATGTACAGTAAGGATGTGATAATCCTGATTATTATGTTAGTCATATGATTAGATGGATAAAATGACGTAGATTGCATTTTTATAGTAAAGATGTGGTTTAGGGTGTTTCAATTTGGTATCAGAGCCTAGGTTTAGCCTTTTCTGGGCAATGCAAGTATAGAAACTTTAATATGAGATAGTGTTGTGTTGGCCTAATGCAGAAGTTCCTGTTTTCTTATAGATTAAAGATGGAGAATTCTTCTAGGAATACTATAGAAGAATCGGCTGAAAGTAATTTGCCGGTTAGATCAAATCCTCCTAATCCAATGACTTCTTCTTTGCATCGAAATGAAATTCCTACTACAGTTCCTGGAGAATGCTTTAGATGTGGTAGTACTGATCATTTCATGGCAAATTGTCCTTTGAAACTTGATCAAGGTATTAAGCAACAGAATAGCAGGGGAGCTTCTAATGCACCTCCATCTAGAAAAGGTAGAGGCAGAGGAAGGTTTGGAGTAGCTCATCATGGATCCCAGTCCCAGAATATGTCAGAAACAGTTGATAGACCTTCTACTCAAATGGTTGCTAGACGGGCTTATGCCATGAAGGCTCGGGAGGAACAGGATGCTCCAGAAGTTATAGCTAGTACTTTTTCTCTTTATAATTGTAACATACATGCACTCATTGATCCTGGCTCTACTCACTCATATGTTTGTATTGGGGTTTCGGGTAGAGATAGGTTTAAAACACAACAGTTAAATTTTGATGTATGTGTTACTAGTCCATTAGGACATAGTACAATTGTTAATAAGGTGTGTAAAGACTATCCTATAGTAGTTCAAGGGAGAGAGTTTCCAGCAGATTTGATTGTGTTGCCTTTTCATGAGTTTGATGTAATTTTGGAATGGATTGGTTATCCAAGAATCATGCAGTGGTAAATTGTGAAATGAAAACAGTAACCCTCAGGAATGATGAAGGAAAGGAAGTGGTAGTAGAAGGCAATTGTTCTAAGCTATCAACTAATGTTATATCAGCAATGCAAGCTAGATGTTGTCTTAGAAAAGGATGTGAAGCATTTTTAGCTTTGGTCCTTGACTCAAAAAGGGATACAATGGAGCTTGACAAAATACCGATTGTGAAAGAATTTCCAGAAGTATTTCATGAGGAATTACCTGGTCTTCCTCCAGAAAGAGATGTTGAGTTGTCTATTGATCTGTTACCTGGTACGGCCCCAATCTCTAAGGCACCATACAGAATGGCTCCATCTGAATTAAAAGAGCTGAAGGTTCAATTACAGGAATTGATAGACAAAGGCTTCATCAGACCCAGTGTTTCACCTTGGGGTGCTCCGATTTTATTTGTTAAGAAGAAGGACGGGTCTATGAGAATGTGTATCGACTATAGACAGTTGAACAAAGTGACAGTGAAGAACAAATATCCTTTGCCATTAATAGAGGATTTATTTGATCAGTTAAGTGGTGCTGGCGTGTTCTCAAAGATAGATTTGCGGTCAGGATATTATCAGCTCAGAGTTAAAGATGGGGATGTTCCTAAAACTGCATTTAGGACTCATTATGGGCATTATGAATTTTTAGTTATGCCATTTGGGTTGACTAATGCACCTGCTGCATTTATGGATCTTATGAATAGGGTATTCAGACCCTACTTAGATCAATTTGTTGTTGTGTTTATTGATGACATATTAATTTACTCAAGAAATGAAGCTAAACATGCTGAACATCTGAGAATTGTATTGCAAACTTTGAAAGAAAATGAGTTGTATGCCAAACTGAGTAAATGTGATTTCTGGCTTAAGGAAGTTTCTTTCCTAGGTCATGTTGTATCCGCTGAAGGTGTTAGGGTCGATCCAAATAAAATTGAAGCTATTGTTAATTGGAGACCACCCAGGAATGTGCATGAAATTAGAAGTTTTCTTGGGTTGGCAGGTTACTATCGTCGTTTTGTGAAAGGTTTTTCTGTCATTGCTTCACCCCTCACTAAGCTGTTAAGAAAGAATACTAAGTTTGAATGGTCTGATCATTGTCAAGCAAGCTTTGAAAGGTTGAAGAAGATGTTGACTGAAGCTCCAGTTTTGACTCAACCTATGTCAGGGAAAGAGTATGCAATGTACAGTGATGCTTCTAAGGTTGGTTTGGGTTGTGTATTGATGCAAGATGGTAAAGTTGTAGCTTATGCATCTAGACAGTTGAAACCACATGAACAGAACTACTCGACTCATGATCTAGAACTGGCAGCTGTGGTATTCGCTTTAAAGATTTGGCGGCATTACCTGTATGGGGAAAAATGCAGGATTTATACTGACCATAAAAGCCTCAAGTACTTGCTTACTCAGAAAGAACTTAATTTGAGGCAGAGAAGATGGTTGGAACTATTCAAGGATTATGATTGTATAGTTGACTACCACCCAGGAAAAGCGAATGTGGTTGCTGATGCCTTGAGTCGCAAGTCAATGGCAGTGTTGATGTTAAAACAGTGTAGATGGAAATTTGCTTCTGATGGTGTTTTACTAGCATAGCTTAAAGTTAGGCCCATGGTTAGGCAAACAATGATTGATGCTCAGAAGGATGATGTCAAGTTACAACAGATTGTTAAAGCAATTTTGTGAAGGTGATCAATCTGATTTTTCAGTGAAAGAAGATGGTGGTGTATACTACCATAACAGGTTGTGTATCCCTGATGACAAAGAAGTGAAAAGAATATTGTTGCATGAAGCACATAATACTGCATTTACTATGCATCCAGGTGGGAACAAGATGTATCAAGAGTTGAAACAGTTTTACTGGTGGCCTGGCATGAAGAAGGATATTGTTGATTATGTTTCTAAATGTCTAACATGTCAGCAAGTGAAAGCAGAACATCAATTTCCTTCAGGTCTCTTGAATCCCATTCCGATTCCACAGTGGAAGTGGGAAGACATTACCATGGATTTTGTTACTGGTTTGCCTCTTTCTCAAAGGAAATATGATGCTGTTTGGGTAATAGTGGATAAGTTAACAAAAGTAGCTCACTTTTTACCAGTTCGAACTAATTATTCCATGGATAAGCTTGTAGAATTGTATGTGAATGAGATTGTACGGTTACATGGTATGCCTGTGTCTATAATTTCGGATCGAGATCCAAGGTTTACATCGAGATTTTGGCAGAGTTTACAGCAAGCTTTGGGATCACAGCTCAAGTACAGTACAGCTTTTCATCCTCAAATGGATGGGCAATTTGAAAGGGTTATTCAGATTCTAGAAGATATGATGAGGGGATGTGCTTTGCAGTTTTCTGGAAGTTGGGATAAATATGTAGCCTTGATGGAACAGTTCAGAACGTGATTTATGGCTTAAGGCTATGTAGTCTGAAATGGACTCCATGTATGAGAATAAAGTATGGACTTTAACTCAACCACCTGAAGGGATAAAACCCATAGGGTGCAAATGGGTCTTCAAAAAGAAGACTGACATGGAAGGTAATATAGTTACCTATAATGCTCGCTTAGTAGCAAAAGGTTATCGTCAAAAAGAAGGTATTGACTATGATGAAACTTTTTCTCCTGTAGTGATGCTTAAGTCTATAAGAATACTTTTAGCCATTTCAGCTCATTATGATTATGAGATTTGGCAAATGGATGTGAAGACAGCTTTCCTTAATGGAAATCTTTCTGAGGATGTGTATATGACACAACCAGAAGGATTCACATCAGGAAATGGCGAAAAGGTATGCAAGCTTTAAAGATCCATTTATGGATTGAAGCAAGCCTCTAGGAGCTGGAACATACGATTCAATGAGACAATCAAAGAGTTTGGTTTCTCACTGAATGAAGATGAACCTTGTGTGTATAAAAGGGTCAGTGGGAGTGCAATTGTGTTCCTAGTTCTATATGTAGATGACATATTGATCATGGGAAATGACATTTCTCTTCTCCAATCTGTTAAAATATGGTTATCCAAGAAATTCTCCATGAAAGACCTTGGAGAAGCATCCTATATTCTGGGAATAAGGATCTATAGAGATAGATCCAATAGGTTGCTAGGTCTTTCTCAGAGTACATATATAGATAAAGTATTGAAGAGGTTTAATATGGATCTCTCTAAGAAAGGATTTATACCCATGGTGCATGGAAAACACCTTTCTAAGTCTATGTGTCCGCAAACACTAGAGGATAGAGAGAGCATGAACAGAATACCATATGCATCTGCAATTGGTTCTATCATGTATGCTATGTTATGTACACGTCCAGATGTAGCATTTGCTTTGAGTGTCACAAGCGGATTCCAATCCAATTTTGGAGAGGAACATTGGGCAGCTGTCAAGAATATTCTTAAGTACTTGAGAAGGACTAAGGATATATTCTTGGAATATGGAGAGGGCAATTTGGAAGTAAATGGGTATACAGATGCCAGCTTCCAATCTGACAAAGATGATTGTAAATCACAATCTGGTTATGTGTTCATAATGGGAGGAGGAGCAGTTAGTTGGAAAAGTTCCAAACAAGAAACAACTGCTGATTCCACGATGGAAGCTGAGTACATTACTGCTTCAGAAGCAGCCAAAGAAGCAGTCTGGATCAAAAAGTTCATAACCGAACTAAGAGTGGTGCCTAGCATTGTTGATCCGATTCCTTTATATTGTGACAACAATGGAGCCATTGCGCAAGCAAAGGAACCACGGTCTCATAAGCGATCCAAACATGTTCTTAGACGCTACCATCTCATAAGGGAAATAGTAGCTAGAAATGATGTGAAAATAGAAAGGGTTCCCACAGATGACAATGTGGCGGATCCCCTCCCTAAAGCACTTTCCCAGATAAAGCATGATCACCATATAAATAGCATGGGTCTGAGACATATGAGTGATTGGCTCTAGTGCAAGTGGGAGATTGTTAGAGAGTATGCCCTAGAGCCCATATAATAGGGATGCTTTTCATATGTATGAAATTTATATTCTTAATAAAAGGCATCATTCATTTATTAATGCTATGTTTGAATACATGAGTTTGTAAATCTTAAATTCATAAATGAAGTCCTAGATATTATAAACACAGTGCAAAGGCAATCATGAAGGTGTTCATGATGTGAGATGTCTATCGCATGCAAATGTGTTAATATCTAAATATCACTAGTCATAGAATTAACAAGATAGGACATTGTTAATTCGGACAGACTAGCACATGTTATGCTTCTTGAATGGTTCAAGCAGTGGTTCTCATAACTGTGATTATGGATGATAATCAAAGCTAACATGTGGATGCTTGTTAGAGGAACAATTTCATTGGAGACCTGCAAAGAGAATCCTCATATGGATATTAAATCTATGTCAACGAGGAATCTCTTCATAGCGGTTGTGCAAGTATCCTTAGACTTGAGATCACCAAAGTTATCTTAAGTAGCAAGTGGTATACTTTGACTCCATAACTGATTACTTCCAACTGGGAGTGAACGTAGTTAGGAGATTGGGTATATCATGACCTACTTGAAGATAGTTGAGTAATTGACAAAGAATTCACCATCCCAGATTTAACAAGGGAAGTTATCTCGCATGATTCTATAATTGCCTTGTTCAGAGAATCTCTGGCCAGAGTAATATGCCGAAATGGATGGAGATCCATGAAGGGCATTTTAGGAACAATGGTTAAATTAATATAACATACATAATTAGATTTATATGACTTGACAGAAATCCATACTCAGAATCTAATTGAGATAAGAGTGGTGAAAGGAGTAATTGCACGGTAACTGTTTCTATGGAATGGTTCAGTCAAACCACATGACTTTCCTGACATTTGGGTAGTCATGATGCCTAGATAGAGGCCAATCATGACTTGTATAATGATGTATCAAAATATCAATAGAGATTGATAAAATGATTTAAAGGAGTTTAAATCATGTGAGTTTTGAATAGAACTCACAATTACATATTATACTGCCAACATGGACAGGAACCCAATAGGTCACACACATATAGAGAAAAGGGTAAAATGATAAAATGACAAGGATAATAATATTTGATATTATTATGAAGGTAGAGAATAGAATATGATAATAATTAATTAAAGAGTTTAATTAATTATGATCAAATAAAATTATCCGCGGAACTTTTGAGAAATGTTCTGTAAATTGGACCTAAATGAAATAATGTATTTCATGATTAATTATTATTGTCTTATAAGTTTTATAAGACTACTATAAGTGTTATAGGACTGATATAATAATTAATAGGACCATTGGAGGAATTATTAAGGGCCAGAGGAATGAAGAAAGTTGGCGAAAGCCCTCCAAAAGAGGGCCACACACCAACTCCATACAGAAGGGCTTAGAGGGATTTTTCTTAAATCAAATTAATTTATATATGTTACATAAGTGTTATGGAACTCACATATTTAATTTGGTTGGATTTGGAATCCATTTGGGTATTTAAATCCAATTAGATGTACAAAGGGCCTAGTTTGTGGATTTTGTGCATGGTCTTTTATGAAAAGATTTAATTTAGATTTAATTAAGCCCAAATGATTATAATTAATTTCAGAGGCCCAATTAATAATTCTCCAGCAATTTTAAAGAGCCCAATCTCATTAAGGAGTTGGAATTTTAACCTAACTATAAAAGGCCAACTAATGAGAATTAGGGTTAAGTGATTAAAACAAAAGGAAAGTCTTTTCTCTTAATTTCTCTCTTCCTTTTGCGCCAACTCCTAAGCTAGCTCTTGGGAATTTCGGCCAGCCCTAGTTAAACACTAATTTGTTGGTTCAATTTACCCCTCTCTAGTGTAGATTACTCATTGGAGGTGTTCGATTTTGGACACTGTGGTTTGTGACAATCCGGTACGAAGTAAAATCAACTGTTCAACAAAAATCAAAGGTGATTTTTCTTATTCTCATATAGTTATATTGTGTATTCATGGCAAGATCAGATCTAATGGTTAAAAAATTTTAAAATTCCGCTCATGTATGTGATGCATGTAACCGTTAAAATCCAACACTTACGTCTAATTAAAACTCAGTTAGGCTCAATTGGACTTAAGTCCTTTGGATTTTGAAGTTTTAAAAACTAGGTCCGACTAGACCTAATTCGATGAACTAGGTTTGGTCAGACTTGACAGTCATGTCCGATTGGACCTAACTGGACCTCTTTCCCAAAAATTCAAATTCTTCAAGATTAATTTTTGAATCTTTATATTCTACTTTACAACTGGGTCATTCACAACCTAAGAGGGAGTTAAAAAAACCTTTCCAAAAACACATTTTTAATTGCATCAAGACCCAAAGAGAGATAAATGAAAAATAACTTAAAAGAAGCAATTTTATCATATAAACATGTCATGCATCCATTTGAATATGAACTACCCAAAAGGATGAAGATGAGAAGAAAAAAATGAAGATTTTTAAAATAAATGAAACTTCAAAAAGGAAAAACATATCAAATAACAATCAAATCATACACACATACATAATATGTACAAGAACGTAAAAAAAACTAAACTCCTATATAAATAAGCCTTCAAGCAATGGTAGAGTTAGGACGATATGCTTAGTGGGGGAAAAATTTTTAAAAGTACAAGAATATGTCACATAAATTATTATTACACTCTATGTAATAAAAAAAATTAAGTGGCGGCCAAATTTTTAGAAGTGTAAGGGCATTTTATGTAAATTATTAGTAGATCTTATGTAATAAAATAAATAAATAAATGCCCCCACTCAACATCATGTGGCTTCGGCCATACCCTCAGGTGATGATGTCACGACCCAAACAAGACTATTGCATAAACTATCTAAACCATAGTTCATGCTAGCCTTACTGAACCATCAAAACTACATAATTATTCAATTTATAAAAAAGTCCTTAATAAGAAAAAGTGCTAAGATTCCAAGTTAAATTTTAAAACTCTAATTACATGTCCAAATTAAACTACAGAGTCTCTATAGAATACAGTAAAAATATTTGAGATTCTAAGGTTCCACTAACATACTAACTGAAACACAATATTGACTAATCCAAATTCAATAGCAACCACAAAATAAGCTCCTCGCCAACAAAAGGATAAAAGTTAAAACTAGCTGAACAAAATTACTAATCTACAAAACAAAGAGGGTAGAGCAGACATGGTTTGAGTACTAGGACTCAGTAAATGACAATTACAGCACACAACGGACTGAGAACAGGCAAAAGTTTAGAATAATTGAATAAAATATATTCATCAACTAAAAAAAAAATAATAATCCACAAAATAAATCATTTAGCATGCAGAATAATTTTAAATTAATAGATTAATAGTTCAAAATCACATATCAAAATCATAGTACAGTTCAACAGGGTGATGATACTCTACACCACCAAAGGCCAGATAATAGATTTTCCCACCATAGATATCATGCAATGCTTCTAATATAGATGTCAATGGAGTATGATGCATGACAATAAGATATGCAATTTCCTATTATGTGAAATCTGTGGTGGAACCAAATGCAAATTCAGATAATAGATTGCTCAAATAGAGCCAGATATAGATAATAACTGTTCACATGTACCGGTTTGAAAATAATTTTCACCAGTATAACATATAACTGATATTTAGCAAAAACCAGACATAATTTCAAATTAATTAGAAAACAAATATAATTTCAAAGCAGAAAACTAATAAATCCAGATAAATTGTAACACAAATAAATTTGATACAAGTTCAAATAATTTCATATAGGTAAATCAATCATTTACTGAAACGGATAATAAATAGAGAATAATTTAGAAGCCTGTTCATAGAATCTAAAGCTCTAAAATGGATATATTTGATTTAAGTAAGAATTAAATGAATAAAAATACCAATTAAATCAACATAATAAATAACAACTGACATTCGCATAAAAACTAATACAATAAAAATTCATAAAAACTTGTAGAAAATTAACATGAAGGTAAATTGCATAAATTCACTTGATAAAAATGTTGAAAGCAAATAAACAAAATTAAGTAAACTAAAATATTTTGAGTAAAAATTTAAAAGAAGGTTTTAGAAAATAATTGTGTACTGTAACTGCCACTCACTTGAAATTCCAAATAAGCGAGGCCCAAAACTCAAAAGCAAGCTACTCACTCTACGGAAGGCGTATTAGAGTTTCCTAATCATATTAAAAAGAAAATATATCGATCACTCTTAATTAGTTTAACGATCGAGCAATATTTTCTAACACTATAAATGTATAATATTTTAGTACTTATTTGAATAAAGATTAACTAAATATTTAGAGCAATAATTAGGCTTAATATTATATTTTCATAGGACAATTTCGTGCAAAATTATACCTTTATCTAAAAGATGTTTGTTAACATATGTTTATATGTTTGAGCTAAAAATTTTACCCATGATATATATATATATATACTTAAAAGAGATGGTCCACAAATTTAGAACCACTTAACACTATTTAAAACCATGGAAAGTCATGACTAATGCATAAGCACAATAATATATATTCATTCATATATACAATACAATGGAAAATGCATTACACTGTACAATAGTTAAGGAAAACTAATAAATTACATAAAATAATCATTAATAAAAAATTTAATTAATATATATACAAATTTTGAATTGACAGGATGGGAATTATGAAAATAGATTAAATTTAAGAGAAGGAAAAAACATTTAAAGCAATTTTTTTTATTTGATTAAAAGAAATGTGTGCAAATTTATAAATTGATTATCTAGGTTTTCAAAGAGTAAATTTAGTAGAAAGAAAAAGAAAAGAAAGAAAAAAAATTAAAATCTCAATGCAAAACATCAAAGTATGCCGTAGGAAACCAAAATCAAATTATGCAAAGAAAACAAAGTGGAATTATGCACAAGAAAGCAAAATCAAAGTGTGCCGAACAGAAAAGGAAAATAATAATAATAATAATAATAATAATAATAATTAAATAGTTTAATTTAACTAACTTGAAAATAATGAATTGTAACACTAAAAAAAATCCAAATGGTGTAGAGGTGCAGTTGATGAAGCAATGGAGTCCAAAAGGTTTTTTTTTTCGTTTTTGGTTGGAAATTTCTATGTTTAGTTTTTTTAGAGTAGTAGTTGTTTCATTAGAATAGGAAGCTAAAAGTTAGGGAAGTGGGGAAAAGTAATTTTGATCAGTTATCATTATCTATTTAATATTTATTGATAATTAAAAGATTTATTAGAGTTTTTTTTAAATGATTATAAAATAAATTTAAAGAAAGAGGTTATAACAGATGATACCTTGGGTTTTTTTTTAATGTAGTGTTGAGGTTAACTTCTTCAAGGACCAAGGAAATCCAAGCTTGTTAGAGTAAGTGTATGTGTTAAGGCTTTAGGTTGAAAGCTTTGGGAGAATAAGACTTAGGATATTTTTGGGAAAGGAACTCAAAATTTTGGGAACCCTTTCTTCTCCAAATTAAGGCCTATTTATAGGCTTCCTGTGGCACATAAATACCACTATGCCTTTAGATTGCATTTCGAGCAATATTTTTAAAACTCCCTCCTTTATATTCCTAAAAGTTAGGTTTGGTCAGACCTAACGGGTTTTAAGATAAGTTTGATTGGATTTAGGTTTAAGTTTGACCAAATCTAAGTCTCAAGTTTGATTGGACTTAAGGTTTTGGGAACTAGATCTAATCAGGCACAAAATGATAGGTCTTATCAGAGCACGGTTTAAATGATTTGAGCCTAACCAAATTTACAGAATAATTTCCATATTTGTTATAAATTTATGTTTGACCTAATACAAATTTCCTTTATTTCCTTATTATATAAATAACGGAGAGTTCCCAGGAAGCAGCTGAAGAGACTATTGAAAACAATCTTCCAGTTGAGTCTCTACCTACTGCATCAAATTCTTCTTGAGCATTTAGAGTTGATGCTCCACCCTAAGTTCCAGGGGAGACTCCATTAAAATTAAACCAGGATATGTAAAGCCCTCTCTATAAGGAAGCCATTAATCTAACCATCATATCTAACACAAGAATACAAGCACAATTATCTACACATAACATGCTTATACGAATACTAGCATGGTTACTCTACACATAGTAATTATAACAATATGATACAATATTTATCTATGCATCAGCCTTTAATCTTTGTATACACACGCAAGTAATATTACATTAAACAAAATAAGGTTTTTTCATCCTTATATTGCAAACTCCTTTACATCAACATATGTATCTATAGTACTACCATACAATTAACAAAAGAAATTATACTTTAAGGCCTTTTAACACTTGTCCTTGTGCTGACCTTCTTTTAATAAACTTTTTCCTTGAGCATCCATAATGAAAATACATATATAGATAAAATACCTGTGTTAAGCTATAAAGCTTAGTGGGGAAATAAAATATCAATTTAAAGTAACCACTCACAGTGGTTGTTGCATGCACAAGCAAGCAACAAGTATATTAATACTTAAATAAAAAGGCAGTTATAGTAATTAACAATAACAATAGTAGTAATAATATCAAGATAATAATATATACGGGTGCTAAA
Source organism: Excoecaria agallocha (assembly GCA_037975025.1). Taxonomy (NCBI): domain Eukaryota; kingdom Viridiplantae; phylum Streptophyta; class Magnoliopsida; order Malpighiales; family Euphorbiaceae; genus Excoecaria; species Excoecaria agallocha. The sequence continues at coordinate 15,488,156 of CM075807.1, forward strand.
TTTTAAGAGATATTCTCATTGCTATGCAATTGAAAAATTAAATATAAGAATGCATATTTAGAATGAAAAATAGTTAATTTCTCTTACTGTGATCAAGCATTAGGTTATATTATATGCTCTTTATTTTTCCATTATTAAATCAATAAATGCCTGCTTACATTCTATGGATGTGGATAACAAGTGCAATAAATACCCAAAGGTATATCGATCATATGGATACCTGAAGGTATCAAATCTATAGACCTAAGTGAGGCCAAAACACTAGCAGCTGCAATTTCCCTTATAGGCATGCCTGTCTATCCACTACCAAGTACTATAGGTAGACATTATATCACTTTTTGTACCTTTAATTTATTATATTCATGAGACATATGTAAACATAAGTGAGTATACACATTCATGAACTCATAACTTACAATAAAGTGCATACTTGTGATCATATTAAAATGGTAATAAGATATATTCACGTGATAAAAGCATTGAAATATTCATATGCATACTACTTCTTATGATTGAGTAAAATTCCCAGTAAGCATCATAATCAAATCTTGCATTCATAAGCTTACACATGGATATATGTATAAGTTACCATTTAATGTTCTTTGATAATTTATCTATACATAATAGAAGTATTATAGTTTATTAACTTAAGTCTTAGCACCATTAATTAATTGCTACACACACACACACACACACACATATAGTGTAATAGGGGAAGGGACCCAGTTGAGATACCCCTTAATCGAGCTAGGTTAACTCTATAGTTAGTCCAAAATGCTTAGGCCCAACTAAGATTGAAATCAACTCAGCCAGGTTGGTTAGTCTTGTATGAGTAAAAAATGTTTTGAACTGACCGAGACACAAACCGTCTCAGTCGGGTTGATTATGCAACTTTAGATTCTGCAAGATTCCATCCTACAAATCCCAACCATATATAATTCTTTGATATTAACCACTACTAGCACAAGATTGATTACTATTTCTCATATCTATCATACATTATCTTTCTAATTAACTCAATCAAATGTATTAGAACAAGGTATTCACTTATAGCACACTATTACTACATAAGCAAGTTGGTTTAACATTAAACTATTTGCACTACCTAACTTAAGATCCTTAGAAATAGAAGTGTTCTCTAAATTTTCCTTATTAATTTAACTTCATACATTTGGTCTTTACTCCAGTTGTTACAAATCATTTAGACTCTAACTTCTTCCACTAGGCTTAAAATGTATCCAAATTATCTTTATGGATATAAGCCAACCCTCATACCTGTTTTAACTCTTCCTATAATAATTCTATCAACACTATAATATTAATCCTTTATTTATTCATTCCTAATAATCCCACTATGTATGTAACCACCCTATAATCACCAACCCTAGCCTACATGCATATAGCAAGAAAGAGTTCTCATACCTTATAGTGCTACCACAAGTCCTCTTTACTCCTTGATAGACTTCTTTCCTTTGTTCTTACTTGATTCCTCCTCTACAATATTCAATTCAAACTTATAAACCTTTATTTTACCTTATTTAAAAAAATGAAAGAAATTGAAAGCATGAAGGGGAAAAAAAGCTTACTTTGTCTTTAAATTCTCTCTCTAACAATTTATAACTTTCAAATTCAAAGAAATGTTAGATTTTAACGGTTACATGCATCACATACATGAGCCGAATTTTAAAAATTTTTAACCATTAGATTTGAACTTGCCATGAATACAAAATATAACTATATGAGAATAAGAAAAATCACCTTTGATTTTTGTTGAACAGTTGATTTTACTTCGCATTGGGTTATCGCAAACCACAGTGTCCAAAATCGAACACCTCCAATGAGTAATCCACACTAGAGAGGGATAAATTGAACCAAAAAATTGGTGTTTAACTAGGGCTGGCCGAAATTCCAAGAAGCTAGCTTGGAGTTGGTGCAAAAAAGAGAGAGAGATTAGAGAAAAAGACTTTCTTTTTGTTTTAATCACTTAACCCTAATTCCTCATTAGTTGGCCTTTTATAGTTAGGTTAAAATTCCAACTCCTTAATGAGATTGAGCTCTTTAAAATTGCTGGAGAATTATTAATTGGGCCTCTGGAATTAATTATAATCATTTGGGCTTAATTAAATCCAATTTAAACCTTTTCATAAAAGACTATGCATAAAACCCACAAATTAGGCCCTTTGTGCAACTAATTGGATTTAAATACCCAAATGGATTCCAAATCCAACCAAATTAAATATGTGAGTTTCATAACACTTATGTAACATATATAAATTAATTTGGTGCATGGAATAGGCCATTAAGTCCTTCTATTCTGGACTTGACGTGTGGCCCTTACAGAATGGCTTTCGCCAACTGCTTCATTCCTCTGGCCCTTAATAATTCTTCCAATGGACTTATTAATTATTATACCAGTCCTATAACACTTATAGTAGTCCTATAAAACTTATAAGACAATAATAATTAATCATGAAATACATTATTTCAATTAGATCCAATTTATAGAATATTTCTCAAAAGGACAATTTTATTTAATCATAATTAATCAAACTCTTTAATTAATTATTATCATATTCACTTCTCTACCTTCATAATAATATCAAATATTATTATTCTTGTCATTTTACCATTTTACCCTTTTCTCTATATGTGTGTGACCTATTGGGTTCCTGTCCATGTTGGTAGTATAATATGTAATTGTGAGTTCTATTCAAAACTCACATGATTTAAACTCCTTTAAATTATTTTATCAATCTCTATTGATATTTTGATACATCATTATACAAGTCATGATTGGCATCTAGCTAGGCATCATGACTATCCAAATGTCAGAAAAGTCATGTGGTTTGACTGTACCCTTCCATAGAAACAGTTACCGTGCAATTATTCCTTTCACCACTCTTATCTCAATTAGATTCTGAGTATGGATTTTCGTCAACTCATATAAATCTAATTATGTATGTTATATTAATTTAACCATTGTTCCCAAAATGCCCTTCATGGATCTCTATCCATCTTGGCATATTACTCTGGCTAGAGATTCTCTAGACAAGGCAATCATAGAAACATGCGAGATAACTTCCCTTGTTAAATCTGGGATGGTGAATCCTTTGTCAATCACTTAACTATCTTCAAGTAGGTCATGATATACCCAATCTCCTAACTATGTTCACTCCCAGTTGGAAGTAATCAGTTATGGAGTGAAAGTATACCACTTGCTACTTAAGATAACTTTGATGATCTCAAGTCTAAGGATACTTGCACAACCGCTATGAAGAGATTCCTCACTGACATAGATTTAATATCCATGTGAGGATTCTATTTGCAGGTCTCCAATGAACTTGTTCTTCTAACAAGCATCCACATGTTAGCTTTGATTATCTTCCATAATCATAGTTATGAGAATCATTGCTTGAACCATTCAAGAAGAATAACATATGCTAGTTTGTCCGAATTAATAATGTCCTATCTTGTTAATTCTATGACTAGGGATATTTAGATATTAACACATTTGCATACAATAGACATCTCACATCATGAACACCTTCATGATTGCCTTTGCACTGTGTTTATAATATCTAGGACTTCATTTATTAATTTAAGATTTACAAACTCATGTATTTAACATAGCATTAATAAATGAATGATGCATTTTATTAAGAATATAAATTTCATACATATGAAAAACATCCCTATTACATGGGCTCTAGGGCATACTCTCTAACAATCTCCCACTTGCACTAGAGCCAATCACTCATATGTTTCAGACCCATGCTATTTATATGGTGATCATACTTAATCTGGGATAGTGCTTTAGTAAGGGGATCCGCCACATTGTCATCTATGGGAACCCTTTCTATTTTGACATCATTTCTAGCTACTATTTCCCTTATGAGATGGTAGCATCTAAGAACATGCTTGGATCGCTGATTAGAATGTGGCTCATTTGCTTGCACAATGGCTTCATTGTTGTCAAAATATAAAGGAATCGGATCAACAATGCTAGGTACCACTCCTAGTTCAGTTATGAACTTTTTGATCCAGACTGCTTCTTTGGCTTCTTCTGAAGCAGCAATGTACTCAGCTTCCGTCGTGGAATCAATAGTTGTTTCTTGTTTGGAACTTTTCCAACTAACTGCTCCTCCTCCCATTATGAACATATAACCAGACTGTGATTTACAATCATCTTTGTCAGATTAGAAGCTGGCATCTATATACCCATTTACTTCCAAATTTCCCTCTCCATATACCAAAAATATATCCTTAGTCCTTCTCAAGTACTTAAGGATATTCTTGACAGCTGCCCAGTGTTCCTCTCCAAAATTGGATTGAAATATGCTTGTGACACTCAAAGCAAATGCTACATCTGGACGTGTACATAACATAGCATACATGATAGAACCAATTGCAGATGCATATGGTATTCTATTCATGCTCTCTCTATCCTCTAGTGTCTGCGGACACATAGACTTAGAAAGGTGTTTCCCATGCACCATGGGTATAAACCCTTTCTTAGAGATATCCATATTGAACCTCTTCAATACTTTATCTATATATGTACTTTGAGAAAGACCTAGCAACCTATTGGATCTATCTCTATAGATCCTTATTCCCAGAATATAGGATGCTTCCCCAAGGTCTTTCATGGAGAATTGCTTGGATAACCATATTTTAATAGATTGGAGAAGAGAAATGTCATTTCCCATAATCAATATGTCATCTACATATAGAACTAGGAAGACAATTGCACTCCCACTGATCCTTTTATACACACAAGGTTCATTTTCATTCTGTGAGAAACCAAACTCTTTGATTGTCTCATTGAATCGAATGTTCCAACTCCTAGAGGCTTGCTTCAATCCATAAATGGATCTTTGAAGCTTGCATACCTTTTCACCATTTCCTGATGTGAACCCTTCTGGTTGTGTCATATACACATCCTCAGTAAGTTTTCCATTAAGGACAGCTGTCTTTACATCCATTTGCCAAATCTCATAATCATAATGAGCTACAATGGCTAAAAGTATTCTTATAGACTTAAGCATCGCTACAGGAGAAAAAGTTTTGTCATAGTCAATACTTTTTTTTGACGATAACCTTTTGCTACTAAGCGAGCTTTATAGGTAACTATATTACCTTCCATATCGGTCTTCTTTTTGAAGACCCATTTGCACCCTATGGGTTTTATCCCTTCAGGTGGTTGAGTTAAAGTCCATACTTTGTTCTCATATATGGAGTCCATTTCAGACTGCATAGCCTTAAGCCATAAATCACGTTTTGAACTGTTCAAAACTTCTTGATAGCTTGTAGGCTCATTGTCCTCTACTACAGTTATGCCTCTATTCGAATCAATGTGAAATCCATATCTCATAGGGATAGAACGCATCCTAATAGATCTTCTAGGATTTTGTGTATAATCAGGTTCAACTGCGATCTCATCATTATGAATTTTAGTTTCGTGTTCAATCGATTGATCATCTTCTATTTATGGGTCTTGAACTTTACCAAGTGCAATTTTACTCCCACTGTCCTCTCGTAGGAGAAATTCTCTTTCCAAGAAGACAACATGCCTTGAAACAAACACCTTTTGTTCAAAGTGATGATAGAAATAATATCCAAACGTTTCTTTTGGATATCCCACAAATAAACATTTGTCGGACTTAACATCCAGTTTATCTGACATTGTCCTCTTCACATAAGCAGGACAACCCCATACTTTCATATGAGAAAGCGTGGGTTTCTTGTTATTCCACATCTCATATGGAGTAACATCAACCGATTTACTAGGAACTCTGTTTAACACATAAATAGCAGTTTCTAGTGCATATCCCCAAAAGGACTTAGGCAAGTCTGCTCGGCTCATCATAGATCGAACCATATATAATAGTGTTCGATTTCTCCTTTCAGATACACCATTGTGTTGTGGTGTATATGGAGGAGTCCATTGACATAAAATCCCATTATCTCTAAGATAATCCTGAAACTCTTGACTTAAGTATTCCCCACCTCGATATGATCTAAGTGTTTTAATACTTTTGCCAAGTTGTTTCTCTACTTCATTTCTGAACTCTTTAAACTTTTCAAATGCTTCAGACTTATATTTCATTAGATAGATGTATCCAAACCTAGAATAATCATCTATGAAAGTAATGAAGTAGGAGTAACCTCCTCTGGCATGTGTAGTCATTGGACCACATACATCTGAATGTATTATGTCCAAAACCATTTTAGCTCGTTCTCTTTTACCAATAAAGGGAGCTTTTGTCATTTTTCCCAAGAAACAAGATTCGCATGTATCAAATGATTCATAATCAAATGATCCCAAATCACTTGACTTGTGCAATTTGGTCATGCATTTTTCATTTATATGGCCTGATCGACAATGCCATAAGTATGAGGTATTTAGATTATCATGTTTCATTCTCTTGGTATCCACATTATGTACTTCTTTAATTAAATCAAGAACAAATATACCATTCTCAATGATAGCTTTTGCATAAAACATATTGTTCTTAAAAATGTAACAACATTTATCCTTTAAAGAAATATCATAATCATTCATCAAACAACTGAAAGAAATAATACTTTTGGATAAAGCTGGAACATAATAACAATTATTTAATTCAAGTACTAATCCACTTGGAAGAGGCAAATGATAAGTCCCCACAACTATTGTAGAGATGTTTTGTCCAGTAGCTGACTGCAAACATATCTCTGCCTTTCCAACTCTTCTAAAGCTTCTAAGCCTATGTAGATCATTCCACAAATGAAATCAACATCCAGTATCTTATACCCAAGATAGTTTTGAAGCAATAGAATAAGTATTAATTTCAATCATATGAATACCTGAAGTAGAAGCATCATCTTGCTTCTTCTCCTTGAGAGAATCTAGATAAGCCTTGCAGTTACGTTTCTAATGACCATCCTTTCCACAATGGAAGTAAGTTCCTTTGGGATTCTCTTTCTTGGCAACCTTTTTCTTGGAAATCCCATCATCCATTATCTCATGTTGCTTCTGAAGCTCTGAGGACATAGCACCCAGCATCAGACATGCTGTTGCTTCACTATCCTCCATGTATTTTCGATAAGTGCCTTTGATCTCATCAATGGCATCATCTGATGGAAGTGGTGGTGGATCTTTATCCAAGACATAATGGATCTTTTCAGCTCTGAGAACAATTCTCACTTGATTGATCCAGTCAGAATAGTTGCTACCAACCGTTTGTTATCCAAGATTGATCGTATATTTGATGTGCTCATGATGATGACATAGATGTGAAAAAGAAAAGATATGAGAGTATATTCATATATATGTATGCATTAAATAAGGTCTTTAATTAATCCATTTACTCCCACTATTTTATTACAAATTAATAGCCCTCACTATTTAATCCGAGAAAACCCGATGGTTTTCTTAGTTGGCCAATATCCAATCCTTGATATGTAATTTGACCTTGACTGTGGTAAACAAGCCAAATTCCATACCCTTGAAAGGTGGGTATCTATATACCAATTGTGTCTCTATACAACTATTGGATCATTAGGTTATCAACTCTTGATGCATGCATATCGTATATGCATTCCCTAATCTTGCCTCTAGAACCATTAGCCTTGACTGTGGTCAACAAGCTAATGGGCTAGCTAAGATGACCCATTTAATTAGATTTGAACATATTCGATATAATGTGAGCTTGACTGTGGTCAACAACCCACACTATAAAGAACTCTGGTTCTCCTCAAATTAATGGAAGGCTTATATACCTTGTATTTGTTTGAGGGTTTTAGTTAATTAAGTCTCATCATACATGGTTGGCATACATTGGTATGCATCCTATATCTATCACATAAATATAAGCATACAAATATGGTATAGTTATGGACTTCACTACATTGATTTCCCCGAGCTAAGAGGGAAATCAAAAGGTCACACCTAGGTAGTATGCATGTTTCAAACAAGAAAAATAATTACATTATCTTCAAGCTTGTTGGATCTCCATCCGGCCCACCTTGCTCCTTGATAGTGGTCTCCATCTCTATTTCTAATTCTAATCAAAGTAATCTAATTATATATTACAACTTGAAAAGAAATACAAACCAAAAACAAGTGGCCGGGATATGAAAGTCCTCATTGGGCTAAAACATGCATAATGCTCAATCACATTGGGCTTTATCCATAACTATCCATCATGCCAACCATACACCCTTATATGCCTTTCTAATGCATAAAGAAATGGATTACTAAACCTTGTTTCAACTTTTGAAATAATATTTTGAGATATTTTGATGATGTGATCAAATTAGGAAACTTTTTCATTTTGGAAACTTTCATTTTAGGAAACCTTTTTGCATGCGTGTGTTTTTGCCTTAATAATCAATCTAATTGATTATTAATTAAATATAAATTGATTATTTAATTAATTAATCATATTAAATAATTAAAATAATCAATTTTGGGCTTAAAACCAAGGGTGGGCCGAAACTCACAAAAGTAAACCCTAAATGTGTTCACACACAAACTAGTTTTGTGTCTTTTGGACCATTTGGGCCTTTTAGAGTGAGCCAAGCCCACTTCAGCCCTTAAAACCCATTAATAAACTTAATTAATGTTTGTAATTTTTAATTTAAATCAGCTCCTTGGGCCCACCAAGTCATTCACTAATTTAAACCAATTTCGTAAACATAATTAAGCCCATTAAGTGGTTTTAATGAATTAAAATTAATCAAATTAATTTAAGGCCCATTTTAATTAATCCAATTAATTAAAACACTTTAATATATCATATATATCAGATTTAGAAGATTAAAATCGTTCTAACCAAGAATACATCAAGAACATATGATGAACACCAATTTATCGAACTTTTCGACTAAACTAGTTTTCATGCAAAACTTATTCGATTTTAATTTCGTTTGATCTTACGGCTTAATATCCCATATTAAAAACATAAAAATCATCTAAATGATGTTTTAATGGATCCATAAGAAATTAAATTAGAACAGTCCCTTAAATCACCTAGGATTTCACGCCAAACCCTAATCACAATCCTTTAAAAGTTTCATTTTTGTTTCCACCAAATTTATTTGATCACACATACAACCAGAAATCAATATTTCTCATTCATGAACAATAAAATCTAATATTTTAAAGTTCATGAAATAAATAACTCAAAACAAAATAAAACTTATTCCGCAGAAAAATATAGAATTGTATATCCATGGCAAAATCGTGGCTCTGATATCATGTTGGATTTTAACGATTACATGTATCACATACATGAGCGGAATTTTAAATTTTTTTTAATCATTAGATCTGATCTTGCCATGAATACACAATATAACTATATGAGAATAAGAAAAATCACATTTGATTTTTGTTAAACAGTTGATTTTACTTCGCACCGGGTTGTCGCAAACCACAGTGTCCAAAATCGAACACCTTCAATGAGTAATCCACACTAGAGAGGGATAAATTGAACCAAAAAATTGGTGTTTAACTAGGGCTGGCCGAAATTCCAAGAAGCTAGCTTGGAGTTGGCACAAAAAGGAGAGAGAGATTAGAGAAAAAGACTTTCTTTTTGTTTTAATCACTTAACCCTAATTCCTCATTAGTTGGCCTTTTATAGTTAGGTTAAAATTCCAACTCCTTAATGAGATTGGGCTCTTTAAAATTGCTGGAGAATTATTAATTGGGCCTCTGGAATTAATTATAATCATTTGGGCTTAATTAAATCCAATTTAAACCTTTTCATAAAAGACTATGCACAAAACCCACAAACTAGGCCCTTTGTGCAACTAATTGGATTTAAATAACCAAATGGATTCCAAATCCAACCAAATTAAATATGTGAGTTCCATAACACTTATGTAACATATATAAATTAATTTGGTGCATGAAATAGGCCATTAAGTCCTTCTATTCTGGACTTGGCGTGTGGCCCTTACAGAAGGGCTTTCGCCAACTGCTTCATTCCTCTGGCCCTTAATAATTCTTTCAATGGAATTATTAATTATTATACCAGTCCTATAACACTTATAGTAGTCCTATAACACTTATAAGACAATAATAATTAATCATGAAATACATTATTTCAATTAGGTCCAATTTACAGAATATTTCTTAAAAGTTCCGCGGACAATTTTATTTGATCATAATTAATCAAACTCTTTAATTAATTATTATCATATTCACTTCTCTACCTTCATAATAATATCAAATATTATTATCCTTATCATTTTACCATTTTATCCTTTTCTCTATATGTGTGTGACCTATTGGGTTCCTATCCATGTTGGTAGTATAATATGTAATTGAGAGTTCTATTCAAAACTCACATGATTTAAACTCCTTTAAATCATTTTATCAATCTCTATTGATATTTTGCTACATCATTAGACAAGTCATGATTGGCCTCTAGCTAGGCATCATGACTACCTAAATATCAGGAAAGTCATATTGTTTGACTCTACCCTTCCATAGAAATAGTTACCGTGCAATTACTCCTTTCACCACTCTTATCTCAATTAGATTCTGAGCATGGATTTTTGTCAACTCATATAAATCTAATTATGTATGTTCTATTAATTTAACCATTGTTCCCAAAATGCCCTTCATGGATCTCTATCCATCTTGGCATATTACTCTGGCCAGAGATTCTCTGAACAAGGCAATCATAGAAACTGCGAGATAACTTCCCTTGTTAAATCTGGGATGGTGAATCCTTTGTCAATCACTCAACTATCTTCAAGTAGGTCATGATATACCCAATCTCATAACTATGTTCACTCCCAGTTGGAAGTAATCAGTTATGGAGTCAAAGTATACCACTTGCTACTTAAGATAACTTTGATGATCTCAAGTCTAAGGATACTTGCACAACCGCTATGAAGAGATTCCTCACTGACATAGATTCAATATTCATGTGAGGATTCTCTTTGTAGGTCTCCAATGAACTTGTTCTTCTAACAAGCATCCACATGTTAGCTTTGATTATCTTTCATAATCACAGTTATGAGAACCATTGCTTGAATCATTCAAGAAGAATAACATGTGCTAGTCTATCCGAATTAACAATGTCCTATCTTGTTAATTCTATGACTAGGGATATTTAGATATTAACACATTTGCATACAATAGACATCTCACATCATGAACACTTTCATGATTGCCTTTGCACTGTGTTTATAATATCTAGGACTTCATTTGCTAATTTAAGATTTACAAACTCATGTATTTAAATATAGCATTAATAAATGAATGATGCCTTTTATTAAGAATATAAATTTCATACATATGAAAAACATCCCTATTACTTGGGCTCTAGGGCATACTCTCTAACAAGAAACTTAAAAGAAAAATCAAATAAAAAGTGAGATAGCAAAAAACGGGAGAAGAAAATTGTTGGAAACAATCTTGACAGGGTTGAATGACCCATTTCACCTCTCTTAACCTCTTTTCTCATCTTCTAGAAGGCTTGGTGGCACCGTCTTATTGGGCCATTTGTGACCCTTAGGAGAATTTCGACTAAATCCCTCAAAACTTTTATCTCTTGTTAATCTTCCCGAAAAATTACTAAGTTGCTCAATTTAATCCCTGATAAAATCCTCCTAAATGTACTTGAATATCCCTAAATGTCAAAGTACAAAATTACCCCTGCCTTTTTCCATTAATACTCTCTAGGTCCTAACCTCTATTTTATTGACCATTTTACATGCATTACTAATCCAATTTCCAGGTCTAAATTAGGGCCTCATAGGATATGACTCTATTAATAAAGTGATTGACCATGCCAAAGGCTTCTATCGACTCTTTAAAGAAGCATAGAGCCAAGGAATTTGTGGGTACTTCCATAGATGAGTCTGAAAGTATAGTATTGGCTGGAAAAAATAATTAAGGTGCTAGATGAAATTAAGTGCTCTCCTGATCAGATTGTGTATTGTGTGGTTTCTTTTCTTCAAGGCCCTACAAATGATTGGTGGAAGTTTGTCTTAAAACATCCTTAGCTTCCTGAATTGATAACTTGGGACTCTTTATCTAAGAATTTAAGAAAAGATTCATTATTATGGCCTATGGATATGAGAAGTGAAAGTAATTTTTACACTTAAAGCAAAGAAGTATGTCTGTGGCGGAGTATGAGAAAGAATTTAGATGCCTTAGCAAGTATGCTTTTAAGTTTGTCTTAACAGAAGCTTTATAGTGTCGTTAGTTCAAAGATGGCTTAAATGACTTCATTAAAGAGCACCTAGTTGTTATCACCTCCCTCCAGCAAGTAGATTACCATTCATTGGTACAAGCTGCAATCAAGGTAGAAAAATCTAAAATAGCTAAAAGGGAGAGAGCTTAGAGAAAAGGTTTAGCAAGTAGAGGTGCATTCGTAGGAAAGAGAAGTCATGATGAAACATCTTCTGTAGAAGGATTAATTTCTAGAGTAAGGCATTAAGGCCCTACACGTTTAGATACATTTGGTAGGGGTCATTCTATGGGAGGTGGTTTTGGTGCTCTTGAGTGCCCTCATTGTTCCAAGAATCATTGGGGCACTTGTAGGCGAGTTACGGGTGCATGCTTTAGGTGTGGTGGTACTGATCATGATCGACGTCTTGCAAGTGTACTAGATCAATTAAGTAATATAGAAAAATAAGATTAAAACCCTTAAATATCACACTCTAGAGATTGTATATTCTAAATTTTATAATAAACAATGTGCAAAAGAATTCCTAAGTTTTGAGGTGATTATTAATTAACTAAGTTAAAAATAGTAACTAAATAAATCAAGTAATGAAACTAAATCAGCTAATTCCAAAACTAAAACAAAACAACATATAAAATATGATAAAATTCAATATTAAGAACACACTTCTACTAAGGGACTATCCAACTCAAATTCTATTATAATGACTCCCTTAATAATAACATAAGTGATTATGGAAAACCAGTTCAAGACCAAATATCTTCCTCAAAATATAATTCTAAGTACTAAACCCTCATATTATGTACAATCTAATACTTAGCATATCAATATGGTTTATGAATTCCTAAACTTCTGTTAAATCCTCTTTCGAGAAACTTAATTCTAGCATATTATTAATTCAAAATTATTAGTTCTAATTCCACTCTTGAACAACACATAACTGCCTCAATTCACAAAACATCATCATACATCAACTTAAGTAAATTAGACTAAGAACATGTAAATTATTGATTATAGATTAAATTGACAATCAATCATCTATTTAATAAATTAAGCATCAATTCAACATAACCAAAGATAGGTATTAGCTCAAGAATTAAGAAATAACACACTTGCATTGAGATTATGGTCATATCAAAGTCATTACAATAAAAGAATGAGGGTTTAAGTTTCTCTCAACAAAAGTAAGAAAAACTATCCACTATTCATTATAGAATCAATTAAAAAACTAAAATAAAAAGTTACAACACACATAAAGTCTTATGCTCCTCTTGATGTCTTCGCATAATCTAAGTTGCAGCTTCAAACCCTAAGTCAATTGTAATCTTTGAACTAGGTCTGAAAACTAAAGAAAAATCATTCTCTTCCTTAATTCTGATGTTAAACTTGCTTAAATACCCTGGAGTGGAAGAATCCAGCCACCTCCGAACTTCCTAAATTAGGAAAACCTAATTTTCATTGCAATCTAGGACATTTGCCTCAGTAGGGTTGATTTTCATCCCCACCGAGGTGATTAATTCTTTTTTAGGTTGCTTTGTGCCTAGGTAGGGCTGATTTTTACCCCAACCGTGGTGTTAGCCTCTAGAATGAAATGCCAATTCTTCTTTCTAGGGACCTCAATTGGGTTGATTTTCAACCTTACCGAGGTGATTTTTTCTTAAAAACTCACTTACAAAACACTAAAATGAAATTAAGCACACATAAATAAAAAACTTATAAAATTAAACACAAAATCAACTAAATTAACACCAAAACAACTCATAAACACACTAATAAATATAGTTATAATTCAAAGCTATCAAATCATATGGTTGCCAATTGTCCCTTGGTTTCAACTTAGGCTTTATAGGATAGTAGAAGGGCTTCTAATGCTCCATCCAGTAGTAGAGGAAGAGGTAGAGGCCTAGGTAGATCAGGTTAATTTAAGCCTAATGATCTGTGTTTAACAAGTGTACTAGATCAGCTAGTAATATAGGAAAATATAATTAAAACCCCAAATATCAAACCTAAGGAAAATGTGTAAAAGTTGTGTATTTCAGATTTTAGAATGAAAGTTGTGTGCAAAGAATTTCCAAGTTTTAGAATGATGTAGTACTAACTAAACCAAGAATAGAAACTTAAACAACTAAGATTGATACGACCTTAGTAAGTGTACTGAATAGGTAAGTAATATAGGGTGCTTAATTTAAAACCCGTGAATATTGTACCTAAAGGATTGCAGATGTAAACAATGAAAATCAAGTGTATGCTAAATATTTTCCAAATTTTGTTGTGTGTTATGCTGTCAACTATTTAAAATGCAGAAAATGAAAATTAAAACAATTGTAATTTGCAGGAATCTACTATAAGTCAAGTAATCAAAATATTAAACTAGTTGAAAATTTATATATTAAAAATGTTGCTCAGGTTCAGTCATCCTCCACATACCCAAATGTGAATTAAATTAATTATTAAATTATATAGATGAAGTCGGGATAAACCTTTATACCCAAACGTCTCATTCTGGAGCAAGTTATTCTAATCACAAAATGTCCCATTCTGGAGCAAGTCCTATGATTAGCCTATGCATAAGTCTAACATCCTATGTTCGATTTTATTTCCCATTATAGAGCTAAACAACTCAAAACCTATTCATTTTACTCCAAACTCTAGTTCTAAAACCATAAAATCTGCAATTCATCAAGTCTCATTCTAGAGCAATCTCAAAATTATAGCAATCATGATAAGAGATAAGAGGTAGAAACATCCATGGCATTTAAGCATTCAAGTAAAGCATCAAGACAAGGTAATGTGATAAAATCATCCATCCAAATCTAGAAAATTGCTCAAAATAACAAAAACCCATGAAATTTCAATAAAGCAATAGTAAAATAAATCTTTCATCTATAAATAAACTAAAAAATTTTCAATATTCACATTGGGCATAGGGGATTCAAATATCCCCAAAATAGTTAGCTAACTACTCACTACCCATAATAAGAAAAGAAAAGAAAACTATAGAAAAAACCCAAAAATTCATGTAAGGATGAACACCCAGCTAGAACCCAAGCTTCTTTAGTCTTCTTCTCTAAATCTCTAATGAAAATTAGCTTTAAATGAAAGAAACTAAGTATCTAATCTATATATTTGTGTTTAATCTATGTATTTTTGTGTAAATCTAACCTATTTGCAAGTATAAAGCTATATACTATGTAAAAGAAATGAAAGAATAAAAGAAATTAAGAAACCCTAGATCTAAAATTTTTCAAGATCTCTGCCAAACAAAAAAATCTAGTTTATTTAGGCTTGATAGGGTCACGATCAACACTAAATTTCTACTAACCGTGACATGCTGAAAATCTATCTCTGGAATGAGATAGGTCATGGTTAACACCACTTTTTCTGCTGATAGTGACATGTTTTTCCTTTGCATTCTAGATTGAAGTTTGCATACTTCACTGTCAATACAAAATTACTACTGATCGTGAGGTCTTCTCTTCTCGATTCTAGATAAAAAAAATGACTAAGTCATGGTAACCACAAAATCTATGCTGGCCGTGACATAATTGAAATGGTGTATTTTGACATGAAGTACTAGGTCACGGTTAGCATTGAAAACCTGCTGACTATGAGGTACCTGCAAAATCTATATTTAAGCACAGAAACCCATCAAAAGTCCTCTAAAGCACATAAAAGATACTAAATTTGACTAAAAAAATAGACACTGAATTTGAGTTATCAAACTACCCCACACTTAGACTTTGCTTGCCCTCAAGTAAAAAAATCATCCACAATATTGAAAATTCAAACTCTAACTAAGAATAAGAACATTCAGATGAGCCAAAATAACACTTATTAGAAGACACTCAAATGAATAATTCAACTAAAAAGACTCAGACTAATCTATATAGAACAATTTCTTGTCCCTGTGTGCTAGGCCAAAACAAGTTCTTCGCTTTTCAAGACCAAAACTACCAATGAATTCCAGTAATTGAGCAAAAAGACAAGTATGCAAATATTTTGCAAAAAAAATTTAAAAAACGGTTTCGCTCTTGAAACTCAGAATAGCCATAGGCCTCTCCTTTAGCACCGAAACCACAAAGGTCATCTCCACTAAATAACTTAGAACAAAAATAGGATAATTAGGGCTTACATTAAGGTTGTAATGGAAGGTTAAGGTATTGGTTCCAAAGAAGAGATAAAGTTAACAAAATAGAATCAGCCACACTACCCAAAAATACCACCTAACTTTCAGAAAATTAATAACTGTTTCCCATTCTTATGCCCTTACTATCAAAACTAAAGGATGAAACTTAAAGGACATTCACTAAACTTACAAATGTAAAGGAAGTAAGAGCTAAAATTTTTGTCTCTTGAGCTAGCTCAACAATTAACACTTCCTCATAGATGCTAGGTACCCCACACTTATTTTCTGCAGTAAGGAACTAAATAAAATTTCTATAGCATAACCTTTATTTTACTATTTTTTTACCTTTCAATTGAACTAATGGGGCACCAACACTCTTAATTCTCATAATTATCAATGTCTTAA
This sequence comes from Excoecaria agallocha, assembly GCA_037975025.1. Taxonomy (NCBI): domain Eukaryota; kingdom Viridiplantae; phylum Streptophyta; class Magnoliopsida; order Malpighiales; family Euphorbiaceae; genus Excoecaria; species Excoecaria agallocha. The sequence goes on from CM075807.1 coordinate 15,504,872, forward strand.
TATTGTCAAAATTTAGCTTACAAGACCTAAGAATTTTAGAATTTCTCATACTTCTTAACTAATAAGCAAAACTCAATTCCAAACTCATCATGCAATTTATTTACTACCCAACCTAGAGTGGACAATTCTAAAATAGGGGAGATAAAAGGAATTTAAGTTATATGGTCAAATAATAGTGTAATCAAGAAAAAAATTAAATAGTATGCCTTTAACATACCAATTAAGCTCAAAGGGCTAGCAATGATAAAATTAATGCTGCTTAGGTTATGTCTTAATTATGCCTGAGTTGAATATTTATTTTAAAGGGTGATGAGGAAGGTTCTGACTATCCTAAAATTCCTTCACCCAATTGCTCTCATTCACTAGTTTTAAAAATTTTCACAAAAATAGCCTAATGTGCAGACAAAAATAGAAATAAAGCGGTATATGACTATTGAGACTAATCGAAAGAAAATTTCTAGCTAAGGCATACAACTACTCTCTTGCTACTTTAACTTTATAAACAAATAGTTATTAAGCCCAAGTTCAAATTGATTCAATCAAGAATAATCTGGGCAAACTCAAACTAATTTGTAATTAACAACAGCAACTCAGCAGACACAGATGCATTATTCAGACTTTAAAGACTAGAAAGCTATTAAAAAAACCAAAAGACTAAAGATCAAAAAAAGCTACTAAAGCCAAAGTAAAAATAAAATAAAGCAGTAAATATATTTAAACGAAAATAGCTACTTAAACTAACACTAACTACTTAAACCATAATAAACTGAAATTTGCAATAAAAACTAAATGGTTTGACTAAAACAATCTAAAATAACAACTACTTAAAATGTAACTTAACAAAACTTTTAAAATGATAGGGATTTAATTGAACCCTTAGTCTCACTAGATTGCATATAGGATGAGTAGGGTATCGTTCCAAAGGGAACGGGGTAAATTTTGTATTGAAATAACAACAAGTAGATGGATAGGTAATAATTTTCAATTGGAATCATGTAATTAATGTAATAGTTAACTACTTAAAATTTATTAAGTTAATTTTGGATAATAAATTACTTAAAAGATGGGATGAACATACATTATAACCAAGTAAACAGTTTCATCTTTGAATCATATAATAATTGTATGAATGATATAATTTAAGAATTTAGCAAAGATTTTTTAAAGCAATTCTCATTATCAATAAAGATGTTTTTACCTAGAGTCTATACGCATTTTCATGACATTATAGAGATAAATAAAAACTATGAAGTTTAATGCCAATTCTTTAATCCCTTAAAGTGAATTCCTTATCTCTAAGTGAATTCAATGCTTCAAGTAAATTTATTTGTCTTTCCATCAAAGAATTCCAATTCTCATTGTGAATTAAATGACTAACATGCTAATTATGACGATCAAGCATAATGAGCAAATTGAAGTACTCAAATAAATCTAAATCACACTTCATATGTAAAGAGAATAAACATTCATAAAATAAAGATAATAGATGAAAAACATATTACATTAAATAGTTATAATGTACCATAAGAACTTAGCCAACACCAATTTACAATAGAAATGAAATAAGAGAAAGGAAAATCATCACTCCCCAGGGTTTACTTTCTATTTAAAGCTTCTAATATATCTCTTATTCCTTTGACTTTGTTCTTTGGTCATCCTCTAAAAACTAAGTAAAAAGAAATGTCCAAAAGCAACTAAAATATTCTTAAGTAAAACACTGAAAAATGTCTTTATATTTTTCTCCGATCCCTTATCCAAATTTTTTCTCCCATATATATAGAGTTTAACTCTACAGATATGTCCCCTCAGAAACTATGAAAGACTGCTCTGAAAAGACTTGATGTTTGGCTGAAAATCGGATGCAAAAGTCACAACATTTGGGAGCACAGGTGTTTTGTTCGACTCGTGAACTCCCTCACGAGTCGTGAATTCCTTCAAGTCTTCTAAACTCGTGAGTCTCCTTCCGAGTAATGATCTACTTCACGACTCATGAGCCTGTTGTCAAGTAGTGAATGTTTCTTCTCTGCCTCACTCGTGAATCTCTAGTCCATCTCGTGAATTCCTGTTCGAGTCGTGATCTACTTCACGACTTGTGATCTCCATCCTCGAATCTTCACCATTTCTTCATTCTTCACCAGTTTCAACCTGAAAACACACATAAACACATAAACTAAATATAATCACATAAAATACACATAATATTACATACTTAGTTACATAAATAAAAGAAAACACACACTAAAAAGTAGACATATTACATGACATTAAATTCCCCCACACTTAAACCTTGCTTGTCCCCAAGCAAGAGAAAAGTGAGAAAAATTAATCCCAAGTTAAACTAAGTAAGTTAAATTATAAAGCATTGCTCAATTTTCACTTAAAATAAGATTGAGATGAAGTCAAACCCTTTAATACTCAAGATAGCAGTAAATCAAGACTTAAAACATGCATTCTAAATTATCAAGTCATCTAAGTTACTAAATCCAACATCAAGAATATAAAGTCTCAAGACTAACCATTCTCAAGAAAGAAAATTGATCATAAAACTTAAGAGTTTAAGACTATAGTTGCCTTTTTGGACAATATTCAAGCACTCATACCTTTAAACCCATCTCATGGCAATTTTAGACTGTATTTTTCATTCTTTTTCTTCTTTATTTTTTCCTCTTTTTTTTAAGCATGGGTATACTTTTAGACTTTATCCCATGAATTTTAAAATAGCAAGAGAATGTAGTATTGGGTTCGTTTTACACTCCATCCCATACTTAATTAAGCTTTTGAGCATGCATCTTGATTTATTTTATTTATTTTTCATTTTCTTTTGCTAGTCCTCATCCATTATTGAATAGCTAAAGGTAAGTATTATGGCTATAATTTCCATGAGACAAAAAAAATCCTAAAATCTTAAGCTAAATGAGAAAATTCTAATCTTTAAGCATAGTTAGTAAAGAGACTAAACAACCTAAAATGTTGAAAGAAGTAAAAAGAGATAACTTAACAACACAAAACACATGCCAAAAGCTTCGAAAAACTAATCAAATGAGCATAAAAGGCAAATGACTCAACATAACAACCTATATTATAATCAATTGAGAGCAATACTTATAAGAAAACTTACTAAAAAGGTTAGTCTAAATAAAGAAAAAGACAAATAAAAACAAACAACACACATAAGGTTTATGATGCTCCCCCACACTTAGAACACACATTGTCCTCAATGTGAAGGAACAAAACATAAACAACAAAAACAAAAACAAAAATAAACAACTAAAGAAAATAGAGGAAAGAAAACTCCTTTAAAGATCATGGTGAAGGCGGAGGCGAAGACACCACATAGCCCGATTGGGCAATGAAGGCGTTCACCTTGTGCTCAAGGCGGCATTGATGGCGAACCAATTGGGAGGTAACTTGCTCCAAGGCAGTGAGTTGATGTTGGATGGTGGACTGGTTTTGCAGCAATTGATTGAACATGGAATGGTTAACATTTGAAGAAGATCCAACAGTAGGTGAAAAAGCAGGTGCATGACTAGGGGTATCCTCCATAGGATCATCACTTTGCCCTTGCTCCGTTGGCCTTGACTCATCCGAAGTACTTTCCAAAGCAGCCCCTTGTGGAGTAGAGGTACTTAGAAGTTCCTTCGAACAAGAACGATATATTGGTGGTATGTATTGGAAGGAATGACTGATCACCTCTCCTCTTACAAACAAATGTTTGGATAAATATAAGCATGGAAGTACAGTGTCATAAGTGCACAAATCAATATCAAGATCCCTAGCAATAGCAGCAATGACATGTCCATGTGTGATAGTGGACTCCGATCGACCAACACAATTCAATAATTATTTGAAAATCCAAAAAGACCAACAAATAGACTTGCGATTATGCACACACCACATCAAGAAAAGTTCAAGACTTGAAACTCGATTAAATTCAGGCTTGTTAAAGACAATAAAGGCAAGAATCTTATGCAAAATCCAATATTTCAAATCCGAAATAAACATTGATTTAGCCTTTCTAGCCCTATATGGTGTAGTTAAACCAGTGAGAAAGTTCCAAAAAGCATTAGGCCTGTAACTCTTAGGTGGATCACATAATCCAGATGGTTTAAAGCCAAAAATGCGATGCATCATAAAATATGTAAGTGTATGATCAATGCCATTCAAACGAAAGTCCACAAGCCTAGGATTGTCAGCATTTTCTTTCAAATTGGTGTAAAATTCCAAGACTAAATCAGTATAGAACTGTTCATGCATATTAACAAAATGCAATAAGCCACATTGAGATAACATCTCATTCACTTCATCAAGCAAACCCACTTGTTCAAGCTAAGAGTTTGGGAAATACTTACATTGAGAAATTGCTCTATCCTTAAGAACAAGGAACCTATTACCTTCATGGATAGATGAAAGGGTAAAGGGTGAACTAAAATATGTCTGTAAACTCGCTAGTTGTGCTTCATCTCCCCCATGCTGACCCCTTGAGGTTGAGACATTCTTGGTTCTCACCATCGTTGTTAAAGTGAATGAGGCAGAGAAAGAAATGTGAATGTATGTTGTAGTGAAAGAAAACTATGTAAACAAATGTGAATGTATGGAGAAGTGAAAGAGAACCAAGTAAACAAACATGAATGTATGGAGAAGTGAAAGAGAAAGGAAGTGTAAGAGGAAAGTAAAAAGAAAAGAAATGTCAAAAGTGAAGAAAAGAGTAACTGTAGTATTTATAGTAGAATGAAGGAGAAAGTGAAAGGAGATGTCATTTCACAAAACCTAAGTTTGATTTATAACCGTTCCCCCCATTAAATTTAAGTTAATTAAGGTTAGTTAATCCAAATTAAAATCGGAAAGATAACTAATTAAAAGAAATAAGAGTTAAAGAAAGAAATAAAAATGAATTAAAAATAAGAACATGAAGTAAAAATCATGACTCGTAGATTGGGAACAATGTATCACAAGTCAGCATAAACATCATGACTCATGAAGAATGAATCAATTGTGGCACAAAAGGAGATGTTCACGAGTCGGCATAAGATTCACGACTCGTGAAAAAAATGCAGGCAAGTGAAAAAAAATGGTCACGAGTCGGACAGACCTTTACGACTCGTGAGCATTTCCTCTCTGTGCTACTCGTGATCATCTTCACGACTCGGTATTATCTTCACGACTGAGTATATTGCTGCCTTTGGAACACTTGTGAACATGTTCATGAGTCTAACTACACTCATGAACATGTCAATGCTTCATTTTTTTCTCTACAAAATCATACCAACCTCGATCCAAAAGTTAAAATTACAAAAGAAAAATAAATCAATTAACATGAAAACCATAAAAACATAAAACTTAACAAAAAACAAACCATAAAACAAATAAATCCAAATTAAAAGAGCTAACTATAAATAAAAATATTATTATTGTGCAAAAGAGGAATTCAATAAAGAAACTTTTTGAGTAGGAACTAATGCATCACCAATGAAATAAGGTTTTAATCTATGTCCATTAACCTTAAAAACCTCCCCTTTATCATTAGCAATATCAACAGCCCCAAAAGGAAATCTTGAACGACTTTGAAAGGACCCAACCTTCTAGACTTTAATTTACCAGGAAATAGCTTCAATCTAGAATTATACAATAAAACCATGTCACCAACTTGAAATTCTTTCTTTAATATATGTTTATCATGCCATGATTTAGTTCTTTCCTTATATAACTTAGCATTTTCATATGCATTCATATGAAGTTCCTCTAATTCTTGCAATTGAAGCAATCTCTTCCTACCAACTTGTTGCATGTCAAAATTCAACACCCTAGTTGCCCAATAAGCTTTATGTTCAATCTCAACAGGCAAATGACAAGACTTACCATAAACCAATTGATAAGGAGTAAGACCTATAGGAGTTTTAAAAGCTGTTCTATACGCCTAAAGAGCATCATCTAGCTTAAGTGCCCAATTTTTTCTTGATCTAGAGACTATTTTCTACAATATCCACTTAATCTCTCTATTACTAATTTCAACTTGTCCACTAGTTTGGGGGTGATAAGGTATAGCAATTTTATGAGTCACATTATATTTTCTCAATAATTGCTCTATAACTTTTTTGCAAAAATAAGACCCACCATCACTAATAATGGCCCTAGGTGTTCCAAATCTAGGAAATATAACCTTCTTAAGCATCTTCTTAACCACCTTGGCATCATTAGCAATGGTTAGAATTGCTTCCACCCATTTAGATACATAATCTACCATGACTAAAATATATCTATTTCCTAAGGAACTAGGAAATGGTCCCATAAAGTCCATACCCCAAACATAAAACAATTCAACTTCCAAAATACCATGTAAAGGCATTTCGTTCCTCCTAGATAAATTCTCCATTCTTTGGCATTTATCACATCTAACTACAAAGTCCTTGACATCCTTAAACAATGTAGGCCACCAAAAACCAGCTTGCAAAACCTTAGAAGCTGTCTTAGAAACCCCAAAGTGACCATCTACAGTATAAGAATGACAATGAACCAATACTTCACTAAATTCTTCATGAGGAATACACCTCCTAATCAATCCATCAGCACATCTCCTATATAATAAAGGCTCTTCCCAATAGTAAAACTTCACATCATGAAGGAATTTTTCCTTTGCCTATAATCTAAACCATAGGGAAGCATACCACTTACTAAATAGTTGGCTATATCAGCAAACTAGGGAATTTCCTTGGAAACTACTCGAAAAAAATGTTCCCCATGAAAAGATTCATCAATAGGTACCCCATCATCATTATCTTGCAAAACACATTGGGTTAACCTAGATAAATGGTCAGCAACTAAATTCTCCTTTCCCTTTTTATCCCTTATTTCCCAATCAAACTCTTGTAGCATTAATATCCATCTTAACAATCTAGGCTTAGCATCTTTCTTACTTAAGAGATACTTAAGGGCAACATGATCAGAATAAACAATGACTTTTTGTCCGACAAGATAAGACCTAAATTTATCAAAAGCATACGCAATAGCCAAGAGTTCTTTTTCAGTTGTGGAGTAGTTAATTTGGGCATCATCTAGTAATTTGCTAGTATAATAAATAACAGAAGGCTGCCCATCAATTCTTTGCCCTAAAATAACCCCAACCGCATAATTACTAGCATCACACATCAATTCAAAAGGTTGCTCCCAATTTGGTGGTTGCAACACTGGTGAAGTGACAAGAGTATGTTTAAGAGTTTCAAAAGATTTAAGACATGCCTCATCAAAATGAAAATCAACATCTTTGCCTAGTAATATGCATAAGGGTTTAGCTATCTTAGAAAAATCCTTTATGAACCTTCTATAAAATCCAGCATGACCTAGAAAGCTTCTAACATCTCTAACATTTTAGGAAGAGGAAAATTAGCAATAATTTCAATTTTAGCTCTATCAACCTCAATCCTCCTATTAGAAACTAAATGTCCTAAAACAATGCCCTCTTGTGCCATAAAATGACACTTCTCCCAATTTAAAACCAAGCCATGCTCCATACATTTATCAAGCACCGTAGAAAGATTAGATAAACAATTCTCATAAGTAGTGCCATACACACTAAAGTCATCCATGAAAACTTCTACACATTGATCAATAAGATCACTAAAGATAGAGAACATGCATCTTTGAAAAGTGGCTGGTGCATTACACAAACCAAAAGGCATTCGCCTAAATGCAAAAGTTCCATATGGGCATGTAAAAGTTGTCTTAGATTGGTCATGTGGATGTATAGGTATTTTATAGAAACCACATAACCCATCTAAGTAACAAAAATAAGAAAAATTAGCCAATCTTTCTATAACTTGATCAATAAATGGTAAAGGAAAATGGTCCTTTCTTGTGGCCTTATTTAATTTCCTATAGTCCACACACATATGCCAACCCGTGATAGTCCTAGTAGGAATTAAATCATTTTTATCATTACAAATTATAGTCAAGCCACCCTTCTTAGGGATAACTTGAATTGGACTCACCCACTTGCTATCACTTATTGAATAAATTATGCCATTATTAAGCAATTTAATTATTTCTTTCCTCACAACCTCTTTAAGAGTTGGATTAAGCCTTCTTTGACCTTCAATAGATGGCTTAGAATCCTCTTCTAACAAAATTCTATGCATACAAATTTTAGGTGCAATCCCTTTTAAATCACTAATTGAATATCCCATGGCATTTCGATGAGCAAGTAAAATATCACGTAAAACACTCACATTATGCTTATCAATTGATGAATTAACAATGAATGGTAATTGATACTTTGAATCTAAAAATTCATACCTTAAGCTTGTTGGTAATGGCTTAAGTTCAAGCTTAACTTCCTCCTTAGAAGTCTTTGATGGCATCTCCTCATCCTTTCTCAAAGATTCAAACTTTGAGAACTTTCCATGGAAAGAATATGAAGTAACTTGTAAAACCTCATTACAACTTTCATTTAAACAATAAGGTGCAATAGGGTTTTGACTCAAGCAATCATTCACAACACTGTTAATACACTCATCAAGAATATCATAAGAATCAATTCTATTTACCACCTCTATTGTTAAAGATTTAACCATTCGAAAAACATTAAACTCAATTGTTTCACCATTAACTTCAAGAGAAATTTTACCATTTTTTATATCAAAATAGCCCCAGCAGTAATTAAGAAAGGCCTACCAAACAAAATGGGAATTCCAGGATCTTTATCCATTTCTAGCACAACAAAATCAGCAAGAATCACAAATTTACCCACTTTGGTAGGAACATTTTCTAATATACCTATAAGGTGTGAAATAGACATATTCGCCATTGATAAGCACATATTGGTAGGCTTTAATTCACCTAAATCAAGCTTTTTATAAATTGAGTAAGGCATAAGGCTAACACTAGCACCCATATCACATAGGGCCTTATCAAAATATGTGCCACCTATAACACAAGGAACCGTAAAACAACCCGGATCCTTTAGCTTAGGTGGGTATTTAGAATACATAGCCTTAGATTCTTCTACCAAAGAAACATACCCATATTCTTCAAGCTTACCCTTGTGACTCACAATTTCTTTTAAAAATTTTGCCCATTAAGGCATATCCTTAATTGCATCCACAAAGGGTATAGTTATAGTAAGTTCCTTCAAATAATTCAGAAACTTGCCAAATTGCTTATCAAGATTTCTCCTAATAAGTCTTTGAGGAAATGGCAAAACATTCAAATTAACGTTAGGTTCATCTTCCTTAGATGAGGATATCTTTTCTTTACGTTCTTTAAGCTTATTTATCACATCATCATTTTTACTTACATCCAAAATATGATCATCATTCACAATAAGATTCTCATTACCTTTAATATTACTCTCAATCTTTTTCCCACTCCTTAACATAATGGATTGAACCGATTCATGAGGCAAAAACTCAAGTTGACTTGGGAGATTGCCTAAAGGTTTAGCACTAGAAGTGGCTTGTTGAGCCAATTGGGTTTCAAGCATCTTATTATGAGCGACAAGTTGGTCAATTTTAGTATTTATTTGCCTAAATTATTCCTCATTTTGCTTGTTAGTAGTCATTTGATGGTTAACAAATTACTCCATCAAACTCTCTAAATGGGATTTAGGTTGTTGGGGGTTAAAAGGTGGTTTATTTGGAAAAGTCGAGGGATTTGGTAATTTGTTCATAAGATTATTATTTGGAGGGTTCAATTGGGCATTTTGGTTAGACCAAGAAAAATCAGGATGGTTTCTCCATTGAGGGTTGTAATAATTAGAATTTTGACCCATCCTTTGGTTATAGTTCCCTTGAACAAAACTTACATCCTCACTAGACCCTTCACTACAATTAGCATACATATGAGGCCCACCACATTTTCCACATACTTGACTAACATTTTTAACATTGGAGTGAGAATTAATTACCATTTTTGTTAAAGCTTCTACCTTAGCTGTCAAGAGATTAATGGAATCCAATTCCAAAAATCCCTTAGCCTTCGCCATAGTGGGTTCTTCTCCCATGTATCCTTGTGAGGCTAGTTCTTCCAACAAAGTTTCAGCTTCCTTAGTAGTTTTCTCCAACCATTTTCCACCTGAAGCAGCATTCACAATATTTCTATTTTCCTCCATTAACCCATTGTAAAAGATTTGAGGAATCATCCAATCCGGCAAGCCATAGTGAGGACATTGCCGTTGGAGTTCTTTAAACCTTTCCCAAGAGGTATAAATGGTTTCATTAGGCATTTGCTTAAAAGTAAAAATTTGATTCCTAAATTTTGCTGTTTTATATGGTGGAAAATACTTATGAAGAAAAGCTTGTTTTAGTTGGTCCCAAGTAGTGATTGTCTCACTAGGTATGCTAGCAAGCTAAATTTGGGCCTTTTTTTTAAATAAAATGGAAATAACCTAAGTCTAATTGCATCATTACTCACTCCATTAATTTTAAATGTAGCACACACATTAAGAAAAGCAAGAATATGAGCATAAGGGTCTTTCCCTTGCAAACCTCCAAATTGGTTATTTTGCACCATTTGAATGACTGCCGGTTTGATCTCAAAATTGTTATTTGCAATAGCCGGTGCCGCTATTCCTCCAAAACTCTCCGAAATATTGGGCATTGCAAAATCACCAAGCGTTCTCCTTTCTTCTCCCGCCATAAGTGGAATATTATGACTCTCCTCCAACTTAGCACTTTTTTCTCCTTCTAATTGCAATCTAAGTTCTCCTTGTTGCTTCCTTCTAAGTTCCCTACAAGAATTAAGAATACTTTTAGTTTAATATAATTACAAAAACTCTAATTCTGAAACAAACAAACACAATATAAGAATTCATACATCTAATAACTAATTTATATCATACAATCCTAAAACATCTACTCTTTTGTATCAATCAATAAAAATAATTTAACCGTTCCCCGACAACGGAGCCAAAATCTGATAGGGATTTAATTGAACCCTTAGTCTCACTAGACTGCCTATAGGATGAGTAGGATATCATTCCAAAGGGAATGGGATAAATTTTGTATTGAAATAACAACAAGTAGATGGATAGGTAACAATTTTCAATTGGAATCATGTAATTAATGTAATAGTTAACTACTTAAAATTTATTAAGTTAATTTTGGATAATAAATTACTTAAAAGATGGGATGAACATACATTATAACCAAGTAAACAGTTTCATCTTTGAATCATATAATAATTGTATGAATGATATAATAGGAGAATTTAGCCAAGATTCTTTAAAGCAATTCTCATTGTCAATAAAGATGTTTTTACCTAGAGTCTATACGCATTCTCATGACATTATAGAGATAAATAAAAACTATGAAGTTCAATGCCAATTCTTTAATCCCTTAAAGTGAATTCCTTATCTCTAAGTGAATTCAATGCTTCAAGTAAATTTATTTGTCTTTCCATCAAAGAATTCCAATTCTTATTGTGAATTAAATGACTAACATGCTAATTATGATGATCAAGCATAATGAGCAAATTGAAGTACTCAAATAAATCTAAATCACACTTCATACGTAAAGAGAATAAACATTCATAAAATAAAGATAATAGATGAAAAACAGATTACATTAAATAGTTATAATGTACCAAAAGAACTTAGCCAACACCAATTTACAATAGAAATGAAATAAAAGAAAGGAAAATCATCACTCCCCAGGGTTTACTTTCTATTTAGACCTTCTGTTATATCTCTTATTCCTGTGACTTTGTTCTTTGGTCATCCTCTAAAAACTAAGTAAAAAGAAATGTCCAAAAGCAGCTAAAATATTCTTAAGTAAAACACTGAAAAATGTCTTTTTATTTTTCTGCAATCCCTTATCCAGAGTTTTTCTCCCATATATATAGAGTTTAACTCTACAGATATGTCCCTTCAGAAACTACAAAAGACTGCTCTAAAAAGACTTGATGTTTGGCTAAAAGATCGGATGCAAAAGTCACAATGTTTGGGAGCACAGGTGTCTTGTCCGACTCGTGAACACCCTCACGAGTCGTGAATTCCTTCATGTCTTCTGAACTCGTGAGCCTCCTTCTGAGTCATGATCTACTTCACAACTCGTGAGCCTGTTGCCGAGTAGTGAATGTTTCTTCTCTACCTCACTCGTGAATCTCTAGTCCGTCTCGTGAATTCCTGTTCGAGTCGTGATCTACTTCACGACTCGTGATCTCCATCCTCGAATCTTTACCATTTCTTCATTCTTCATCAGTTTCAACCTGAAAACACATATAAACACATAAACTAAACATAATCACATAAAATACACATAATATTACATACTTAGTTACATAAATAAAAGAAAACACACACTAAAAAGTAGACATATTACATGATATCATAAAACTAAAAACATAAAGACGAAAGGTTTGTGGTTCAAAAACTTCACAATGTTTGAGCACTTTGAGCAATCTTCTTCTACTTCACAAAATCTACAAAAAATCTTCACAATTTTCACAAAATAATCTTCAGCAGAAAGTCGGTATCAAATCTTTACAAAATCAACATCAAAATCAACAAAAAGTTCTATCTTCAATAATCACAAAAATAATGTTCTTCACTCCCAAAAATAAGCACTCACTTACCCCACACTTTAAAAGCTTGTTGCCCTCAGCAAGATAAAAATAAGAAACAAAAAAATGAATAGGGGCAGAGGACTCCCTATAATAAGTCTTGAGAAGGAGGAGGTGGTGGTGGAGGAATTGCAGGTGGGGGAAAAACATCCAGCATTGATGCAAAAGTGGCTAGAACAAGCAAAATTTTGTGTTGCACCTTTTTAAACTCATTGTTTAGTAGCTAGGGCATATATCCTTGCTATTAACTCAGTATAATACACAGAGGATAGGTTTACAGCTCCCTAGTCTGGAGTACGTAGAGGATTGCTTAGACTTTCGGTCATTTTGTTTATGAATTCATCCCTATCAGTGAGCTTGATGCCATGCTCTATTGTAGCATCCTGAACAAGCACCTTGATGCTCTTTAGAAGCTTCTTATCTAAGTAGTTCACAACAAGAAGGGCTTTGTCCTCATCCAAAGGATGGCTCAAAGATCTGGCTAACAAAGTAACCCAATCCCAAGGAGAAATTCTCTTCATTTTTGTTGGCCGCTGTTGGATCGCTTCCAATTTGTTCCACCAATGATATGCACCATTGATAGGGTAATCTCTAAGCATGATAGCCATGAAAAGAGCTTCTAGATGATTTACTTGCCTTGCTAACTTGACATGGCTTATAGGAGACAATGAGAAGAACCTGTGTAGAATTCTCAAAGGTTGATCCCTTAATTAATGGGATTTGGTTATCCTCGATTGTTATTTGGAATCTGATAAAGGATCCTTGATTTCTTCCTAGTCTATATTCCTATCATAATCAAGGAAAGTATCTGGTGTAGGGGCAGAAAATCCTAAGGCATTTGAAAACTCTACAAAAGTTATCATATATGATATGCCTTCCAAAACCAAAGTGACCCTGTTTGGATCTTCCTCGAAATTGTCCCCAAATTGACACTTGATAGTTGCCACAAAATCCCTTGTGAGGTCAGGATACACAAGCTCACGGTAAGCAAAAAATTTTTCCCAGTCTATGGCAGCAATCAGCCTTTCCACCTCGCCCTTGATTCTAACTTCTCAAGCAAACTCATGTCTAAGTAGGCCGAGGGAAGGTACTGACAGTTTGAAAAAATCATATATGTTATTGTGATGTCTTTTGGCCCCCAGTTGGGCACCTTAAGAGCTTTAGTCTTCTTCTTCTTTCTAGGGATATGTGGTTGACTTGACTCTGGTGGTGGACTAGTTGATGGAGGCTGGCTGGATAAAGGTTGTATAGATTTGGCATAAGGCCTTTTGGGTGCCACTACAAATAACAAAACAAAGAAAAAATAAGTCTCCCTAAAATGTCAACATTAGTAACTAATTTAGAATTCTTGCATGAAGCTTTGAGGCAAAAAATGAAATACAAATGGTAATATAACATGGATAGAAAGTATGGATGTAATCAAAGTTTAGCAAAATTGGTGTCTCCAGCAAGAGTAATAAGCTAAAAATTACAAACATTAGAGTCAATAGATTCAAGCAAAAGATTCAAGTCCTGTCAAACACATTTAAATCCTTAAGCATAAAGGTAGTATCCAAGGAATGCACTAACAGTTGTAAATATTTCGGCTTTCTAAAATGTCTAAAGGTTGTGAACAAAAGCATGCACTTAGAGTTATGTTTGAAAGTCTAAAATGAATGGTCTCAACACGTTGCAACCTAAAGATTCAACAAGCATTCACAATTTCAAAAGTGTAAGCTTAGCAACATTAAATAGCTCAAACAAGTACAATCCTGCATCAAAATCAACATTTCAAAATAAAATGTGCCCTCAATGATCAATGATAAATAGATTTAAGCATGGGAATCACGAGGTAATAGGCTCAAAACAGATCATTTCCTACAAGTGAACATACTATTGTACTCGTGTGGGTGCATATCACAAAAACAACAATATAAAAGGCACGTGGCGCTTGACCATGATAACCGAGTTATCCTTTGGAAACCAGAAGCCCACAGGTTGAATCGTTTCAACCTATATACCTTGATGCAACACAAACAAAATACAAACAAAATTTTTGATACACAAGTAGACAACTACCTTGGCAAAAGTGCTATCAAAATATACATAAACATGCATTGACCAAACTGAACAAATAAAGGGCAGCCTTTGAATGACATGGTATTCAAAAATCAATAAGCCAATTAAACCAAAATGTATGGAGACTTACAAGGTGATTAAATTTCTAAATGCATAAGTCAAGTTTAGGTTTTAGCATCAAAGAGTGATACAGAGATTGATCCTACTACTATTGCTAAACTGTCAACCTAGCTACTAGCATGAATTAATAGCTCAAAATGAAAGCAAGAATAGTAAGTTGCATGGAATTCTTAGCATGCTCTAAATGCTCAAGGTTCACAAATTCCAACAAGGGATATAGCAACATTTGGTCCAATTCTCAATGTAGGCCTTTTTAACTATTATAACTCATATAAAAAGCAAAAACATGAAAAAGGTGTTAAGTTTGTGTGAATGGTTGTGTTGAAGTTGCATGACCTCTCCTAAATAAGACAATAGTTGTATGGCCTTTCCTAAATAAGACAATAAAATCCTAGCTACTAGCATCAAGCAACTACACAGAGTATTCAACCTGTACAACTTACACAAAGACTAATTGCTTACTGTGCCTACCCATCAAACGATTCACATTTACCAATTCAAATAAAAACACTTTTACAATGGTCTTAAATTACTCACAAGATGATATGAAGCAGTACCATATTCTATAACTAGTCAATCCAAGAAACAAAGATAAAGAAGAAACTATGTGAAGATTATTTAAGCAAAAGAAAAAGAAAAAGACAATGAAGTAAACACCAAACCTAAACAGGAGTCATAGGCTAAATAAGAGTCAACATGAAAAATCCCTAAAATTCCATAAAAATTTAACATAATACTATATATAGATGGAAAAATAAATGAAGAAAAAGGGGTTTGTGAGATCGTACCTGCCAATTGCTTCCCCTCTACCAAATTGATCCAAAATAGACCAAGAAAATAACACAAATATACTTTTAAAAAAACAATTAACCAACAAAAGCAAGATGAAAAAGAAACATAATGAAAAAAAAGAATGAAGATAAAATGCTGGAGATTAAAAAATAAAACTTAAACTAAAGGAAATGCAAAAGTAAAATAATTAGAGCAAATGAAAAGAGAAAACATATTGCTAAAGAAGGGAGATTTTTTATTGAAAAAGAAATAGAAACAAAAAAACAAAGTTAAAACATAAGAAAAAGATAACAATATACCAAAATGAAAAAAAGAAAGAACAAACAAAATTTGACACACACCACAAAAAGAAGAACAACCAACAAATAGCCTATACTATCAACGAAAAACAATAAAGAAAAAAGAGGCAGAAAACACGCCATGAATGAAAAGAAAACAAAAAAGAAGATAACATTTACTAAAAAATGAAAAATTAACAACAAAAACACTAAAAAATTAAATGAATAATAAATTAAAAGAGGAATCGGGACTTACTTGCTTGGAGATGCTTGGTGACTTAAGAATCAAAATTAACACTAAAATAAAGAGAAAGCAAGAACACAAAGAACAAAAAAATAAGAAGAAGGTTATAAAATAAAATTGAAAAAAGAAAATGTAAAGAACAATAAAAGAAATCAACATAAAATAAACACAAAAATTAAAGCAAATACAGAAAAAAGAACGAGAAGAAGAAATTTGTAAAAGAGAGAGAGAGAGAGAACAAACGAAAAGAACACAACAACAAAATTAGAAAAAGAAGAAGAAAAAGAAGAATGAAAATGAAACCAAAACAAAGCAATTAATTAAGGAGACGAATAGCGATGGTGGTTGAGAGACAGAGAAAGAATAAATGAAGAAGATGAAAAAAATTGTAGAGAAAACAACGAGAAAATCGAAGAAAAAAGAGAGAAAAGGAAAAGAAATGTTAGCTGTCAAAATTTTGTTAGGGTTTTTAAAAATTTGGGCATTAGAGGGGTCACGGTTAGCAGTAAAAACATGTTGACCATGAGGTAAGTCATGTTTGGCTACTAGACTGAGAAAAAAAAAAGCAGAGTCATGATCAGCAGGAGAAACCAACTCACTGTGACCCAAAAAATTTTAGATACAGAATTAAAGGTGCAATCATGTCACAGTCTGCAGTAAAAGTATACTTACTGTGACCTATGGCTCTCTGAGTTCCAGAACCTAAAGTGACCCTATGTCATGGTCAGCAGGAATAACTTACTAACTGTGACCCATGAAAATTTTCCCTAAAATTTTCTTTCTGATCTCTTTTTGACCACTCAACTTAGTTGTAACAACACTTTAATAAGCAAAAAGGTACAATAATGGTCTCTGAGCCAAAAGCTCTTTTGAACCACATCCTAAACAACTACAACTATAAATCAAAACAAACTTTAAATCAATAAAATAAAAGTGAGAAAGTAGTTATGCATTTAACAAGTCCGCAACTTGACTTTAAATACTGTCAAGGATCCATGAGGGTGACAATCACTGAAGCACCATTGAATGTCGATTAAAAATAGGGCTTCACATGATGTCTGTTTACCTTGAACTCCTTCTTATCCATTCGGTGCTTTAAAGTTAGCACTCTAAATTTATCTACTCTTATGATTGTGAAAGGCCCTTTCCAACTTGATTTCAACTTTCCGAGAAACAATCTCAACCAACTATCATACAGGAGCACTTTTATCCCAGGTATAAACTCTTTTTTCATCAGCTTTCTATCATGCAATTTCTTGGTGTTATCTTTGTATTTTGCAGCATGATTATAAGCCTAAAAATTGAGTTCTTTCAACTCATTCAACTGTAGCGACCTATTTTTTCCTCAACTTACAAGATCAAAGTTCAAGAATTTGGTGGCCCAATAAGCTTTATGTTCCAATTTGACTGGTAGGTGACAAGACTTACCAAAAACTAACATAAAGGATGACATCCCTATAGGAATCTTAAATATTGTCTTATATGCCCATAATGCTTCATTTTATTTAAGGTACCAATCCTTTCTAGAGGCATTGACCTTTTTCTCTAAAATAGGGTTAAGTTCCCCGTTCGACACCTCCACTTGACCATTAGCTTGGGCATATAGGACAATATTTAATATTCCTATAGGGATGTCATTCTTTAGGTTAGTTTTTGGTAAGTCTTGTCACCTACCGGTCAAATTGGAACATAAAGCTTATTGGGCCACCAAATTCTTGAACTTTGATCTTGTAAGTGTAGGAAAATACAGGTTGCTATAGCTGAATGAGTTGGAAGAACTCAATTTTTAGGCTTATAATCATGCTGCAAAATACAAAGATAACACCAAGAAATGGCATGATAGAAAGCTGATGAAAAAAGAGTTTGTACCTAGGATAAAATGCTCCTGTATGATAGTTGGTTGAGATTGTTTCCCGGAAAGTTGAAATCAAGTTGGAAAGGGCCTTTCACAATCATAAGAGTAGACAAATTTAGAGTGCTAACTTTAAAGCACCGAAGGGATAAGAAGGAGTTCAAGGTAAACAGACATCATGTGAAGCCCTATTTTTAATCGACATTCAATGGTGCTTCAGTGATCGTCACCCTCATGGATCCTTGACAGTATTTAAAGTCAAGTTGCTGACTTGTTAAATGCAGAACTACTTTCTCACCATCACTAATGATGGCTCTAGCGGCTCCACATTGGGTGGATATATTCTTTCTTAAAAATTCTAGTACCACCTTGGCATCACAAGTCCTAGTGGTTATGGCTTCTACCTATTTTCTCACATAGTCTACTGCTACTAAGATATATTCAAGACCGTAGGATATAGGAAAAGGTCCCATAAAATCTATACCTCACAAGTCAAATAACTCTACTTTAAGCATATTGGTCAATGGCATCTTATCTCTCCTAGATATATTCACTACCTTTTGACAACGATCATAAGATTGAATATAAATTTTCACATCATTAAATAGGGCAGGCCAATAGAATCTAGAGGAAAGAATTTTTGATACTATTTTATTTAGTCCATGGTGTCCACCGACTTCTTTGTTATGACAAGCTTTAATGATCTCTCCTTGCTCCTCATTCGGTATGCACCTCTTTAACACTTGATCAGCACACAATCTAAAAATATAGGGGTCATCCCATATGTAGAGCTTCGCATCAACTTTCAATTTCTTCCTCTGTTGCCATGTATAATCCTTTGGCATGTATCCACTTGTAAGAAAAATTGCCAAATCAGCAAACTAAGGAATAACAAAGTCACACATAAATAAAGCACATATATGTTCATTAAGGAACAAATCTAAAATCTCTCCTTTTTCAATGTGATCATGCTCAAGTTGAGATAGATGATCTACCATAAAGTTTTTTACCTCCTTTTTTTATCTTTGATTTCCAAGTTAAATTCTTACGAAAGGAGTACCCATCTTATCAGCCTTGGTTTTGACTCCTTCTTGGCAAAGAGGTGTCTCAATGCCATGTGATAGGACCACACCACAATTTTTGCACCCAGCAAGTATGGCCTGAACTTCTCAAATGTGAAGACAATTGTAAAAACTCCTTCTCAGTTGTGGTGTAATTAACTTGAGCTCCAGTCAAGGTATGGCTCGTATAGTAAATTGCTCAAAACACCTTCAACTTCCTTTATCCCAGCACTGCCTCTACTGTAAAATTACTTGCATCACACATTAGCTAAAATGGCAAATCCCAATCTAGAGAGATAATCACCAGAGCTAAAAAAGCCTCTATTTTAAAGTCTCAAACACCTATAAACACTTATTAGTGAAATCAAAAAGAGCATCTTTCATTAGCAAAATTGACAAAGGTTTGGCTGTTTTAGAAATATCTTTAATAAACCTGCTGTAAAAATACACATGCCCTAAAAAGCTCCTAACTCCCTTGACACTGGTTGGGTGTAGAAGTTTCTCTATTACCTCTACCTTGGCCCTATCCACCTCTAATCTCTTTTTTGAAATTTTGTATCCTAATACAATGCCTTCCCTCACCATAAAGTGGTATTTCTCCCAATTCAACACTAGATTAGTTTTCTCACACTTCCCAGCACTAAATCCCTATAACACCTGAAGATCTTCAGGTGCTATAGGGATTTATAAATATCCCAAATACCCATCTAAAAAATAATAAAAACTATTCCCTATTAGCGTCTCTAGCATTTAATCAATAAATGGCAAGGGAAAGTGATCTTTCTTAGTTGCACTATTCAATCGCCTATAATCTATATAGACTCTTTAACCCGTAACTATATGAGTTAAAATGAGTTCATCAAGCTTATTCTTAACCACAGTCATTTCCCCTTTCCTTGGAACACATTACACAGGACTCACCCACTTACTATCTGAGATGGGGTAGATAATACCCGAATTAAGGAGCTTGAGTACCTCTTTCTTAACTACTTATTGCATTGCTAGTTTGACCCCCCTTTGGGGTTTGCATTCTTCCTCCATAAAAATTTTATAAGTGTAGTAGCTTGGATTGATCCCCTTCAAGTCCGATGTCTCCCATCCGATTGATTCCTTGTGCCTTTTCAACACTTCGATTAGCATCTCCTATTCAAAACCTATCAACATAAAAGACATAATCACTGGTTTTGTTTCATTTTTCGAGAATACATATTTCAAATGAGGGGTAAGGGGTTTGAGTTCAGTTTTTGAATCTCCCTTTTTTAATACAAACCCTTTCTCACTTGCCTCCTTCTCTTAACATCCCTTTTTAAGATCTCGCATAACTTCCCTACTCTCCTTTTCTGCTATAGCTTTATATAATCTCTCTCTACTTCATCTAACTCTTCATTCTCCAAAGAATGCATCAAACTCAACTTTAATAGGTCATCTATCAACACCTTCAGTTGAGTTTCCTTTACACATTCTTGCATCTTGTCCACAAAGTAAATGGACTCCTCTAAATCACTCGATGGATACTTTTAAGCCTTGTTCATATTCACCACTATCTCTTTATTATTGAATCTTAGAGTGAATTTTTGGCCATGTAAATCAATTAAAGGTTTTTTCATATTTAAAAATGGTCTCCCTATAATTAGTGGCACTCTCTTGTCCTCCTCCATCTCTATTATGAGAAAATCTACGGGAAAAATGAATTTCTCTACCTTCACCAATAAGTCCTCGATCACCCCCTTCGGGTTCCTTACCAGCCTATCAGCTAGTTAGAGCCTCATTCTGGTCTCTTTGAGATCTCTTAAATTTAATTTCCTGCACATGAAATATGGCATTAAATTAATGCTGGCTCCTAGGTCACACAAAGCATTACAGATAAAATTTTCAGCAATTTCATAGAGTAAAGTAAAGCTATCTAGATCTTTCAATTTTTTTGGAATCTTGTTCATTATAATAACACTGTAATTCTCTATTAGTTGCATAGTTTCACACCCTTCTAGTATCTTTTTTTTATAATAAAGTTTTTTCATAAATTTAGCCTAATTTGGCATATGAGCTACAACTTCAGCAAAAGGCAAATTAATAAGCAACATCTTAAATATTTCTAAAAACCTAGTTAATTGCTCATTTTTCTTCTTTTTCCTAGCTATAATAGGAAATGGCAATCTATTTACATCAAGATCTCCCACATTGGAGTTCACTATGTTTTTCCCTTATCACAGGTAGGAGCATCTATATTCTTTACTACTCTAGAGTTAGAATCACTTACTTTCCATATTGGCTGCTTCATACTTAACGATGATGGTGAAAATATTTGACCTATTTCCTCTTTTTGTACGACCTTCTTGCCACTTCTTAATACGATCACCTTGGCTTCCTCTTTTGGATTTTGATTGAGATTTTATGGAAAAACCCTATTTGGTCTTGTGGACAAAGAATTTGGCAATTTTCCAATTTGTGTTTCCAAGTTCCTTATAGAGGCATCTTGGTTTCTATTTTATTGATCTTGAGATTTCCACCTTGTCTTTTAGCCTGACATAAATTGTTGCTAGCTATTTATGAGGCTGGTAAACATGTCTTCCAAATTTTGTTTCTTTTCTTAAATGTGTGGTCTTGGTTGGAACCCCAGTTGGTGGTATACTTGATTACAGTTTAAGTGTTGGCCTTGGTGTTGGTTTTGGTGGTGGTGTGATAGATATGGAGCTTGATAATGACTTGTAGCTTATGGTTGGTAAGATTGATTGTGGTTATAGTGGAAAATTTGGTTGAAGGGAGCTCTTTCTTGGGGTTGGGAAGATGAAGCATTGTGATGTCCCACTTTCCAAGAGAAATTATGGTGGTTCCTCCAATCCGGATTGTATGTATCTCTATAGGGGTCATCTCTCCTATAATCTCCCACTATATTAACATCCCCCATAACTCCACTATCTTATCCATATGGTCCACTCTCATATGCTACACAGTTTTGAGAAACTATAGCTATATTTTGCACTTTCAATCCGCTCAGCTCTTTTCCCATCAGCTCTAATTATACCTTCAGCATCATAACTTCATTAACATTGTGTGTACCCTGCTTTTTTTGGAAATGCTCTAGGGGTCATCCATTGTGAATCATTTGTTACCATCTCATCTAATAAGTGAAAGACTTCTTTTGGCAACTTATTCATGAATGAACCTCCAGATTTCGCATCTAGAAGTGATCTTATAGGTGGATTCACCCATGCATAGAAAATTGCAATCAACTAATAAACTGCTACTTCATGATGCAAATAGCTCTTTAATATCCTCCTGAACCTCTCCCAAGCCTCATAGAAGGCCTCTTCATTCATTTGATGAAAGCTCATAATATTGTTGCGAATACTAGCTATTTTTATCGGAGGAAAGAATCTTATCAGAAATTTCTCTTGTAACTGTTCCCATGTCCAAATTGGTTGACTTGGTAACATCTAAAGCCAATCCCTTGCTTTTTGATCAATGTGAAAGGGAATAATTTCAACCAAATTGCATCCGTTGTAATGCCAAAATTTGAATAGTGTCACTAACCTCTAAAAATATGTCAAGATGCTGAGAAGGTTCTTCTGATTCTAACTTAGAGAATTAATTTCTTTACACCATGGTAATGGTTGCTGGTTGAAGCTCAAATTGCACACCTCTAGGCAACACAATTGTCCTATAATCTTCATTCCATCTAGGCATTGCATAATCTCTAATAGTCCTTTACCTATGCATCTTTTCTCTTTGTATACTAGGAATTTCATCTTGTACCCTTAGCACTTGTTCATCCTCTGGAGGAATTTCATCAATAAGAGGATCATTCATGTTTTCTCCCTATTTACTATCCTTTTTTAATATAAAGTCCTCTCAATTTTAGGGTGCTAGTTGCTCTTGTCTCAATCTGTTCATGCACTACTAAACACCTAAAGGAATTAAAAGAACAAAATAAGAAAAAGAAAACACACAAATAACAATAAAAACTCACAAACAAGCTAATCTCCAACAACAATGCCAAAAACTTGACGTGACCTCAGCAAGTGTACTAAATCGACAAGTAATATAGGGTGCTCAATTTAAGACTCACGAATATCGTACCCAAGGGATTGTATATGCAACCAATGAAAATTAAATGTATGCTAAAGATTTCCCAAATTTTATTGTGTGTTATGCTATCAATTATTTAAAATGCAGAAAATGAAAATTAAAACAATTGTAATTTGTAGGAATCTACTACAAGTCAAGTAGTCAATATATTAAATTAGTTGAAAATTTATATATTAAAAACATTGATCAAGTTTACTCATCCTCCCCATACCCAAATGTGAATTAAATTAATCATTAAATTATATAGATAAAGTCGAGATAACCCTTTATTCCCAAGCATCTCATTCCAGAGAAAGCTATTCTAATCACAAAATGTCCTATTCTAGAGAAAGTCCTATGATTAGCCTTTGCACGGGTCTAACATCTTAGGTTCTGTTTGTTGTCCCATTCCAAAGCCAAACACCCAAAACCTATTTATTTTACTCCAAACTCTAGTTCTAAAACCATAAAATCTGCAATTCATCAAGTTCCATTCTAGAATAATCTCAAAATTATAGCAATCATGATAAGAGATAAGAGGTAGAAACATCCATGGTATTTAAGCATTCAAGTAAAGCATCCAAACAAGTTAATGTGATAAAATCATCCATCCAAATTTGAAAAATTAATCAAAATAACAAAAACCTATGAAATTTCAATGAAGCAACAGTAAAATAAATCTTTCATCTATAAACAGCTCAAAAATATTTAATATTCACATTGGGGATATGGGATTCAAAGATCACTCAAGCAACTAGCTAACTACTCACTACCTATTACAAGATAAGAAAAGAAAAGGATAGAAAAAAAAAACCAAGAAATTCATATGAGGATGAATACCCAGTTGGAACTCAAGCTTTTTTAGTCTTCTTCTCTAAATCTCTTATGAAAATAAGCTCTAAATGAAAGAAACTAAGTATCTAATCTATGTAGTGTAAATCTAACCTATTTGCAAGTATAAAGCTATATACTATGTAGAAGAAATGAAGAAATCGTAGATCTAAAATTTATCTAGATCTCTACTAAACAAAAAAATCTGGTTTATATAGGCCTAATAGGGTCACAATTGGCACTAAAATTCTGTTGACTGTAACATGCTGAAAATCTGCCTCTAGACTGAGATGGGTCACTATTAACAACACCTTTTCTGCTAACTGTGACATATTGTTCCTTTACATTCTAAATTGTTGTTTGCATACCTCATGGTTAGTACAAAATTACTACTGATGTGAGGTCTTCTCGTCTCAGTTCTGGACTAAAAAATGACTAAGTCAAGGTAAGCATAAAATCTATATTGACCATGACATAGTTGAAATGATGCATTTTGACATGAAGTTCTCGGTCACGATCAGCACTAAAAACCTGCTGTCCGTAAGGTACCTACAAAATATGCATTTAAGTATAAAACCCATCAAAAGTCCTTCAAAGTACTTGAAAGATAAGATTTACTGAATTTGGATAGAAATTATTGAATTCAAGCAAAACAAAGAAAAAACACTTAAAACTACACTGAAATTAACTAAAAAAAATAAACACTCGGAATTATCAAAGATAATAAACTAAAACAATAAATTCTAGACTTAAGCAACTAAACTTAACTTTAACAAAGCAAAAATATAAAAGGTGGTAAAATTCAATAATAAAATGCACTTCTGCTAAGGGACTATCCACCTCAAATACTAAGCATTAAATCATCTTATTCGGAATAATCTAATACTTAATATAAAAACTGGATTTATTAACTCTTAAACATTCATTAAACCCTTTCTTAAGAGATCTAACTTCAGTCTATTCTTAATTCTACTTTTTTAGTTTTAATTGCACTCTTTACTGATACAAAATTACCTCAATTTCCAGAACATAATCATGAACCAATACCAATGAATTAACTAAGAATATGCATATCAGAAGTCATACTTGAGAGTGATCATTAACCATCTATTTAATACATTAACAATCAACTCAATCATAACTCAAGATAATAATTTGCTCAAGAATTATGAAATAACACACTTACATTGCATTAAAGCTTAAATTATAGTCATTACAAATAGAGGTATGAGGGTTCAAGTTCCCTCAGAAAAAGTTAAGAAAACTACTCACTCATAGTTTTAATGACAAAAGAAGAGTAGAAATAAAGATACAAACATATAGAGCTAAAAAGCTTCTCTTGATCTCTTCTTAGAACACCAAGCTTCTACCTTTAACCCTCTATCCTTGTGTCTTCCCAAAACTAGGTCAAAATATATGTTAAATTTAAAACTAAAGACTAACTAAAAAAAACCCTTTCTCTCTCTTTTTTAACCTTTAAATATTGGTTTCTTCTAATGCTTGAAAACTCCCAAACTGGAAGAAATCTTGATGCAATTAAACTTCCAAAACTAGAAGAAAATAGGAAATTTGTCATAATTTGGAGACTGTGCCTTGGTAGAGGGAAAAATCCCTCCACTGAGGTGATTATCAAACTGGAAACTTTTGGGCTGCCTCGGCAGAGGGAGAATTCCCTCCAACGAGATGGCCTCCTCTACTCAAAGCCCAACCTTCCCTTAGTAGAGGGAAATTATCCCTCCACCGAGGTAGCCTCCTCTGTACTTCATAATGATTTTCCTCTTTTCACAACACAAAATTCTAGATTTCTTCATTAGCCAAGAAACTTTTCTATTTCATTAATTTAGTACCTAAAATACTAAAAATTGCAATTAAGCCCATAAATATACAATTTGAGAAATTAAACATAAAATTAAACAAATTAATACTAAATTAACACATTAAAACTATACTAATAACATAGTGTTAATTCACAATTATCACCTAACACAGGAGCTACTTTTGTTACTGTGGATAGGCCTATATCATCATCAGCTATAGCTCGAACTTATGCTATAAAAGCCCAAGAGGATTAGGATACACCTTAGGTTATTACGAGTACGGTTTCTCTTTTTGATTCAAGCATGTATGCTTTAATTAATCCTAGATCCACTCATTCATATATTTGTGTTGGGATATTTTCTAATAAATTGATGCTTGTATATCGATTAGATTATGAAATTTAAGTGACTAGTCCTTTGGGTAATAGTGTGTTGGTTAATAGAGTTTATAGAAACTGCCTTGTTAATATTTACGGTAATGAATTTGTAGCGAATTTAATTGAATTGCTATTTCATAAATTTGACCTGATTCTAGGTATGGATTGGTTAGCTAGACATTGAGCAGTGGTTGATTGTAAATCTAGCGTGGTTACTCTTTAAATTTGCATTGGCATAAAAATATAATTGCATGGTATTTAAGCAAATTCTCTGACTAATATAATATTTGCCATACAAGCTAGGATATTTCATAGCAAAGGTTATGAAGCTTTTTTAGCTTTTGTGGTTGACTCTAAGTGGGGGAAGGTGAAGCTTTAGGATATCTCAGGAGTGAATGAATTTTTGGATGTCTTTTCTAAAGAATTACTTGGGCTTCCTTCTAAAAGGGAAATGGAGCTATTGAAATTATGCTTGGCACTACTTCGATATCCTGAGCATCTTATAGAATGGCTTCTACTGAATTGAAAGAATTGAAAACTCATCTATAGGAGTTATTGGATAAGGAATTTATCCTACCCGGTGTATGACCATGGAGAGCACCGGTTTTGTTTGTTAAGAAAAAATAGTACTCTTTGAATGTGTATTGACTACAGATAGATAGTAAAGAACAAATATCCATTACTAAGGATTGGAAATCTATTTGATCAGTTGAAAGGTGCAGGGGTGCTTTCTAAGATAGACCTAAGATCTGGGTATTATAAACTTCGGGTGAAGAATGTGGATGTGCTTAAAACTTCATTTAGAACTCAATACAGGCACTATGAATTTTTAGTGATGCCATTTGGGTTGACTAACGCCCGAAATTCATTCATGGATTTGATAAACAAGGTGTTTTGGCCTTACTTATATCAATTTATAGTAGTCTTTATTGATGATATTCTAGTTTATTCCAAGAATGAACAAGAATACACTTAGCACTTACAGATTGTGTTGCAAACACTTAAGGAGAAATAATTGTATGCTAAGTTAACCAAGTGTGATTTTTTGTTAAAAGAAGTATCTTTTCTAGGGCATGTAGTTTCTTCCAAAGGTGTTATCCTAATAAAATTGAGGCAATTATTAATTAGAAGCCACCTCAAAATGTTATTGAACTACAAAGTTTTCTTGGATATGCTGGTTATTATTGTCAGTTTGTATTAGGGCTTTTAGTAATAACATCTCCTTTAACTAAATAATTAACGAAAGGAGTGAAGTTTAAATAGTCTTCAAGATGCCAAGCTAGTTTTGATCATTTGAAAAGAATGCTTATTGAAGCTCCTGTGCTAGCTCAACCGACTTCTAGCAAGGAATATGTAATGTTCAGTGATGCATCTAAAAGTGGTATGGGATGCGTATTGATGTAGGATAATAAGGTGGTCACATATGCCTCTAGGAAATTAAAGCCACATGAACAGAATTATCCTACACATGATCTTAAGTTAGCTATAATGGTGTTTTCTTTAAAAATTTGGTAACATTACTTGTATGGTGAAAGGTGTATGATATTTATTGATCATAAATGTTTTAAATATCTGTTTACTCACAAGGAATTGAACTTGAGGCAACATCAATGGCTTGAATTATTTAAAGATTACAACTGCATTATAGATTATCATCATGGCAAAGCTAATGTAGTAGCGAATACCTTGAGTAGGAATATCACTTCAGCTCTAAACTTGTAATGAAGTAAATGGAGAATAGCTTCTGATGGAGCTTTAATAGCTCAATTGAAGGCTAGACACAATTTGAGGTAAGAGATTGTTGCTACTCAAAAGTGTGATGACAAGTTGCAATAACTTGTACTGCAAGTTTAAGAGGGAAAGCAGTTTGTTTTTTCTGTGAAAGATATGAGAATTTGTATTATTAAGATTGGTTATGTGTGCCAGCTAATGATGAATTGAAGAAAAAGTTATTGTTTGAAGCCTACGACACTCTCTTTATTATGCATCCTGGTGGGAATAAGATGTATCAAGATTTAAAGTAGTATTACTAGTGGCCTGGCATAAAATTTGATGTAGTGGAATAAGTATCAAAATGTTTCACATGTCAACAAGTTAAAGCTGAGCATTAAGTCCCATATGGTTTAATAAATCCCATTCTGATTCCATAATGAAAATAGAATAATATCATTATGGATTTTTTGACTGGACTTCCCCATACTCAAAGGAACCATGATGTTGTATGGGTGATTGTAGACAAGCTTACTAAATCTACCCATTTTATACTTATTAGACCTGACTATCCAATGGATTGGCTAGCGAAATTGTATGTGAATGAGATAGTGAGATTGCATGGAATACCATTGTCTATTATTTCTGATCGTAACCCATGGTTGACCTTAAGATTCTCAAAAAGTTTACAAACAACATTAGGTACCAACTTAGTTTTGTTATTGCATTCCACCCTCAAATGGATAGAAAATTTGAAAGGATGATTCAAGTGTTGGAAGATATACTTCAGGGTTATGTGTTATAATTTCCTAGTAGCTGGGATAAATACCTTCCTTTGATGGAGTTTGCTTACAATAATAGGCACCAAACCACTATTGGCAGAGAGCCTTGAGAGGCATTATATTGTAGGAAGTGTCAAACTTTTCTGTGTAGGACTAAATTAAGTGAAGGAAAAATGATTAGTGCAGATATTATGAAGGATATTGGAGAAAAAGTCTGAATCATCTAGTAAAGACTAAAAGTTGCTCAGGATATCTAGAAATCCTACGCATATTTAAAAAGAAGGGACATTTAATTCCAAGTGGGAGATAAAATTTTTTTTAAGTGTCACCTTCGAAGAAAGTCTTACATTTTGGGAAAAAAGGGAAACTTAGTCCAAGGTATATTGGACCATATGAAGTACTTAAAAGAATCTGACTTGTGGCATACAAATTAGCCCTTCCAGTAGAATTAACTAAATTACATGATGTCTTTTATGTTTCTATGTTAAAAAGATACTGGTCAAATGATTATAATAATATCCTAATTTAGGACATTTAAATTTAACTGGATTTCTCTTATGAAGAGGAGTCGTAAACTATCTTAGCTCAAGAAATTAAACAAATTTGGAGCAAATCCCTCTACTGAACGTGTTATGGCATCACCATGAAATAAAAGAAGCAATGTAGGAGCCTAAAGCCACCATGAGATCTAAGTATCCTCAATTATTTGCTTCGTGTATGAATTTCGAAGATGGAATTCTTTAAGGAAGAGAGAAATGTAAGGCCCTAAATAATACCCTGGTAGGATTAGAACATGTTTTATGCACATGATTAGCATGTGTTTTAGTGTAAGAAAGCATTGGCTATTTAATTGGGACATAATCGATATTTATACATAAGTTGAGGGTATTCGATAAATTATGTAAATTAAGATTCACATGTATCCATAATATGTAATTGGGGACTAAATTAATGTAGGAAATGATAATTCATGCATGTATTAATGTGAATTAAAGTAGGGGATCAAATAATAATTAATCGAGGGATTAAAAAGTTGAACCAATGAGATACTGACAACTTTTCTTCTAGAAATCTGCCTAATTAAGGAGCAGAAAAATCTATTTAAGGGGATAGATAGAAAGGCCGACCATAGGAAAGAACCAAACACTGTAGAATTTTCTTCTTATTTCCCATTAAACCTCACTTAAATTCATTTATCAAAAATTGGTAGGAGAGAAAAATATATAAGAGGTGAATTGAACTATCTAAGGTAAGGAAAAACATGTTTTTAGTAGGAAATTAATCTCTCAATATCTCCCTTTCATCTAAGATACTAGGATGAGTATGATATATACTTATATATGTTGATTCAATTTTATTTTATGTTTTAGTTAAAGTTCAAGCTAAAGATAGAAGCAAGGAGAAGGTGTGAAGTAAAAAATAATAAGTTTTGAAGAGGTATATGAGTAATTATTTTGTTTGTGTATGTTAATATTGTTTTAGTTTTTGAAAATATTACTTGATGACATAAATGATATGAGAGTGTGAGTTTGATGTTGAAATATGTATAAAAGAGGAAATTATAGAAACAAGGACTAGTTTGCTCAATTATGGTGTAGGATCCTCAAGACCTGCTAGAATTATTTTGAGTATATCTTGAGTTGTAGGTCTCTAAATTGAATGAGACCATGGGAAATTAAACTATAAATGCAAACCTATAATTTATATTAAGGTACCAAAATGTTATTTTGGCTTTAAGACCACTGAAAACTAGCTTGAAGTGGGATAATGCATGCTGCCCTGTCATTTTGAGTAGCTTATGGTTTTTTTAAGGATATCTTTTGGTGTAAAAGTCCAAATGACCTGATTTATAGCTATGGAAAATAGAGGCATATAAAAACATTTTTCTAGAAAGGCATTTTGCCTAAAAGCTATGTTTTCTTTACCTAAATCCCTATACAATTTAAACTAGAAAAACTATCTACAAAAATTTTAGGGCCAGAGCATCTATATGACTAGATTGGAACCAACTTAGTCATATTACATGCCTCCTGCCAATCCAAAATGCTTACTACATGACTAGATTAAACCTCAATCTAGCCGCATACCCCCCGTTTTTGGTCTATATGTGGATTTTACTCACTAAATATTACCCGAACCTGATCAAAAGTTTATGAAACTTTATAAACACTCTTGAAAGGTTAGAATGGCAATAATTACATGTGTTTTTCAATACATATGTTCAAGAATCTTGTGTATATAATATTTTAAATATGAATATAACACATGTTTGATCAAGTTTGTGTACAATAATGCTTAGTACTATATGATAATTACATTTGAACAAGTTTATGCATAATGAACCTATTTCTCCTGTAATATGAGTCTGGAATGCTATTTTTATTGCTTAAATGGTTGCTTCTAGCCTGTTGAGTCTTAGTTGTGGATAAATAGACATGCTTAGAATGATCTGCAACTGCTTCTATGACACTACGGTGTATTTTAATATTGGTGCTATGGCACTTTCTATTATATGATATATTTAAGGTCATTACCTCATCTACTTATACCTTATAGATATTTCTATTTGATACTCAATATGAGTATCTTTTGTTCTGTCCCTATTACCTGTACATACAAGCTTTAACAGGCTATTTGTTATCCAATCTATATTTTGTTCCATGTTTTTTGTTTCCAATTTCCTATTTTGGGAAATTCTATAGTTTGACATAGTAGAATGAATAATATATTTTGATTTTATCTATTTGATCATTATTTGCTTATGTAGTTAAATATACATATTTTCTTTATAGTAAATGCATTACATGCATGTGAATTGTAGACAACTATTTTGAGTAGTTGTCATTTGCTTATTTTACTCCCTACTAAGCTTTATGCGTAGCAAGGTGGATTTTCTTTTTCCCATGTAAGTTCTTTAGAGCAAGCCTAAGTCTGGACAACTTTAAATAGCCACAGATGTTTTTATACTTGAAATTATAGATGGTGTGTGGAAAAAATTTTGTATTAGCCTTAACCTTAAGTGATGTATGTAGTAGTAGTAGTAGTAGTAGTAGTAGTAGTAGTAGTAGTAGTAGTAGTAGTAGTAGTAGTAGTAGTAGTAGTACTAATAATAATAATATTTTGCAACAAAGCTTTATGTAAGTATGTATTAACCTTATCTACAAGTAAGATATTAATTGTGATCTTCTAGCTATAATTGAGCGAATGTATGTACATTGAGTGAACATATGTACATGTTATAAAATTTGCATATGTAACATTATGATAAGGAAAAATTTTTAATGGATCCAAATTCTCAATAATAGTATTACCAATCTTATGTACACCCTTATGTCCTTCTAGGGGGTATATGGGTGTTACAGGCCTGTTAAACTAAACTATTCTAACCAAAGGCAACCCTCTAGGTTTTGTATTACACTTGGATTTTCAAGGTTGGATGAATAAGGTATTCCCCTATCTTATACAAATCAGGTATGTTTTTTCATATGGCTTCTCTATTGTAGACACCATAACCCGAGGCAGCCTAAATTAGGGTTACCCGATGATGAGAAAATAGTGTATTGCTGACAGTAAGTTCAGATCTCGAAGCTCCAATCATGGATTTGTTACTTTCTCTTAAAAGATTTTCATGATTCTCTAAACACTTTCAAAACATTTTTGGATGTTTTAGCAAAATGGGTGAAAACCCTATTTCTGGATAGACAGTGATGAAAGACAGCCGTCTATCATGTGAGGAGCGGCCGTCTATGGGTTCTAACCTCCATAACAATGTAAAATAGGAGCATTTTGGGAAATTTAGGGTCTACTTATGAGGGACGGCTATTCCTCACTCATAAACGCCTATCCTTAGGTCGAAACTCAAATTTTCCCACATTTTCCTAGAGTTTCAAAAGAGAAAGGAGTTTAAAAAAGATTCAGGTTCGAATTTTAGGGATTTTATCTCCTAATATAGCAATTTTTGAGTTATAATCAAATTAAAACTCTCTTTTAGGTATAAAAAACCAAAAGATTAGGGTTTTTTTGGATAAAAAAGCTCACCATTCTTTGAAAAGAAAAAAAAAAGCCATTAGAGAAGAAAGATAGTTAATTTATTTTCTCTCTCTAAGAGGTTCATACTTAGCAATCATTTTGTCACAAACAAAAACAAATTTCATACTTCTTTTAAGAATCAAAGAACATGATTCAGAGCAGGGATCTAGACTTCAAAAATCACATAGTTAGAATATCTTCTGAGGGTAATATTCATTGCATGATTATTTGGATGTTAAATTGATTTATTTTAACTGTTGAGAACTGAATAACATGCTTACATTGTTGAAATATGATTCGTTTTTAGGTTGTGTGACATATCAGAGGAATGACTATCAAAATAATTCCTCCATTGTTATTTTGAAGTTCTTCTTTTTTAACATGTAATGTGATTTATTTCTTTAATTCTACTTCAATTTGTTGTATGTTTTAGTGTTTTAATATGTTTTAGCATGATTTGATGATTAATTATTGTATATCTAGGGCTAAAATATTTATTTACATAATTTCCTGCATTTTTTCTTCTTTTTTTACAAATTATTATTCTATTCTATTAATGAGGGATGGGAATAAGGTGTGAAGGATGGCCATCCCTCACCCAAAGGACGGGGCATCATTCTGCCTCCTTCTTGGACATCCCTAGCTTCCTTTTAGCAGTCCCTTGCTTCCTTTTAGTCGTCACTAGGGTATTGTTTTTATGTTTTTCTATGTATAGTAGGCTTTTTATACTTTATATTTTAATACTTGTTTTATATAGTCTTTATGCAACATTTGACATGTTCTTGCTACTGTATATATGTTGTTATACATGTGACCAATTCGTTTGTAGGTGTAAATTATGTGAATATTTTATCATTAATGCTAATTAATTTGTTTGTTTATTTATTTTCGAGTAATCGGTATATTTATGGTCATAGAGGATGTATAGTGTTTGCATGGGAAGTCCTGCTTCTGCTCTAACTACCCTCTTTATCCGAGTTACCTCATTTTTTCTCTCTCTTAGTTATTATAGTTCTTATGTTATTTATTTATTTATTTGTTTGTTTATTTGCTCTCTTTGTAATTTTTTTTATTTATTTTGGATGTGTTATTTTTGGGGATGTAATGGTAGTAATAAATGAATTTTTTGCACCTTAAACAGTAAAATTTCACTCAAATAATTTTTTTTACTAATTAACTGGATTTTCTTTAGTAAAAATGGACCAATGTTCAAATTTTAACCCAAAAATCCACATAATGCAATAAAGGAGATCTTTGTAGAACATGCATGAAGGGACCAATGCTCCTAATCTAAATAAATGCCCTGATTTATGTATGTATGTTCATCTGCATCTCGACGTTTGAAAATTTTACTTATTTAATAATTTTTAAGTAGGATTTTATTTTACTTAATTACTGCTTTCTTTATTTGCTTGGGATGTTTACTTAAATTCTATTACTTGTATCACGTGAGATAGGAGAGTGGTTTAATTCTAAAACTCAATTATAAAACAACAGCTAACCAAGATGCCTAATAAGAGGGATGTCTCGAACATCAGTCTCTATTTGGGCATCAAGATAAGGTAGAGATTCAATTCTTAACATCCTATTGGGTGGCGACTCCATGACACCTGCCTTTTTAAGGCCACTAGTAGACGCCTTCATAGGTTAACTGTCAGCAATAATTAGGATTCAATCCTTTTTATTGCAAAATGGCCAGTTTACGATTAAAAGTGAGCATCCTTCGATCTCAGGGCCTAAAAGCAAGCCCCCAAAAATCCAACTGGAAATGAAGGGCAGGCTCTTGCATGTGTCATAATGGCGACTCCATTAGGGACTAAAGAGACCTTCCTCCGAAAATCATTTTGCTTAAGTTTTTTTTATAATTGGGTTTTGTTAATTAAACCTATCTCCTTTCTAAACTACATTTTTTGCATACATCTTAGAGCCTTAGAATTAAGTTAGACATCCCTTTTTAGCCCCAGTGCTATCTTAAAGCACGCCTTACATTTACTCAGTGTAGGGAGGTGCTAAGGAGACCTATCAGCCTAAGTCTAGTACCAAATGGTATATAAAATGGTGACCCATCGATTTTTACGCTCGTGATGAGCTAAACCTATTGGCAAAGACTATGCTTGGGTAGCTCTAAAATTTCATCACCTATAACTAAAGCCCATTTAATGACAATAGAAACTTCTCGTAGGTCGTATAACCATAATAATCTTTTGCTTGCTATATGGACCATTATATATTGGTCAAACTCAAATAAATTAAGAGGGTACCAGTCAAAGGCTATCATGCCTCGATAAGTCCAATCCGATCTATCCGAGTTAGTCAAAATATGTAATGATTAAAACCCATATGCATGCGCTTTCAATTAGAAAGGTTATGCTGTCGGTTCTCCACCACACACCATACATATCTATTGGGTACCCTACTAACCCATGGGCTAAGCCCACCTAGGAAAGAGATTGCACGACCTCATGTGTAGAAATAACAAGGTTGGAAGGCTTTGTATATGTCTGTGTGTGCTTGTGATTGATGTCTAACGAAACCATGCATTGCATTCATGTATAATGTATATATCTTATACATGCATCATTTATCACTCATCATCCTAACATCTAATTCTTGTAGCCATTATAGACTCATTAAAGTGTTCCAGATGGTCGAACGGGCACTTGGTTTGAAGATCTGTATGCACTTTGCTGAGGTCAAACTCTGGTTGTCCAGTGGTAAGGGAATGAACCCCGAAGATAGGGATTTAGATGGAGACAAGTCACTGCCCTAAAGGTTCAAAATGCCAAACCTATCCAGGTTTGATGGTACCTCAGACCCTTCAGCTCACATTAAGTAGTACACCTTAATCATGAAAGGGACTACTTTATCCAAGAAAAAAAAGGTAGAATACTTATCCTTAAGCTTGAGTGGGACTGTGATAGACTGGTATCATAGTTTGGATAGGAGAACTAAAGAGGATTTGGACCTATTAACAGAGGAGTTTCTCAAGCAATACGACTACAGTATGAGGATGGAAGTCACCTTAAAGAACCTTAAATTACTCCAACAAAAACATGATGACTCTTTCCATGAGTACCTCACAAGGTGGAGAAATAGGGTAATAGAGATGAAAAGGAAGCTTGACACTGCTAATCAGATCATGTTTTTCATCCAAAATGCGAGTCCATACTTGAGAAATGGTTTGAAAATGAAGGGTCTAAAAGGCTGGGAATCTTTGAAGGATATAGTTATAGAAGCTATAGGGGAGTATTTAGCTAGCAGGGCAAGTAGCAAAAATACGAGAAGGAATTTCGGTGGCAATAAGGCTGTCGAGAATAGTAGTGGGCAAAATAGAGTTGAAAATACTGTAGAGGTATCCGCTACGAAAGCTAGCTAATAGAGGCATTATTCTGACTTAGGAAAATCATTGTCTTAGGTGTTGAATAGGCTAGTTAAAGAAGGGAAGCTTCAGGCACTACCATCAAGGCCCACAAAAAGTTAAGGGTTCCCCTACCATAGAGAGGATCAGTACTACGCATGTCATCGGCACACTAGGCATCTAATTGATTATTGCCATACTTTGAGGAATAAAATTCAATACTTGATAGATAGCAAGTAGATTTCAGACCCTAAAAAGAGGGATAAAAAAATAAGGATAAAATGCCATGCCCCCAACTGTGTATATGATCGGGTACAGCTTGCCTGAATGGTATGTGATGAAAGACCTGTATGGGAATGAGTACTTGGCCTAAAAGTAACAAAGCCAGTTGAGAAAAATCGGCCAATTTCTATAATTGACGGTTGGGACACCCTTACGGAGAGTAAAGATGAGGGGGCTTTGGTGCCTATAGACATCTGGAGTTCAGCCAATAAGGATGAAAAAGAATCATAGGAAGAAGAGGATGTGAAAGTTGTCACAAGAAGTGGGAGAGTAGCCCCAAAAATTGAAAGGGAGTCAACTTTGGCTCTAGTTTGGATAGAGAAGGAAGTTATGGATGATTAGATAATCAAGTAGTTGAAGAAGACACAGGCTCAGATATGCATTTGGGATTTATTAAGGATATCTCCTTCATATAGATAGAAATTAGTAGAGGCTTTGAGCGAATGTAAGGACCCAGATTTGGCCCTATTAGAATTCAAAGGTATTATTATTTTATTAATGTCTAATCAAGCCTAATTATATGAATTATTATAAGTTAAGACATTTATAACTATTATCTTTAAGTGAAGGAGGGTAAAATAAATATTTTACCATGTGTATAAATGGAAATAAAAATAATTAAGGGTGCAATTGAAGTATAGAATAAAAATATGGGGTCAATTTGTAAAGGTGGCACATGAGGGATAAAATTTAAAAAGCTATAAACAAAGTGGGGTAAATGTTATAGGAGATTAAAAGAAGAGGGGTAGCTTTATTACATGCAAAAAGGTAAAGGATCAAAATATGACTTTTCCTTCCCTTTAAAAAAGCAAAAATCTTTGCATGAGGAGAGAGAAACATTAGATTTGAGTTTTCTTAGAGAGGGGGACGACATCTTCTCTCTCTTTACCTCTCATCTCTCATTCCTCTCTTAAGAAAAAATTCACCTCTTCATCTCATTGATTTCCAAGGGAAAATTCTGTTCATAAGAGTTGAATTAAAGGTTTTTGAAAGGGAATTTGTAAAGGTAAGGGATTCAATTCTTCATCTCAATCTTTCTTTTTCTTTCTTAAAGATAAAATGCATGTTAAAGAAAATAAATTGGAATTTGGATTTAATGCATGAGTGCATGGGTATATGTAGAAGAAGAAAAAGTAAGAAAGAAGGATAGAGGAAAGAAAGTAGTAAAAGTTTGAAGCTTCAAGGTGGATTTCGGCCAAGGTATAGGAAATTAGTTATTTTCTTTGCATGCATGTGAGTAATGAGTATAGACATGGACTAGAGTAAGAGATGAAGAACAAAGAACCCAAATTTATCTTGTAATGGCTTTAAACAAGGACAACTATAGGAAATAGTTGAATGACTTGCTATAATTTTTGTATAACTTGGGATACAAAACTTTAAATGAGTTCATTACAATTGGGAATTTTAAATAAGACTTATACCTACATTTTTTTAGAAGAAATCTAAAGTTGGTTTTGCCTATTTGTAGCTTTAATCTTTGATATAAGCTAAAAGTGAATTTCAGTCTATGTTAGTGGATAGTTTGTAGTAATTGGAGCATAATTGTTTGTATAGTCATTCAAATGATATGAGGTCACTTTTTGGTTAAACTAGACTTATATTTCTACAATTTATATGAAGAAAGCATAAATTGATTCTATTTCTAAGAATGCCAAAAGTTAACTTGAATCTGAAATAGTTGATAGCATTATTTCCAAAAATAGTTCTTAGTATTTTTGCAATATCTTCAAATTTAGAGATGCTAATTGGTAATTACAGTTGGGTTATAAAATAGACTCCCATATCTACCTTTTCTATGAGAAATCAAAGTCTAAATATGCCTCTAAGCCTGCCTAAACTTCAATGGAAAATCGAAATCCTATGTTGCCTAACAAAATGAATAGTCATTAGTAATTTCCATTTATCTTGAGTTTTAGAAATGACATTGAATGATTCTTGATGTTTTATAAACTAGAGACATAGGTAAACAAAGTTGTAGAAGACCATTTTTGCTTAAAATGCCATTTTAAAGGTCAAATATCGCTCATAAGTTAAACTTAAAAACCAGTCACTACCCTGTCACTACTCGTGACAATGTGTCCTCTGTACCGACTCAGACAGGGGACACGAGTCATGACTCTCATCTATCCAAGTCATCCTATCTAATCTATTTGACCCTCTTAAGCCTATAAATTAATACTAAAGCTTTTTTAGACCTTTCTAAACACTTTTAAAGCATTGGAAACATAAAGATAAAGGTTTTAAACAAGAATAACATGTGATATCCATGTACCAAAGTGTTATAATGTCTATTTATCCTTTTTAAATAGTTATATAGCATAACTTGATATAAAGACAACTCATAATGAGGGACATGTATATATTAACTTGATGATATCATAGTGTAACGTAATTGGCATGATCAAAAAGTAGAAATAAGTACATAGAAATTGTAAGCTAAGGTGAATTGCAATTTATCATATGTACATGATAACATGAATATGATATGATGTGATGATTATATGTCATGCCTATATGCTGTTATGCCAAATGTTTAGTCACAAGGACAATGTGGAGCAAAATGTTGAAACATGATTAAATGATTGATAAAACATGATATTACTTGTTGAGTATGTAATGGGATTTCATT
Organism: Excoecaria agallocha; assembly: GCA_037975025.1. NCBI lineage: Eukaryota > Viridiplantae > Streptophyta > Magnoliopsida > Malpighiales > Euphorbiaceae > Excoecaria > Excoecaria agallocha. The sequence goes on from CM075807.1 coordinate 15,543,709, forward strand.
CTGAAATATTGGGAATGAAGCATATTATATGGAAGTTTATAATCAAGTATGCATTATCACTTAATTGAAGTGACATGATTAAGTATACATGATGTCACATGTTAGCATGCTAAAATATAGGTCTACGGTGTTATAGACTCAATTTTAGAAATCTTGTTAAAGTATATGATTACAATGTTATATGAGACTATGTATACAAGTGTGTGCACTAAAAAGGGTGTATCTTGTCATGTGATTGTTACATGAGCAAATTGTATTAATTGCTTTATGATTTGTGCATATACATTTATGCACTAGAGAAGATATATTATTACATGCTTATGTACAGGTACAAATGGTATAATATAAGTACAGTCTTGGTATAAGAAATAGTTACATGATTGAATAGGATTACAAGTACAAAATAGTAATACCCAATAGTGAGTATGTTCACAGGTTTACAGAAAGTTACACATAAGCATGTATATGATCACATTATTTATAGCTACACAAGATTATACATGTGCATATATGAATATGATTGAATAAAGTAAAGACAAAGTAAAGAGATTATATTGCCTGCATTTGTGTCTAGACTGTGGATAGATAGAAATGCCCATAAGGGTTATTAACAGCTGCAAGAGTACAATTTTGACCCCTTTTGGATCATATTATACCGATATGGTCCCGTTTGGACCATATACAATCCCCGTTTGGGCTATAGCCGACCCCCTTTGGGTCCGTTTTACCGATCTACCATATAGTTTTGTCCCTATAAGGGATCACCTTTTAATACCTTCGGGTATCTTATTTGTACCTTTGGGTGCCACCATTACTATCAAACATTTTTATACCTTCGGGTGCCACCGTTACTATCAAATAGTTTTATACCTTCGGGTGCCACCATTACTATCAAATAGTTTTATACCTTCGGGTGCCACCATTACAATTAGATAGTTTTGTACCTATGGGTACCACCTTTACAATTAGATAGTTTTGTACCTTTGGGTACTACCGTATAACCCATTATCCACTTCTTTAGAAAAGTGCAGGCTTAATTCATAGTAAAAGAAAAACATCATAGTAAATTGAAAGATTAAAGAAGCATGACAGCTTTTAATTTGATCTTTATATGAAATCTATATGTTGCATATGGAAATTATGATACTATAAGAGGGTATTTTCTATATATATATGAAATTTATTGTATATAGTATCACACATACATCTTAGAGTTATAAGCTATATATGTAATGAACTTGTACATCATTAATATTAGCCAATAACTATATCGGTGATTGCATGTTTCCTATAGTTATGTATGACTCATTTAAAGTTGTTGAATGACATGTGGGATTCTTTATATGTTAGAGTTATGGAATCATTGAGGTAATTTCCAGGGTTTTTCCTTATACCTAGGAATTCAAGTTACATGTATTAGTAATTGTGAAATGTGATATCATTACATAGCTATATTTGGTTTGAAAGTATTTCCTTATAGATACATTTTGCTTTCTTAACATTGAATAATGATATGCGAATTCCCTATATGTGAACATAAATGAATTTTGAATTCATATCATGGTTTTGTAATAGATATACATATAAGCAACAAAAGTGAATTTACATGTTAAAATATACCAATCAATACGACATATATATATATATATATATATGGGTGACAAGGGAAAGGTATGTTAATGATAGGAGCACACAATTCACAATGGCATGGAAATTATTAATAATCATTAATGTATAGAGGTCTAACTTATTAACTCAAAGTTCTATGGATTTAAAACAGCTACATATTCAAGTTAGACTAGTAAGTCAATATGCTTATTCAAGAATAACATATCTGAAACTAAAAAAGGTAAACTTGATATATAAGATATTAATTAATGCATGAATAATTGTTATTATGATTAAGAAATCAATAAGAAAATAGAATAGTAACAAGAAATTCATATTGGTTATAAGTGTAATGAAAGATAATATAGAACTGAAAGAGTGTTTTGAATATTGCTTATAATGATTGGTTTATTTGTTTGAAGATATGTTTATATGCATTTGTATTTTGACGACCTTTAAAAGAGGTCATCCTCATGTTTTATATTTTCCCACAAAGCTTTATATCTTAGCAAGGGTTTTTATCTGTGTAGGTGATAAGGTTAGGTTTTCTTCTCAAGATTGATATCTGCTTCAGGACGGCCAACAAGAGTCTAAGAAGATTGGAAAGTATAAAATCTTCTTTTGGGGTTCTTTTTGCCTAGAGATTATTTAAAGTTGAAAAAATTTGTAATATTATAGATGTTTTGTATATGTAAATCTTGGAATGTTTAAAGAAACTCTCTTGTAAGTGAATTTTTTAAATGTTAAGTTTTAGTTGATGGTTTAAGTTATCTTATAAGATATCTATATAGTATGGTAATCATTTAATTATGGTAAAGCATGGTTAAATGTTATAGGATAAAGTGTACAACTAAGTATAGGATGAGGGTGCAACAGTGAAGCTACTATTGCTACTACCATATCGCCCTTTGAGTTGCTGGATCTAGTTAGGGGAGGAACCGAGGAAAATATAATATACTCTGATGTTAATTTGCCTATAAAAGGAAGGAATCATAACTATCCTCTTTACATCAAAGGTCAGGTTAATGGGAAGCATACAACTTATGTGATGATATATGACGGATCCTTTATTAATATTTGTCCGCTAGTGGCAATCTCAGCTTTCGAATTAAATGAGCACATGCTAAGCAAGTCTGATCTGACCATTTATGTATATGAAAATTCTAAAAGGCAAGCCACTGGGACCTTTAAGGCTATAGTAAAGACACGATCCATTGAGACTGAAGCCAAATTTATTTTTTTTGCCTATCCTAGAAAATTTCTCTATACTCCTCGAGAGACCATAGTTTCATAAGCTAGGAGGAGTGCCTTCCACATTGCGCCAAATGGTTAAGATTCTTTACAATAGTCAATTAGTCACTATCAAAGCGACAACGGAAAATTAAGTGTCTATATTAAAAATAGCCAAGCAGCCGTTTAATGGGTTTCATATGGCAGTCATCAAAGGTGAAGAAAATAGGGATGACTTTCCTGATAGTCCTCAAGTGATCAATATGCTCAAGAGGATGAATTTCCTGCCTAGAGCTAGTTTAGGTAAGAATTCCTAAAGACCTCAGACTGTTGTAACTACTAAAGGTCAGAAGAATAAGAAAGGGTTAGGCTTTATAGGTTCCAATAAGAAAGGGAAGGATAAGAAGGCAGAAGGAATCCCTCACATTTCTTAGACTTTTATTCTAGCTTTGGGTTTGTGCCTTTATTGTGGGGAGAACAAACCTCAGATAATAGATGGTGAGTTAGTACCATGATTTGAGCTGTTTAATGATGTATTCAACTGGGAATAAGGTATCATCAAGCCAATTGAAGGTTTTTAGAATGAGGAGATTCTACTGCACTATTCAGCCTGGGATAAAGAAGCACCAGAGGAAGTTATGATAGAGAAGTTGCTTACTACTAAGCTAAAAGGAAAAGAAAAGATATAGGTTGAGGAGCCATTCGTCGAACTTGAGATTGGAGAAGCGCTTGATGCTAACAAGATTGAAGAAGACACTTTTATTAATGTTGTTTATGTTCCTAAATTATTTGATGAGAACAATATTTGCTCTTTTGATCACATTAATAAGATGAACAATTTTGCTTACTTGTGTGATATTTCTTCTGATTTTTGATATGCATGATCATGATCATAAAGCATTTATATTTGACATTAACTCAACGAACACATGTTCATTCAATCTTGAAACTAAAGAAAACCCAAAAGAGATTTTACTAGCATCAGATATAACTCCTGAGGAGAGAGAAAAATTTGAGATAATATTAAGGAAATATGAAAAAGTCTTTGCCTAGACCTATAAAGACCTGCCAGGGATAGATTTAGAAGTCACTAAACATGCCATGCAACATACCCATGGAATAAACCGATTAAATAGAAGCTTAGAATACTTAGGCCAAAATGGGCTGACAAAGTTAAGAAAGAAGTCAGAAAGAAAATAGAGGCCAAGTTCTTAGGAGAAGTTCAATACTCCACATGGTTAGCAAATATAGTTCCTATGACAATGAAAGATGGAAGATTGAGAATCGGTGTGAATTATAGAGACCTAAACAAAGCTTGTCCTAAGGATGATTTTCCTTTAGCTCACATAGATGCCTTGGTTGATAATGCGGCCGCCTATTCCATGTCCAGTTTCATGAATAGATATGTAGGATATAATCAGATCCTAAACAAAATAGTGGATAGGATCAAAATAGCTTTCATAACTGAATGGGGGATATATGCTTAACGGGTCATGCCTTTTGGACTTAAAAATGTAGGAGCTACCTGTCAAAGAATGGCCATTAAGATTCTAGGTGATTTGATCCATAAGAAAGTAGAGATTTATGTAGATGACATGATGATCAAATTAGTTACTAAAGAATATCACTTTGAAACATTAGGGAAGTTCTTTCAAAAAATTAATAAGTACAATCTTCGCCTCAATTCGAAGAAGTGCATATTTGGGATTATTTCAAGCAAGCTTTTAGGTCAAATCATGAGCCAAAGAGGTATAGAGGTAGATCCTAGCAAGGTAAAGGCCATCAGAGAAATATCGGTACCCTAAAGGAAAAAAGGTCACGGGATTCTTAGGGAAAATTCAGTATATAAGCAGGTTTATCGCCAAGCTAACTTCAATTTGTGAACTGATCTTCAAGCTATTTAAGAAAGATCAGACTATGGTTTGGAACAAGGATTGTCAGAAAGCATTTGATATCATCAGGGATTACTTGTTACATCCACCAGTGTTAAGACTACCTCAGATAAGGAGACGTTTGATTTTGTACTTAGCAATAGAAGACAGCTCAGTAGGGGATATGATGGCATAAGAGGATGATTTTGGGGTTGAGTATGCAGTATGCTATCTTAGTAAGAAATTCCTCCCTTATAAGGTAAAGTATGTAGAGGTCAAAAAATTTATTTGGCAGTAATATAGGCATCTAAAAAGTTGAGACACTACTTCCATTCTTACAGGATACAAGCTATGGCTAAACAAAATCCCCTTAGATACTTATAAGAAGCCCCTTCATTCTTAGGGAAAATGGAAAGATGGTTGATTATTTTGTAGGAATTTGACATAGAATACTTCACTAGGAAAATAATTAAAGGGAGAGTAGTAGTAGAGTTTCTCGCTGATCAGCCCATAGAAGGTGAGCAGATGACCTATTAATTCCTCAATGAAAACATAATGGCTATAACAATACAAGGGTGGCAGATGTATTTTGATGAAGCTATTAACAATAAAGGAGCAGGAGTAGGAGCGATCTTGGTTATCCCAAAGGTAGAAAGGATAACATTAGCCAAAAATTTGAGATACAAAGCCATGAACAATGAAGCGAAGTATGAGGCTTGCATTTTCAGTTTAGAGGCTCTACTAGCTATAGGGGCAAAGTCTGCAAAAATGTATGGAGATTCATCTCTTGTAGTTTACCAAGTAAGAGGTAAATGGTCAATAAAAGAAGAGTGCTTATTACCTTATCTCAGATACTTGAAAGTTTTGAGTGGTAGTTTGAGATTTGCACTTTCGAATACATGCCTAGGGAGGAAAATTAGTTGGCAGATGCTCTAACAACCTTGGTGTCTATGTGGCATAATCCAAAGGGAGTAATTATGAAACATGTGTTAATTTTGTGTTTTGATAGGACATGTTTGAAGAGGAATAGGTCATAGACATTGAAGTAGATGACAAAAAACCTTGGTACTATGATATTCAGAATTACCTGGAAAAGTCAATGTTCCCCGTGAAAGCAACTAAAAAGGATTAAAGAATGATTTATAAGCTGTCAACTCAGTTCATCACTATAAGGGGAGTCCTTTATAAAAGACAGCTTGATGGAATTCAATTGAGATGCTTGGATGAAAAGGAAGCAAAAAGGGTAATGGAAGAAGCACATGGGGGAGTATATGGAGCTTATATCAATAGGTTAGCTTTGGCGAAGAAGATTATAAGACAGAGCTTCTTTTTGCTCACGATGGATACTAATTTCCCTAAGTATGTCAAAGAATGTCAATTGTGCCAATAGGATGCGGATCTGAGGCATTTTCCCATTTCTAAACTATGTAACCTTACATCGACGTGGCCATTCACTACATGGGGAATAGACATCATGGGAATGATCCACCCACCTACCTCAAATGGACATAGATTCATCATTTTAGTTATCTATTATTTCACTAAATGGGTAGAAGCTGAATCCTTCAAGAAGGTAGATGCATGAGACATGGCCAAGTTTATCGAGAAGAACCTGATATGTAGGTATAGTTTGCCTTATCATGTGGTCTCAGACAAAGGGTTACAGTTCTCAGGTGAAACTAGATAGATGCTTATTAGATATGGGGTTCAACATCACAAGTCTTCTCCTTACAGACCCTAAGCAAACAAAGCAGTTGAAGTATCTAATAATAATGTAAAAAGAATCTTAGCTAAGATGGTGCAAACTTACAAGGATTAGGCCAACAAGCTACCCTTTGCATTATGGGGTTATAAGACCATAGCTAGAACTTCAACGGAAGTGACTTCGTGCTTTTTAGTTTATGGAATAGAAGTAATATTGTAGTAGAAATTGAGCATCAGTCCTTGAGGGTGATTTTAGAGGTTGAGATACCAGAAATGGAGTGGGCTAGGCAAAGACTATAAAAGCTTAACTTGCTTGATAGGGAAAGAATAGGGGTGTATTATCATAACCAAGTTTATCAAAAGAGATTAGCTTGTTCATTTGGAAAGAAAGTCAAGAAACACCCTCTGAAGAAAGGAGACTTAGTGTTCAAATAGATAAGGCTCGGGATTCCAGACATCTAAGAAAAATTTAGGCCCACATGGGAAGGACCTTTTGCGCTTAAGAAGGTATTATCTAAAGACGATGCTATTTTGTCAGATAGCGATGGCAATAAATTTCGAGAACCTATGAATGTCGACAGATGGAAAAGGTTCCATGGCTAAAGACTAAAAAGAGGAAAAGAAGAGAATAAATGCCCCACGGGTCAAAAATAAAAAAATGGCGGCCTTGCTAAAATTGGATGCCTCAATAGGGTGAAAATCGAAAAAAAAATGCATCATGGGAAAAAATTAGAGGCTGAAAGAAAATAATCAATCAAGAAAACCCGAGAGGGCTAATTGATGACAAGAGTTAATGATGCTTGAAAAGTTTCAATTTGAGATTGAATAATATATGTCATTATGATAAAATCAAATATCGATCATGTGTACCGTAATCAGAAATGAAATGTCATACATGTGCCCATAAATGTCATCTGTGCATCTAAAAGTAACATTTTCTATCATATGTTCAATAAAAACAAAAGCAAAATCTATAAAAGTGTCTGATCTAATCTATCAATAGCATATATCTCTCTATTTAGGTGCCTCAGGTGAGAAAGTCTATTGTCAGCAGCTGGACTGGTGACCCACTGCTTGTAAGAGTCAGAGAAAGTAAAATCCCAGGTGCCTATGACAGAAATGGTGGTCCTCATTGGAAACTGAGCCTAAATTTTCTGATAATATTCAGCCACAAAGTAAGCAGTAAGAATGCCTCCATGGAAACTCAAAGGTCACTTAACAATGTCCTACTTACCTCCAAACTGGCGAACACATCGAACAAAAACATAAAAAGTGGCCCGACAGAGTCCATAGAGAGATACACATCCTAACTCATTATCCATAACCACAAAAACAACATATAGCTGGGGACACCTAAACTTGATATCTACATTTATGGAATGACCATGCCAACTAATGGCATCTTGAACCGGCTGGAACTCACGCCAAAGATGCCTAGATGTGACAAGCCTCATAAAATAAATCCATATAGCTTTGACTCGGGGAAGAGGCTCAAACAATGGTTGTAACTTCTCGTGAATCCATACTTAAAAAAAGTCACTGAGGTGAGTTGGGTTTCTTAGGCAAAAGTAAGGCATAAAAATGTGTGAAAATTCAAAAGGATGCATATTTCAACAAGAAAAGCTAACATGAAAACCCACAAGGGGCATGTTACCTTTAAAAGAGAAGGACATACCTGAAGAAGCAAGGGACTGCCTGTTAAGAATGAGGAAGAGCCACTCTGAGTAGAAAGCCTATGTTGAAAGTCATCTAGGCCTATAATGGTGTCTGCTACAATCAGGAGAAAGGGATTATACCCTAATGTATGCTAGCAACAACGTCAAATAGTCTATATTTCATGGTCATAGGATCTCCAGCATGCATCAACAGACATCAAGAAAGATAGCACAATAGCACCACACCAGAAAGAAAGACGGGGACATCATCAAAATTAGGCAACACATCTATCAGCCACTCCAGTGGAAAAGTATCTCCTTGAGGCACCAGAGCCTTGGCCTCAGAGGGAAGGACACCTAGGGCACGGACTACCTCTCTAGGATAAGTAACCACGGGAGAATGTAAGCATGGTCAAACATCAAGGTCGAACCTTGACCAGTGTCTAGCAAGTGTACTAGATCGGCTAGTAATATAGGACAATATAAATTAAGATCCCAAATATCGAACCCAAGGGAAACTGTAAAAATGCAACTTGTTTTAGATTTTAGAATGAATGTTGTGTGCAAAGAATAAAAGAAATCCCAAGTTTTGTGATGGTGATAAGAGAATTAATAATAAAACTTAGACAGTTAAAACTAATCTTGAACAAAGCAATCAATAAAAATTGGTAAAAATTAATACTAAAGGCAACTTCTGCTAAAGAACTATCTGCCTTAACTTATATTATAATGACTTAATAAAAAAGAGAACACAAGTGATTATGAAGAAATCAGATGAATAAAGCGAGATAACTTAAATCAAGATTATCATTCTAAGCAGTAAACCTTTTTTATTTATAATTATTCAACACTTAGCATAAAGATCTAATTTTAACCTCCCAGATGTCTATTAAATTCTTTTGCAAGTAAATTTAATTTTCATCTATTCTTAATTTTAACTTTTCTTAGTCTTAATCTATTATTACCAAAACTCCACTATACCTTCACTCAGGACATAATCATGCATTAATACCAATAAATTAACCTAAGAACACACTACAAGAAAATTGTAGAATAGCTACAAAATTTAGTGAGTACAAGAAAATTTGTTGCTAAATCACTGATATAGCAACAGAATTGCGACGACAAATGAATTTTATAAAAAATGTTGGTGGTGATACAAATGAACATATATTTTGCAACAATTTAGCGAGAACATAGCGAAAAAAATATTTCTCATAAAAAATGCAAGATAAAATTTAGCGAGGCATTTATCCTCGCTAAAATTTAGCGACAATTTTTTTCTTGCTAAAATTTAGCAAGTATAATATTGTGCAATATTCATGCCAATATTTAGTGAGGATAAATCTCTCCCAAATGTAGTGAGAATAATATTTGTCACCATTTGCATGCTAAAATTTAGCAAGAAATTTGTTATTGCTAAAATTTAGTGACAATTTCAGTTCTCATTAAATTTTGCAACAACTTCAATCCTTGCTAAAATTTGTCACTAAATTTAGGGACAACTTTAGTTCTTGCTAAATTTTGCTAGGACAACTTTCGTCACAAAATTTTTTTCCTCGCTAAATGCTCGCTAAAAAGATTTAGCTAGGAAAAGCCATCATTTAGCGACAATTTTTTTCCTCGCTATTCTGTAATTTTCTTGTAGTGACATGGAAACCAATAATCTTGCATAAATCAATAATCACCTATTAATCCAAATAAGTCAACAATTAAATTATAAATAACCAAAGGTAAGAAATTGTACAAAGCCAAGAAATAATCAACTTGTATCGCATTAAGCGCAAACTAAGTCATTACAATATAAAATTAAGGATTCATGTATCCTTTAGCAAAAGTTAAAGGGAACTACTCACACTTCATATTAAAAACCAAACAAAGTAAATAAAGTTGATACAAACTCATAGAATCAAGAAACTCCCTTGACAATTCTGCAGAACTCTAAGCAAGGCTTCTAAACTCTAAGCTTTTGTATCTTACAAAATTAAATATAAGCTAATGTAAACTAACTAAAGAAAATTCGTATCTAAAATGCTCTCCCCAATCTTGGTGTCTTCTGTCCTTTTTATAGCCTCCAAGGGAAGCATTTTACGCCTCCTGTGACTTCCTATATTAGAAGAATTTGTGTTTTAGTGAAATAGGAAGACTTTTATCACCTAAATAGGAGATCCACTCAGGACAGTGGTCTTAGTCACTCGGGAGAGTGCTTCACTTGCTCGGAAGAGTGGCTCTATTGCTCGGGAGAGTGACCTACTGTTAGAGAGTATGCCCTAGAGCCCATGTAATAGGGATGTTTTTCATATGTATGAAATTTATATTCTTAATAAAAGGCATCATTCATTTATTAATGCTATGTTTGAATACATGAGTTTGTAAATCTTAAATTAATAAATGAAGCCCTAGATATTATAAACACAGTGCAAAGGCAATCATGAAGGTGTTCATGATGTGAGATGTCTATCGCATGCAAATGTGTTATTATCTAAATATCCCTAGTCATAGAATTAACAAGATAGGACATTGTTAATTCGGACAGACTAGCACATGTTATGCTTCTTGAATGGTTCAAGCAGTGGTTCTCATAACTGTGATTATGGATGATAATCAAAGCTAACATGTGGATGCTTGTTAGAGGAACAAGTTCATTGGAGACCTGCAAAGAGAATCCTCATATGGATATTAAATCTATGTCAGTGAGGAATCTCTTCATAGCGGTTGTGCAAGTATCCTTAGACTTGAGATCACCAAAGTTATCTTAAGTAGCAAGTGGTATACTTTGACTCCATAACTGATTACTTCCAACTGGGAGTGAACATAGTTAGGAGATTGGGTATATCATGACCTACTTGAAGATAGTTGAGTGATTGACAAAGGATTCACCATCCCAGATTTAACAAGGGAAGTTATCTCGCATGATTCTATAATTGTCTTGTTCAGAGAATCTCTGGCCAGAGTAATATGCCGAGATGGATGGAGATCCATGAAGGGCATTTTAGGAACAATGGTTAAATTAATAGAACATACATAATTAGATTTATATGAGTTTACAGAAATCCATACTCAGAATCTAATTGAGATAAGAGTGGTGAAAGGAGTAATTGCACGGTAACTGTTTCTATGGAAGAGTACAGTCAAACCACATGACTTTCCTGACATTTGGGTAGTCATGATGCCTAGCTAGAGGCCAATCATGACTTGTATAATGATGTATCAAAATATCAATAGAGATTGATAAAATGATTTAAAGGAGTTTAAATCATGTGAGTTTTGAATAGAACTCACAATTACATATTATACTGCCAACATGGACAGGAACCCAATAGGTCACACACATATAGAGAAAAGGGTAAAATGGTAAAATGACAAGGATAATAATATTTGATATTATTATGAAGGTAGAGAAGAGAATATGATAATAATTAATTAAAGAGTTTAATTAATTATGATCAAATAAAATTGTCCGCGGAACTTTTGAGAAATGTTCTGTAAATTAGACCTAAATGAAATAATGTATTTAATGATTAATTATTATTATCTTATAAGTTTTATAAGACTACTATAAGTGTTATAAGACTGATATAATAATTAATAGGACAATTGGAGGAATTATTAAGGGCCAGAGGAATGAAGAAAGTTGGCGAAAGCCCTCCAGAAGAGGGCCACACGCCAACTCCATACAGAAGGGCTTAAAGGGCTTTTTCTTGGACCAAATTAATTTATATATGTTACATAAGTGTTATGGAACTCACATATTTAATTTGGTTGGATTTGGAATCCATTTGTGTATTTAAATCCAATTAGATGCACAAAGGGCCTAGTTTGTGGATTTTGTGCATGGTCTTTTATGAAAAGATTTAATTTGGATTTAATTAAGCCCAAATGATTATAATTAATTCCAGAGGCCCAATTAATAATTCTCCAGCAATTTTAAAGAGCCCAATCTCATTAAGGAGTTGGAATTTTAACCTAACTATAAAAGGCCAACTAATGAGAATTAAGGTTAAGTGATTAAAACAAAAAGAAAGTCTTTTCTCTTAATCTCTCTCCCTTTTTGCGCCACTTCCATTGCTAGCCTCTTGGATTTCGGCCACTCCTTGTATTACACCAATTTGTTGGTTTAATTTACCCCTCTCTAGTGTGGATTACTCATTGGAGGTGTTCGATTTTGGACACTGTGGTTTGCGACAACCCGGTGCGAAGTAAAATCAACTGTTCAACAAAAATCAAAGGTGATTTTTCTTATTCTCATATAGTTATATTATGTATTCATGGCAAGATCAGATCTAATGGTTAAAAATTTTAAAATTTCGCTCATGTATGTGATGCATATAACCGTTAAAATTCAACATGGTATCAGAGCCACAGTTTTGCCATGGATATACAATTCTATATTTTTCTGCGGAATAAGTTTTGTTTTGTTTTGAGTTATTTATTTCATCAACTTTAAAATATTAGATTTGATTGTTCATGAATGAGAAATATTGATTTCTTTTTGTATGTGTGATCAAATAAATTTGGTGGAAACAAAAACGAAATTTTTGAAGCATTGTGATTTGGGTTTGGCGTGAAACCCTAGGTAATGTAGGGGCTGTTCTAATTTAATTTCTTATAGATCCATTTAAAAATCATTTAGATAATATTTTATGTGTTTAATATGTGATATTAAGCCGTAGGATCGAACGGAATTAAAATCGAACAAGTTTTGCATGGAAACTAGTTTTGTCAAAAAGTTCGATAAATTTGTGTTCTTCGTGTGTTCTTAATGTGTTCTTGGTTAGAACGACTTTTGATCTTCTAAATCTGATATATATGATATATTAAAGTGTTTTTAATTAATTGGATTAATTAAAATGGGCCT